>JAPWTK010000368.1:0-467791 GCA_029963805.1 Aromia moschata | reverse complement strand
GTATAAATTTCAATTTCAATTTTAATAAATGTTAAGTATAAGAGTCATACTTGCGCACCTAATACATTTGCACCTACTTTTAAGTGCATGATGAATTTGTAATCATACTAATTATTGCATCTAAATCGCAATCTATGAGCTGCGCCGTATATTACCAACATAGATGAAAAACTGGAAACTAGGAATGAGACAAATTAATCTTGAAACGTAACGCCGGCTTCAGCCAGTATAAATTAAATTGCAAATAAATCATGCTCGGTATAAATATCTATCACAGAAACGGGTAAATATTTTTGTCGTAATGGTGCTGTAAAATTGTGCAATTACTGAGTAAACACCTGTTTGTATGTATGAACCGGTGTCTAAGCGAGAGCGAAATGCAAATAACGAAAAATTGATCAGGCAGTTTTATATATTGTAGGCAGATTTATGTATCAAAAAACCTGTTTTTTTAGTATGGATGAAAATTTTATAATGAATAAATCTGGAGTGTGGCGTCAGCATACAAAGCAAACAAGACATTATAAAAAAAAATTAAAATCAAATTATGTGTCAATTGGATCAATCGATAAAAGTTCTACAGATTAAAAGGACAAAACCACCATACACTGAGAAAAAATGAATTGTCATCTACAAAAAAAAAAAACTAAATATCATTGGCAGAGTTCCGCTAACGAAATGACATGCAGTAATTTAATATTGTAACGCTTTGTCCACTTAGGATCCGTTAGGTATGAAAAATCAAATCACTTTTAACTAACAGTTTATTTAAATAAATATAAATACGGATTAAGCACTAAATTAACATTAACTAATTTATTGAATGTTTTACGAAGCCCGCTACCGCGCTTATTTTAATTTCTAATACTAATATTTTTTATTTCTAATACTAACTGAGACCCAATCCGACGCTGCTGCGATTTATATATCCCACCCATAGAAACATCGAAAGTACCTACCACAACTTTCTCGATCCATGTCGACGATGGTAGGCTATTCGAGAATCGACCGTATGTGACTCGAGAATCGACATGGTGATTCACTTGTTATCCGGCTGACCGGGCGGTGATGCATGCTACTGATGTTTTGGCCACACTATGTTTATATTGAGTTACAATCTATAAGTACGAGGTGTGGCTATTAAATAATCGAACTGATGCTACCAGCGCGCTGCGAGCGTGTCGCGAACGAACAGAACTATGTCTGGTGATACTTTCCCCACACTGAGCTCGCTGAACCAGAAGCCAGAAGAAGAAGAAGAATGTGACGCGTCGACAAAATGTTAAGTGTTCAGATGGCGCAACGGGTTAATCTCAAGTTGCTTGTTAAACTGGGGAAAACTTTTACAGAAGCTTATGCAATGTTAAAAGAAGTATACGGGAATGCATGTTTATCCCGAACACAAGTTTTTGAATGGTTTAAACGGTTTAAAGGAGGACGTGAAACCACCGAAGACGATCCGCACCCTGGTTTTTAACGCGGACGTCAAAAACGGACGAAAACATTGAAAAAAATTGTAAATTAATCCGCGAAGATCGTCGTCTAAGGATCCGAGGGCTTGCTGAAATAACAGGAGTCGACAAAGAATGTGTTCGCTAGATTTTGCATGACTCGTTCAACACGCGCAAAGTTTGCGCAAAAATGGTGCCAAAAACTCCTCACTCCCGAGCAAAAGAAATCAAGAATGAACATTTGCGCTGACATTCTAAATAATATTGAGACTGATCCAGGCTTGTTAGACACGATGATTACGTATTATGAATCGTGGTTCTTTACTTACGACCCCGAAACAAAGCGCTAATCCATGCATTGGAAGAGTCGGAACTCGCCAAGGAAAAAAACAGAATTAGCAAATCCAAATTCATAGCGATGATGATCGTCTTTTTTGACATTCGAGGCATTGTTTACATTCACTAGGTCACTGAGGGTCAGACGGTCAATCAATATTATTACATCGAGGTTCTGACGGCCCTTCGTGAGCGTGTGAGTAGACGAAGACCCGATTTGTAGAAGACCAAATCATGGAAGATTCACCAAGACAATGCACCGGCTCATTATACTTTGTCTGTGAAGGAGTTTTTTGCAAAATACGGCATTACTATGTTGGAACATCCACCAAACTCGCCCGACCTTGCCCCCTGTGACTTTTTTGTTTTATTTCCCAAGGTCAAATCGGCGCTGAAGGGACAATATTCGAAAACATGGAAGCGATTAAAGCAAAAGCGACGAAGGTTCTGAACCAGCTGACAGAAGCGGACTTCCAGCACTGCTTTCAACAATGAAAACGTCGTATGGAACGGTGTAGATATCGCCAAGGGAAGCACATTGAAGGCGACAAAGTTGCTACTGTGATTGGTAATGAATACAAAGTGTTATGACAGCAGTTCGGTTATTTAAGTGCCACATCTCGTAATAGCCTTCCACATGTTTGCCATAGTTTTTGTGATTTTTTTAGTTTATTATTAAATGTTATCACACAACATATTACATATAGCGGAGGTTATATAACAGCACCAGCATTCACGAGACTACTGAAATAAATACGAATTGAGGCGACCTCTCACCACATACTACGCGAGTTACCTATGTGTTGCGTTGCCGTGTGCCAATTTTAATCATGTACGAGTATAATAAATCGAAAATATTTTATGGGTTCAAAATAAGGATCAATTTAAATCAAATTTAAAATACTCCATCTTACTCCTTCATTCCTTAAACCATTCGCCAATGCATCCTCCACAACAGGCACATAAAAAAAATAAATTACGACCAAAGAGATTGGGGAACAAAATTGTTACCGAGGGCTACGAAAGATTGTTAAAAATAACATTGTCAGACGCACTTAATCGAATAAGTAGGGCTCTATTTGTCTTCCCGATTAAATCAATACCAAACGTTTGTAAGTGAATTGTAAATAAAAGGTCGTATTAGTGACACACGACTGGACTTGTCTTCGTGTATTTGTAATTCGGGGCAGAGCGGAGCGTTTAATAACTGTACCGGGGCTGACCCTCCCAGCAAATGTTCAGCGTAGAGAGAAATTGCCTATTGAATCAACGGTTCACTAACTGTCAAAATGATCCTACAGGCTTACTTACGTGTGTCTC
This sequence comes from Aromia moschata, assembly GCA_029963805.1. NCBI lineage: Eukaryota > Metazoa > Arthropoda > Insecta > Coleoptera > Cerambycidae > Aromia > Aromia moschata. Next base: position 464,684 of record JAPWTK010000368.1, on the reverse strand, counting down.
CTTTGTTGCGTCTTTATATACCCCGATTGTGTTCCACACGCATTCGTTCGCGCGACGATCCAATAAAAAAACTGATTCATTGATGAGGTGCTTTATGAATAAATGTTGATCCCTTCATGACTAATTATACATTAGGTTTTCATTTTTAAACCACCTCAAATGATACATACAGCGTGGCAAAAAAAATCACGGATAATGCCTGTAATTTTTTAATAACCTTGTATATGAAAAAATGTCCTGAATAAAAGTTGTTTATGGGCCATTCCACGGTAATCAATACCAAGGAGCAAAAAAAAAATAATTTGCGAATATATGTTAAAATAGAAAATTAACAGGTATTATATTCTCAATTTTCATAATTCAAAAGAAATTCATCAATATTTTCGCCGATAAACATATGAAAAACCCAAGACATAGAAAAGAATAGAAGAAGCAAAAGGAAACCCGAAAAATAATAAAAATTGTAGAACAGAAAAATATTAAAATCTTATAATACTAGTTTTAATAGTCCATATTAATAAATAAAGCCTCAAAGTGTACATAAGCTTTTGTTTAATTTGCACTGGTAACACCCGTCACAAATCTTGTAACACCCGTCACAAGTTTTTCTTGCAAAAAAAAATGTAAAAAACAATATATCCACAAATCTCTTACAATTATCAGAAATGAAGATCATTTATCTCTCTACTTAGCTATTCATTTTGTTATAAAAACTTCTAATTTAGCTGAACTCCGATGTTCAGCCAACAAGGTAGCATATTTTGAAAAAGTCCCGTCCCGTCACAGGACTTAAACCTATTATTGCATCTAAACGCCTAAGTAATTCCTAATACGTTTTTGTTTTAATTAAAATATCGTTGAAATGAATTGAATTATACTCAAAACGCAGACAATTTTGTTCTAATTTAGGAATTATAACAGTTAGAATGCGTACAATTGTCAACATAAAATAATTTTCTCTTTTCGCGGTTGGTTGTTATGGTGACCAACTTTATTTTTTAAATGACAACCTGTAGGTTTTCTCTCAATATCTAAAAGAGCAGCTTTTTGTCTTTACTGTACATTAAAATTTAATTTGAAAGAAATTTTTCGCAAAAAAAAAACACGTTTAAAGTACTTAAATATTTGTAAAAGAATGTGATTCCTTTTTTATTTTTTAAAAATGAAAGTGACATCCATTTTCTGCTAATCAATGCCGGTCCCGGAACTCTTCAATAACATTTACTAGGAAGTCTTCATAAATGGTCCGAATTTCATTTGAAACTTTCTATTAATAGATAACGGAACTAACTAACTGTCTATAAACTTTATATTTTAAAATAAATACCCCCACAGAAAAAAAAAACTGAGGGATTTAGATCAGCGAAACACGGTGGCCATTCAATTGTACCCCTTCTGACTATCCAGCGTCCTGCAAATTGTGCATTTAAAAGCTCCCTAATATTTGCCCGCTGGAACCATAGTTGTTTGTTAATAATATTATTTTCACCTGGAAACAACAGTCTGCAATCGTCTGTCTGATTTCTGAGCAGATCTATATATTTTTCAGAATTAAATTTCCATCTATGATCAAAGGTCCAACAATACGTCCTCCCCCAATTCTTGCCCAAACATTAACTTTAAGTCATCCTCGTTTAACTTGTGTTTGTATGGGCGTACCTTTTCTCACTTATGGGGACCGGGGAGGGTTGAAAATGCAAAAATTGGCTCGTGTTTAATGGTTTATAACAAGGCCACGAATAAATATAAAACTTTTTTATTGTTAAGGGTATTAATTATAACATTATAAAATGAGAAAATTCATTGAAAGTCGTTCCCAGAACAATAATATCGGCGTCCCAATGTAATAAGGAAAACTGTCGAATCCACGGTTTTACCATGATTCCAGTCGAACAGATAAAGGTTTTGGCAAATTCTAAAAATATTTCTTCTCCTTAGGCTTCCCTCTATTGATTATACCTAACAAATTAAAAACAAAAATAGTTTTAACAAAATGGCGTCCAGAAAACAAAAAAAATTGGAAAAATTCGAGTTATTTGTCATTATAAAATTGTAGCAATATTTTTTTTCAATCTGATTTTAGTTATAATTTATGGGTCATAGTGTTTTACAACTCTTGTATAAATTTCAAGTTGATACATTTCGCGGTTCTCGAGATATCGTGGTAAAATCATCAAAAAATGTAGTTTCGAGAAAATCGCATTCAAAGTTTCGGTACAATATTTGTGTTAGAACAGTCGTACGGACACAGAAACGTTTCGACTTTATTAGTAAGTCGTCTTTAGTGTGTCGTTACAAATTAAAACTTAATTCTACTCTCTATATTGCATAGAGAACCCAGAAATTAAAATAATGCTCAGATCGTTCGGTCGGGACCGACCGAGCGAATATCTGCGTTCGGCCGGCCGCGCGCCACACTACGTTTTACGCTCTCTTGACCTCAATTTTGGGAATTTTTCAAAAAAAACGGACGGGAAGAATTCCTAAAGGATCACAGTATCGGAATATGCAAAAAACCGAACATCGATTTTTTTCGAAATTTCAACCCTCCCTAGTCCCCTTAAGTTAATTTTTAACTGACCGGTGAGAAACACCAAAAGGTGTTGCAAAGACCCTGGAAAATTGGATTGGATTTTCGCGCACTGAGAACAAGATATCCAACGCTTTATCTCGTCCACTTGCACTTCTAGGTCTATCTGATTTACCGGAATCCTTAGCGCTACCAGTTACTTAAAATTTCTTTGCCAGTCGGCTTAGTTTATAGGAGATGTGTTGGGCTACAATTCATTAAACAGTACGAAGACTTGGTCTTGGGATCTCTGCATGTCTCCATACCCCCTAATTATTAAATTTCAGTTCTTTGCTTCTCACTCAAGCAATCAATTACCTATTTATAAATCGTAAAAACGCAAAATTAATTAGAAATTATTGAACACAAATAAAGAAAATCAAAAATTACGTCTGTTCTATCTTAAACGTCACAAGAACATCTTAACTTCGCAGATACTTCGATTATCTTTTTATTTATTAGTTTCAAAGAGTTAACTTTAAACGTGTTTTGTGCCAAAATTTCTTTTATGTAACCATATAAAATGTGTGCACAGTAAAGAGGAAAAGCTGCTCTTTTGGATATTAAGAGGAAACCTACGAGTTGTAATTTAAAAAATAAAGTTGGTCTCCATAACAAACGCGAATAGACAAAAGTATTTGATGCTGACAGAGACATAGCAATGAGTCTGACGAACATCTTTTATTCAGGACATTTTTTCATATACAAGGTTACTAAAAAGTTACAAGCATTATGTCGGACTTTTTTGCCCCGATGTATACAGTGAGAATGTAAAGGTTGGAACAAATTCAATAAAATCAATACAGGACTAGCAAAAAAAATCACGACCTCACCTCCTGTTTTTTCAAATGGATACCTCCATTTTTGATAGCGCCTTTGATGGACCTGTGAGGTAGGTTGCGTAACAAAATATTTGAGAAAAATATTTTGTATATTCTTTACAATGTATTTACGTTCAATGATTTTTTCAATGTATTCACTTTCATTTTTAACAATAAATTGTTATGTTGCATTAAAGCTTTAAAAAATATTTTAAAATAAAAAATCACAATCAAATACCAAATAAAACGATTTTGTCTTGTATTTTATACATATGTTGTTAAACCACCGCGTTGAGTTAAGTTTAAAACGTATGTCTGACTGACATAAGCAAGTGACATTAATTTTGAGCAATGGTCTGCTCTAAAGGTTTTCAGGTTTTGCTTCAGACTTGGACACAGCGCAGCAGATACTTTTGCAAAACTTCAACACGCCTACGAAGACAGTGTTTTTTTCAAGAGTCTAGGTTTTTCGGTGGTTTAAGGCATTCTCAGAAGGAAAGAGAGTCGATTGAAGATGAACCACGCAGCGGAAGGCCTTCATCTTCAAGAACTGATGACAATGTCGATAGAAGACGAGATCTTGTGCATTCAGATCGCCGGTTGATGACAAGAATGATCGGGGAAGAGTTAAATTTGAATCACACCACTGTTCATCAGATTTTGATGAACAAATTGGGGATGAGAAAGATATGCGCAAAAAAATGAAGAAAACATGGTTCCAAAACACCGCAGGAACAAAAGGACATCAGGAAAGAAAGGTGTTTTGACTTTTTGGAATCGATTGAAAATGATCCCCATTTTATGGAACGTATCATTATTGGTGATGAGACTTGGGTGTGTGAGTTCGACACGAAAACTAAGCGCCAAAGATATGCCACGCCATGATATGGCATACTTCAAGTTCTCCAAGACCCAAAAAAGCAAAATGTGCACGTCGAAGATTAAATGCATGCTGATTTGCTTTTTTGATAGCCAGGGAATTGTCCACAAAGAGTTTATCCCTCCAGGCCAAACAGTAAATCGACACTTTTACAGAGATGTTCTTGAAAAACTTCGAGAAAGGGTAATGCGTGTGAGACCAAACATCAACTACAACTGAATGTTGCATCACGACAATGCGCCTTGTCACACAGCCATTTCAGTAAACGAGTTTTTAGCCAGTAAAAACATTCCTGTGGCTCCTCAGCCTCCCTATTCACTTAACTTGAGTCCTTTGATTTTTCTCTTTCCGAGACTGAAAAATCACCTCAAGGGACGTCATTTTGGGACCATAGAAAACATTCAAACGGCTGTAACCAACCAGCTGAAGGCTATTCCAGTATATGAGTTCCAGCACTGCTATGAGGAATGGAGCAACTAGCGCTGTGTGGCTTTCCAAGGAAGTTATTTTGAAGGAGATAATACTGACTTGCAATTAAATTGAACTTAATTTACACACTCGTAAGTAAATAATTTTGTTTGAAAACATATTGCTAGATATATCATTCCACTTGTTGATGTGCTGGTACCTTATTCATAACATAGTATAACATTCATAACCTAATAGTCCCCTATTGTTACTGTACCTGCCACAAACAAATTAATCTTTCGAATTGCCAGTTTCGCTATCTCAATTTGCTTTCGTTATCCTTGAAAAATAAGAAAAAAATGAACAAAGGGAATCGAGTTAAAACGCAACACAATAACAGGACTAAGGGTTCAAAAGTAAAATAAAAGGCATCTAATTGCATATTAATAGGCGGCATTAAAAAAACTGATTGGAACGCTCGATCTTTGTCAGGCTGACAATGATAAATTAAATAAGACGTATCATTTTATTCCACGAGAACTAATTGATTACCTACTCATCCGTTGAAAGATACTCCCATATTATTGGCACATCGGTGCACATGTCGGTTTCCTCGCGGTAACCGTGCTTTGTGATATCGTACACAACACGTCCATTAATAATAATGATAAGGTTTCAGCAGCATTCTCGAATTTGCTTTAGTATAAAATCATCGCGGTGTACCGTCTGGACATGAAAATTATACAGTATGCCAGCGGCGCGCTTGCATTTTTCTTTCTGGGGTCTAATTGGAAAAGGAAACGTTTCTTAAGTTAGATACCCCTTGGATGGTAAGATTTTTTTCAATATTACAGGTAATATCCGTCTCTCAGTTGGATCTCTCAGTCTCAAACGCTCATTATTTGTAAATATTAATATTACGATGGTTACAGTTTGCAATAATAGAGTAAAAACATTACATTATGTTACATTCGTTTAAGAAGTCTTGTTGGGCCACCGCAGCTCGAGCCTGTAGGCTACGCCTCTGAGGGTCCCCTCTGTATTTGAAGATTCGGCAATGGCTGAACGTGATGTTTATATAAACATTTTTATGCATAAATATGATGATGTATGAAACGAAGGCTTCAAATGGGCCTTGGAGAAAGGTCTTGGTAAACAATGCCGATATGACGGAACAAGCTTTTCAAATGAGTTAAGTAAGGTTAGAATTGGACGGTATTGGCAGGTTAGTCCTGTGCGTTGATTGTCGACTACCGCGTTCGTACGCATCACGTTCATTTCATCGTTTCACAAGAGAAATGTAGGAACGAATGAACTATAGTTCATTTCGAACTGTAAAAAAAGAACTATTCAGTTGGATGAACTGTTTCGGTACGAACTATTCATCAAAGTGAACTAGAATGCCTATCCCTAAGAGTAAGGCACCATGCTTTTGAGGTTACTGTTTCGTAACATTAGTGAGAAGGACGATATTGGAAAGCCTGCCTGGAACCATTGAAGCCTAAACTATCTCAAGCGTTAGGTTCACCTCAGATCTTTGAGTAAAATGAACGTACCTCAAGCGTTAAGTTCACCTCAGATCTTTGAGTGAAATGAACGTATCTCAAGCGTTAGGTTCACCTCAGATCTTTGAGTGAAATGAACGTATCTCAAGCGTTAGGTTCACCTCAGATCTTTGAGTGAAATGAACGTATCTCAAGCGTTAGGTTCACCTCAGATCTTTGAGTGAAATGAACGTACCTCAAGCGTTAGATTCACCTCAGATCTTTGAGTGAAATGAACGTATCTCAAACGTTAGGTTCACCAAGGATGCTTCCGTGAAATGAACGTAGTTTAAAAATTAGTCTTCCAGCAAAGTGATTTTAGCCTGAGGACAGGCTAAGAGACAGGATCACCGAATGTTAGATTCGTTTAAGAAGTCTTGTTGGGCCACCGCAGCTCGAGCCTGTAGGCTACGCCTCTGAGGGTCCCCTCTGTATTTGAAGATTCGGCAATGGCTGAACGTGATGTTTATATAAACATTTTTATGCATAAATATGATGATGTAGTTTAGAGACGGAGGGTTATGATGATTCTCGTTCTAACCGTTGTACCGAAAGCTGTATATACCTGGCGTTCCTTATTTTTATAAAGTGTGATATTTTGAACCCGTGTATTTTATTATTCACCTTACAATTACAGGTAATATCCGTCTCTCAGTCGGATCTCTCAATCTCAAACGCTCATTATTTGTAAATATTAATATTACGATAGTTACAGTTTGCAATAATAGAGTAAAAACATGTTTCTTCTTATTTACAATAAAAACTAAAGTTTTAAAATGAACCTGGAGTGTGTGCTGGACCCTTCGGCGTAGAAACAAAAAACTGGACGTTTTTCACGAAACAACGAACTACTATATTTTTTCTCGACACGCGTTTTTTTTTCCGCATTAATTTTTTCTCATGTTAAAATTAAAAATTAATTAGGAATATAGCTAAGAAAAAACGGTTACTCAATCAATTTAGTAGATACTTTAATAAGGAAGAATAAATTTAAAAGAACTCTTTACAATTCCACGACTTTTCGTAGAGATACTGACAATTCGAAATTTGCTTCGTTACCATATGAACCTAAATTCACCCGCGGACTAGATACAGTTTTTAAAAAATATTAATATCAATTTGGTTTATAATTCTAAAAATAAACTACAGACGCTTTTGGGCAACCCCAAAAACAAAATCGACAATAACGAAAAGTCAGGAATATACAAAATAAGTTGAAAAACTGTTATCAAAAGTACATTGGGAAACAAAAAGATCTATTTTGACTAGATTTAAAGAATACACGGCTCATTTGAAATAAAGCAGAACGGAAAAATCTTGTGTTGCCCAACACGCTTTTGACAACAACCATAAGATAGACATAAATAATTTAAAATTAATTAGAAATGTAACAAACAGTAGACAGTTGGATGCTTTTGAAAGTTTAGAAATCATTAAGTGTAACAGTAGTATGAATAAGGACAACGGTTCGATATCCACCAGTCCACTGTTGTCTCTGATAAACAAAGACAGATATTACGGTTCAGTGGCAACAATTAAATATAAATAGTGCAAGTGTGTAGGTTAGAATTTCGTTTTAATCTTCTCCTAAAGATACCAACTTAGTTGGCGAAACGCGCGTCGGGAAAAGTATAGTAGTTCGGTGTTTCATGGAAAATGTCCAGTTTTTTTCTTAATAAAAATGAAACTAAGTTCTTATATGAACTCTAATCTTTATTAGAACGATTTCAAAACTCAAAAATTGTAAATTTTCTTATAAATCTTTGCAGCACGCATTGCAAACTTTTTTTGAACATTCCAATCACATTGGATTGCTACATACTAGGCATTTATAAGCAGTCATTCTATTTTTTATTGGGTGGACAATATTTACATGTCTTTCGCTTTTCCAATTTGTCGGTACGAATGAGGGAATGATACATCATCATCTTCCGTTTGGGTGTTGTGGTTTAGTATTTGTAAAATGTGTGTTCGAATTAGACTCATAGCCAAATTATATATGTAATTGTAGTTATCTTCATTATATTTTCCATAAACAGTGTTATAAATAACCCGTGAATTTGCACAACTTACTGCTATCATATAAGAGATATATATCTAGAGGCCACCTTCTTATTATTCTGTTAGAGGAATAATTTGCAATCTTTTGGTACAGATATCCACACCGGACTTTGCAGAATTATAAAAGCTAATGATTTCGGACTTGTTATTTGTTACGTCCGTAGATTTTGAATTGTGTATAAATGATACTAGCAAAATTAATTTGGATTTTTTAGGAATAAATGAAAACGATGTAAACTCATTTGTAAATGCATACAATGTGGAACCGATAGCGGAAGATTCATTATAAACCAGAAATTATGGTGATATCTCACGCTTGTTCTTTTTTAGAATCCCAACATAAGTGAGACTTCGCTTTTTTAACTCTTTCAAAATTTCGAAAGAAGAAAACCAGTTATAGGCAGTGATATTCCTATTTGAAGTGACAATAGGTTTTACTAGTCGGAGGACTGCCTGGATAGGTTTACTAAATTGTTTCTCATCTTCGGATAAAGTTACACCATCATTATATTTACCACTATATACAGGGTGTCTCCGGATTGAGTTCCCTATAGGTGAAATGGACAAAAAATTTAATTTTTCGACAAAAAGTCATTCTTCATAAAAGTTTTCCTTGTCTTGAAACGTCCATAAAGTTTGTTGTTTGTTCAATTTAACATATAGGGTGTTCAAAACTAGCAAAAATTAGAAAGTACCTTAAATATTAACGCTATGTAAAAAAGTTATTAAGAAAAATTGTTTGCAATTATATTTGATACTCAAATATGAAAGCCTGGCCTACTAGTCAATATTAAGCATTTTGAAGAGATTCCGCAATTATTATCATTGTTATACGTTTGAAGTATAGCCATTTTCGTTTAAAAAAAATTATGTTTACTAAAGGCGCAGACATAATAAGAAATCATAAACCCCAAAAATATGATTATTCTACATGCAGGCCTCCAAGTTCAACACACCTCTCCAGTCTCGTTCTAAAAGATGTGTATGTTGAGTGGATCATTTCTTGATTTATGCAAATCAATTTTTATGAAGAATGAATTTTTGTCGAAAAATTAAATTTTTCGTCCATCTCACCTATAGGTAACTCGATCCGGGGACACCCTGTATGTAGTATTATAAAGGTACGAATTTCTAGCTTCAGTGAGATATTATTTTTATACCATACTTAGCGGGCTTATTGGGCATGATATCCTAAAAGAACATCTATCTCGAAGCGCTAATGACATCTCATCAATGCAAATATCAGTACCAATTATTTTGGCAATTAGACATAAATCTGTCAAAAATAAAGTATGTACAGCAGCAGCATTGGTTTCTTTTCTGACTTGTCTAGTAGCAGCATCGTCAAACCGTGAAACCAGTAAGACTGTCTGACAACGTTTCAGGGACATTATTCCTCTAAATATTGGACTCCCTGCAGGACCAATTGAAAAAAGCTATGATAAATCCTCTTTTCCAGACTTGAATATAAAACATAACATCAGTAAACTAACAAGTGCTTCTATTTGCACAGAATCAGGGTCCTTATAGTTTGGTGATTGTTTTTTCAATTTCAGTCGCATAACTTGTAATTTATGATTTGTATGCGTAACCGTTTCAGATATAATTATTTCATCAAATAGCAACCTCCACACGTTTTCAGTCTAATAAGATTATGTCTTCCAGTTTTTCTAACATTTGTAGGTTCAAAACTATTCCACTTGAACCCTCGATCCTTTTCATAGTAATGTAAAGGTAAGTTCTCATCTTTATAGCTTTCTCCTACACTTTCAACTTCATCACGTTCTTCATTATCTTCACTTACTCTCTTTACCTGCTATTGTTCGTTTTGACTAGTTTGTTGCTGAATTTGACTGTTTTTTTCTTCGCCCACACTATTGTCTGTGTTTGTATTAGTCACATATTGTGCTGTTTCATCGCTTAGTAAGTTGTCATCATCATGTCAACATGATCATCTTCTTCCATGACAGACTCATCACAAAAATAAGACATAATCTTACGTGTTCTGTTAGAGAAAGGCACCGCCATTTTTGCAACTGTAATTTGATCTAGTTAGTTTTGTAAGTTATTTACGTGTTCATGCAAGTTATACCTGTTTTTATATTTTCAAGGAGAGTCCTTAGTAACAGCTGATTTTGAGATGCAACCAAAATGTACACCGTTTTCAGTAACACCCGCCTCACATACGTGCGATATTGGACATTGGACGTCTCATTAAAACGACTTCACACTATTATCGCTGCTAATGCACTGCGCTTAGACTAGAAAATACCTGGTTGGATATGTTCGTGGAGTGATTCGAGTAAATTCGGCATCGTAGTAAATTTCGTTAGCCGCATGAGAGTCGGATATTACTAGCAAAAGATTACGAAAACATTTCTTTTAATTTTGTAAGTAAAAACACTTTTGTAAATTCAATGCGTGCGTTTCGCCAACCCTATTGACATCACCAGGAGATGATTAAAACCGAATTTGTTTCTACGCTGAAAGTTCCGATTCATGTGCAGTATACTTTTAAGATGATTAGAACAAAACGACACTCGCAACTTTTATCATATGGCATCAAATTTTTAGATACAATTTATTATTTAACATTTATTCTGTTAATTAAGCTATTTTTTATATGTATGTGTACTTTAATATATTGTAACGTTTTATTTATTTCGGGTTCGTGAGGTGTGAAAAATTAAACTCGCACTTTTAAACTAACACTATTTATTTAATTAATACAACTACTACACTATTTAACTACACTAATTTATTTTTATACAATTTATTTAGAGCGTTGTAAGCCGCGCCGATATTCAAATAGAACTGTTCTGTCCCGCGTCGAAACCCCGCGTTATATCTCCTTGCGGAGATATCTCGAAGCTTCCGGGCCGATTCCCGAACCATCGGGCAAAAGCCGCGATCTTTCGACGCGGGCGCTGCCCGCGTACGTCATCGACGTTCAGTTGGCTGGATCATCGAAGCAGGCAGGGGCGGACTGGCCCAGCGTTCGTAACACTGCCCCCTCCTTAAAGACATTTCGTCTCGAATTGTATCGTCCTCTGGTCCGTGTCGATACCTGCAGAATGACCCATTCTTGCATCGGGAGGTCTGGTAGAAGAAGCAGTCCACAGTCTTCTCGTTGAGCGATCTCCTGGGGTTGTAACAGCATACCAGAATCTCAATTCCAGTAAACCGGAAGAGGACTTCTAGCATACTCCTGATCACCCTCCAATCCAGGACATCTAGTCCGCTGGCTATCTTCGGTATCGCCAAACTGCTTATGCTCTGGGACAAGAGCACATCCCTCAGCTCGACTAGTGTGTCCCATACAGTTTGATAAGTTGGTTTATGGTGCGATAGCTGCTTGGTCACCAAATAGAAAACGGACCTCTCTTTCTCCTGCTCGGCCGCCGTGATATGAAGGACTCGTCCAACCTCTGGTCTTTGTCTGCGTAACTCCTCCAACTGTCCAAACGCCTTCTTGAAGGTAAGTGCAATCCCTCGGGACATTCGCAGATCTGCTGCTATGCAGTGGGCAAGACAGAAGTCAGCAGGAGCCTGGAACAGGTCACGTGGTTCTTCTCGCGTTACACCGTAGCGAGCTTTCTGGCCGTTGGAATGAAGCGACATGAATTCCTCGAAAGAGAGCTCGCTGTCTGGTGGACTAACGTGTCGAACTCTGGCTTCAGCTTGTTCGTCATTGCTTCCGGCGAAAGGGGCTAAACGGTTGAAGTGGACCACCCTGGGTTTTCCTCTTGGCAACTTCTGGATTCGGTAGACTACATCGTTAATCCGGGTGACGACCTCATACGGACCTTCCCAGGAGCTTTGAAGTTTTGGAGATAACCCACGACGACGTTGTGGGTTATATAACCAGACTTGGTTGCCGGGCTGGTACCTGCCATCGTTGGCGTTGATGGCGTAGGTCTCCTTCATGCGGTCGCTGGCGCCCTGGATATTTGAACGGACTCGTTCGTGGATGTCGTCCATTCTCTGGCGTAGAGTACTGACGTAGTCCTCTCCAGCCACGTCGTCCCCTGGTGTACAGCCGAACTTCAGGTCACAGGGTAGATGCAGTTAACGGCCCATGACGATGCTTGCAGGTGTTTGCCCAGTTGTTTCATGAACCGACGACCGGTAGGCTAGCAGGAACAGGTGGAGAAACTGGTCCCAGTCCCTCTGGTGGTCAGAGACTACTTTGGATAAGTACCGGTTGATGGTCCTATTCATGCGCTCCACCATTCCATCTGACTGCGGATGCAGTGCAGTTGTCCTCGTCTTACGGATGTCGAGTGTACGGCACACATTCTGAAACAGAATCGACTCGAAATTTCTCCCCTGGTCCGAATGTAATTCCAGAGGTACACCAAATCGACAAATCCAGTCCTTGATGAGAGCGTCCGCCACAGTAGAGGCCTCTTGGTTTGGAAGGCCATACGCTTCTACCCATTTGCTGAAATAATCCATCACGACGACGATGTATTTATTTCCATTATCTGTTTCCGGAAACGGACCTGCTACATCGATGGCAATTCTTTCAAACGGACTACCCACGTTGTATTGTCGCATTGGAGCCTTCGGGTGCCGTTGCGGACCATTACTTGCAGCGCACACCACACATTTCTTGCACCACTCCTTCACGTCAGTAGTGCAGTTCACCCAGTAGAAACGCTCCCTAACTTTTCCCAGCGTCTTTGTTACTCCTAGGTGTCCGCCAGTGCTTCCATTGTGGATTTCCTTCAATACCTCGGGTACTCTGTTTCTGGGGACTATCAGTTGTTTTCGCTCTTCGGTACCATCTGATTTCTCCAGAACGCGTTTTAAGAGTCCATCGCTTAGGACGAGGGAGTTCCACTGAGCCCAGTACGACTTTACTGTTGGCGAGTACCGTGATACTTCTTCCCACGTGGGTTTCCGACCTTCTTTCTTCCAATTCACAATTGGTTTCAGATTCGGGTCATTCTCTTGATCTCTCAGAAGCTCATCCCGCTGCCAATCATCATTCACCACCGTTAGTCTGCGTATTACGACATCCTTTTCAGATGATGGCGGTGCTTTCTTCTTTTCAATACGGCGACCACGAATGTGACGTACCTTAGCACCATTCCAACGCCGAATTGGCCTCTTATCCAATATCTCCTTGGCGACTCGCCTAATCTCTGCTTCATTGCAGGTTCCTTCTTCAACATCTTCCTCCATCTTACGGACCTTAGCTTGACCTCTGCAACTCTGTTTAGCGGCTTCGAATTCCAAAGCTCGCGCCAAAGCATCCACCAACTTGCTGGGACGAGCGAGAGTCAGAGCTTGACGGGTCTCAGTATCACGCAGACCATCTAAAAATGCCTGCACGGCTAGTCGTTCCATGACGTTCTCCGGCGTAGATGAATACGCCAAACGAACTAACCGCGCTATGTCCGCTTCGAATTCCTGCAGCGATTCGTTACTTTTCTGATAGCGGTTCTTCAACTGCGAATGGTAGACATGCTCGAGATGGGACTGACCATAACGCATTTCGAGGTGTTTAACTAGTTGATGGTAATCATCTTGTTCTTCCAGAGAAAGCGTCTGTAAAATATCTGTGGCGTCACCACGTAGCGCCAACGTCAGCGCTGTAGCCTTCTCTGCCAACGACCAACCATTTGCCCTCGCTGCAGCCTCAAATTGTCGTAGATAATTGACCCATGAGCTCTTACCATCAAACTGTGGTGGTTTCATACGAATTTTCGAAATTTCCACAGGACTGCTCAATTCGGGTTTACTCAACCTGTCGCTGTCGCTACCAGGTGACTTCAGAGAGGTATTGACCATTTGTTGTTGTTCCCCACTTTCTAAATTCAGCGTTGCAATTTTTCTCTCTACTTCTAGAAACTTATTCTGGAATTCTTCTACGGTAACTAACTTATTTTCAATTTCCTCAAATTTTCCGTCCACATATTCGCCTATTTGTTTCTGGAGGCAACTAGAATTTTCCATAATTTTCTTTTCTAAAGTTGTATAATTTTCGAGTAGTTTTTTATCTAAGTTTTCTAATTTTCCAGATGTCTCCTCTAGCTTCTGTTGCAGGTTACTACCATTTTCTATTAGTTTCTGTTCCATCCCTCTTAAGTTATCAGAATTTTCGACCAACCTTTGCTCCATCCCTCTTAAGTTTCCAGACGTTTCTTCCAATTTCTGTTGCATTTGGGTGGCATTTTCTAGAAGCTTCTCTTCTAAATTTTTCTCCAAGCTTCCAGACGATTCCTGGAGTTCCTGTTGCATTTTGGTGGCATTTTCTAATAATTTATTTTCCAAACTTTGCAACGCCGAATTTATATCGCCAGCAATGTCGAATAAATATGTATTAGGGTTTTCACCTTCATTTTCCAAAGCTTCTCGAAGTCTATTTTGTAGATCGGCCTTTTTCCCTGTCGTCTCGCACTCCCGTTCTTCGAGTTCTCTTTTCAAATCCGCCACTTTAAGGTCCTTCAAAAACACCTGTCTTGAAGCCATTTCACTTAATTTATTTATCGCGAACTTATTTATTTAAATGTTTTTATTATTGTTTTTTTTTTTCAGACGCAACACCTGACACCAATGTAACGTTTTATTTATTTCGGGTTCGTGAGGTGTGAAAAATTAAACTCGCACTTTTAAACTAACACTATTTATTTAATTAATACAACTACTACACTATTTAACTACACTAATTTATTTTTATACAATTTATTTAGAGCGTTGTAAGCCGCGCCGATATTCAAATAGAACTGTTCTGTCCCGCGTCGAAACCCCGCGTTATATCTCCTTGCGGAGATATCTCGAAGCTTCCGGGCCGATTCCCGAACCATCGGGCAAAAGCCGCGATCTTTCGACGCGGGCGCTGCCCGCGTACGTCATCGACGTTCAGTTGGCTGGATCATCGAAGCAGGCAGGGGCGGACTGGCCCAGCGTTCGTAACAATATGTATACGTGTACGTATATGTCACTATTTCATGGATCTCAGTAGGTAAGTTTTTATTTACCGTCACAGAATATGTGTTTTAATTAATAATAACGATTAAAAATCAAGAAAATACGAAAATATTATAACTCTCAGCATTAGTAGTAACATTAGCACCACTAGAAGTATCATTTCCATGCAACTGAAAGATTTATTAGAAGTTATAAGCAAATTTTTAAAAAACGCTAAATAACTGAAAAACCATTAAATATACGAGGTCTATAAATTAAGTAATGAGATTGGTAACGTAGCGCCCGATCTAGCAACTCTGCGGAGACGGGACTTGGAAGGGCGGTAGGTTAACATGTAATGCACCTTCAGGACAAGTATCAACCCGTTAGAGTCATTTGCTTGTTCTTTGTGACTGTTTTCGTAAACCGGCTTTTTTAGTGCGTTTTAAAAATGAATGACATTAATTTTGAGCAACGGTGTGCTATCAGGTTTTGCTTCAGACTTGGACACAGCGCAACGGATACTTTTGCAAAACTTCAACACGCCAACGGAAACAGTGTTTTTTCAAGAGCCCAGGTTTTTCGATGGTTTAAGGTATTCTCAGAAGGAAGGGAGTCGATTGAAGATGAATCACTCAGCGGAAGGCCTTCATCTTCAAGAACCGTTCAGATCAACGGTTGACGACAAGAATTATCGGGGAAGAGTTACATTTGAATCACACCTCTGTTCATCAGATTTTGAGTAACGAATTGGAGATGAGAAAAATCTGCGCCAAAATGGTTCCAAAAACCCTTTCGCAGGAACGAAAGGATATCAGGAGAGAAAGGTGTCCAAACATTTTGGAATCGATTGAAAATGATTCCCACTTTATGGAACGTGTCATTACTGGTGATGAGACTTGGGTGTTTGAGTACGACCCGTAAACCAAGCGCCAAAGCATGGAATGACACACGTTAAACTCTCCAAGATCCAAAAAAGCAAGAATGAGAAGGTCGAAGATCAAACGCATGCTAATTTGCTTTTTTGATAGCCAGGGAATTGTCCAAAGAGTTTGTGCCTCCAGGCCAAACAGTAAATCAACACTTTTACAGAGAGATTCTTAAAAAACTTCAAAAAAAAGTGTCAAGCGTGTGAGACCAAATGTCAAGAACAACTGGATGTTTCATCACGACAATGCGCCTTGTCACACAGCCATTTCAGTAAACGATTTTTAGCCAGTAAAAACATTTCTATGGCTCCTTAACCTTCTCATTTGCCTGACTTGAGTCCTTATGACTTTTTTCTCTTCCCGAGGTTGAAGAATCACCTCAAGAAACGTCATTTTGGGACCATAGAAAACATTTAAACGACTGTAACCGACCAGCTGAAGGTTATTCCAGTATAGGAGTTCCAGTACTGCTATGAGGAAAAAAAAAGAAAAATCAGTCTCATTACTTAATTTACACACCTCGTATTATACTACTTTAATTTTTCTATGTTAGTATCTCCACTATCGGACTAAAATTAATTGTTGTAACATTTTCATCTTAAGAGATATATGAAATGTAAACAGATTTAATTAATGGTACTAATAAGCAATTAGGAAACGAAAGGAAAGCGGTATAATACATCAACAATATCTTTAGCTTAGCTGGATACCATTAATATTTGGGCGGTTTCAATGCTAAGCTGTCTGCTCAGCTATGCAACACGCAGAATTAGAGCATCCGTAATATTGCCGACAACTTGATTGATCTTTCGTGGTCTTTTATGTCAGTAAATAGATACATGCATACAATTGAATTGTATTTTATTATATCGACTAAATTTAAGAACAAATCTGGGTCAAAACCTTGATATTCATTATTTAACATTTCTAATATAATCATTTCAATATATACTATTCTAATATACATAAAGTTATTGTTGTTGCTTTGGGAAAGAATAATTCAGGAAAAAAAATGGCATACGCCTATGTATTATCATCAGTATCATCACTTCTAGCAATAACACACATTTATATTACTTGTATAACATACAAAACACACATGTATATTAAACAAAAGTATTTATTGTATTTTTCTTAATGAAAAATATAAACTTAAAGTGTCACACTGTCTTATTTAACGTATTACTTGTTAATAAAGTTGTTACTTAACTTATTAGCGAATCGTTCTGAAACTGTGAGCGTGACAACTTTTTGGATATTTATGGATATATTTTTAAAAGGCGTTTCTAAGGTGTTATTACAGGAATAAATCTGTAAATGGCAAAAAAAATGTAATCCAAAGCGGCGTTTACAATGATATAGCTACTAGCCTACAAGTGAACTATCCCTAGCAAAAGGTTAGTTGACGTCTAAACAAAAAAATAATTTCTCTAAATACTAGTTCGCTAGTAGCAGTTTTAAAGTGAAGATACGAGGTCTGCAAATTAAGTAATGAGACTGGCAACGTAGCGCCCAATCTAGCAACACTGCGGAGACGGGGCTTGGAAAGGCGGTAGGTTAACATGTGCATGCACCTTCAGTAAAATTAAACTTGTTAGAGTCATCTAGTTCTGCGTCAGACACAGCGCAACGGATAGTTTTGCAAAACTTCAACACGTCTACGGAGACAGTGTTTTTTCAAGAGCCCAGATTTTTCGGTGGTTTAAGGCATTCTCAGAAGGAAGAGTATCGATTAATGATGAACCAAGCAGCAGAAGGCCTTCATCTTCAAGAACTGATAAAAATGTCGATTGAATACAGGATCTTGTGCGTTCAGATCGTCGGTTGACGACAAGAATGATCGGGGAAGAGTTAAATTTACTTTTTTGATAACCAGGGAATTGTCCACAAATAGTTTATGCCTCCAGGCCAAACAGTAAATCAACACTTTTACAAAGAGGTTCTTGAAAAACTTCGAAAAAGGGTCATGCGTGTGTGACCAAACATCAAGAACAACTGGATGTTGTTACTAAAATTATTTTGTGTTAAAAATTGATCGCAGAGAACCTCAGTTAAGCTGGATTAAGCCAACTAGTACAAAATAAAAATATATATATTTCACGGAACATTGAGACCCTATATTTCTCCTTCCGCTGGTCAATAGTATACACCAGGTATATACATTTCCCCCCTTGGTTGGGACTTACTATTGTTTGTAATGTAGGATTAGTGACCTGTTTCCTTGTAACTGTAGTTGACTAGTGGGATGAGGTCAATTGTTTCCAAAAAAAACTAATTTTCACTTAGTCGACGTTTCGCAAAATTTATTTGCATCCTCAGGACTAATTGAATTAGTTTTTTATTGTCGTTGGTAAAAATAAATATGAATGAAACATTTATACTCTCTATAAATAATAAGATACGACGTACTGTCACACAGACGTGCATCGGCCATCAGATAACCGATGCACGTCTGTGTGACAATGCGTTGTCTAATGTAGTGTATGTATAAATGTTTCATTCATATTTATTTTTACCAACGACAATAAAAAACTAATTCAATTAGTCCTGAGGATGCAAATAAATTTTGCGAAACGTCGACTAAGTGAAAATTAGTTTTTTTTTGGAAACAATTGACCTCATCCCACTAGTCAACTACACTTACTATTGTATTGGGGATGAACACCTGATTTGACGCAGGTACAGTTAGAATTGCCCCGAGAACACTCTATTGGACACGCCTTTCTATTTTTGCATATTTCACTGAAATGAGCAGTTTCGAGCAGCCAATTTTTATGAATTTCTTATTCCACTAATATTTCCCACATGTTAAATTGCGAATTAGTGTTAGTGATCTGTAGGGAGAAGCTATTTTCCTACTTTTCTTTCGCTACCATAACATGCGCGTTTGTATTATAAACGCAGAGTTAACATTTATTTTCCATAATAATAAATACAAAAATTTGAATTTCATTGCATAGATAATATTTTACATCCCTTCAAGAGTAGCCTCCATTTTTTTAAGTCGGAATTATACCTTGTGGTAACAAAAATTCACAAGCGAACGTTGAGTATTTCGGGACCGATACTCGTACCGTTACGCACTCGAAGGTGGCCAACTTCCGACTGAAGTAGAACGGCAGGTATAAAACCTAGGTAGCTGTCGTTTCAGTATTACACGCAGGAAACCCTACTTCACAAAGCTATATGAATTAAAACAGAATATAACGAGCTTGGTTTTTCCATTTTGGTCAGGATTTTCCGATTCTAACCCGCTGTGCGCTGGTACAAATACTGGTGCAAGTTAAGTTACTTTGTAGTTTACATTAGATTAGTAGCTGTCTTGCAAGTTACTGGTACAACTAACTAACCCATTTACTATACCAATGTAAACGCTGCTTAATACAATTTACCTTTACGCCCTAAAACGAGATAATGCAATGCCACTTTAAAAAAGCGAACGCCTATTACAGGAAAATGTAAAGTTCACTTTCAAAGGGCGCTCTCCCTTTTGCCGCCTATCTTAAACAGTTTAAACTGAATTACGTTTGATTTATTGAAGGATTGACGTCTGAAAGGGCCCCGATAAAATTATCTGTGCGTATCGAAACCATCCGAGGCTCGAATCTTATCTGTTTCAGTCTCCATGTTTGATTTGGCCATTTCGAAGATACCAATCCGAACAAATTGTTTTATCGCTTCACATCTCGTTTCATTTCACTTCGGAGAGGTGTAGCGGAAAAAGCTTCCATAAAAATAACATCGACTTTCGACATCGACAAGGAACTTTTTTTGTTATACAGTAGGACACAAAATGAAGGAACCATTTTTCTTGGAATTGAAAAAAACGTTGCAATTATATAGACGATGAAAACAATCACGGTCAAAAGTATTAAAGTAATAAAAATAAAAGCACAAATCTGGATTGACAAAATTAATTTTCACTCGATTTAATTCATTATGAATTTTTCATCTTTTGTCATACAATTCAAAATCATCCAGTCTCCCTTCTTGAATGTAACTACAATTTTAATATTATTAAATTCAAAATGTTAATACTCGTTATTAGTTAAAAATTCACAACAACAACGGTCTTGTCACTAGTAATCTCTCCTGTGTTTGAATTATTCCCAAACATTTTTTCGAGGTTTAACATGTAAATAAAATTGGGATTGTTTTTTTATTCAGTTTATATATCTAGCTACTTGTTAAAAAAAGTAAATAAAATTGAATATTTAGTTATTATGTCTAGTCTAATGAAAGCTCGATCATCTTTAAAAAAACTTTTTTTAATTACAGAATCAGTGGCGTGCGTACGGTGCTTCGATGCCCCCTTTATATTATAATTTCTACTTCAATGGAGGTTTTTTGACTGATCGCACTTATTCTTTGTAAAAGTGTAATAAGGAAAGGTAGCCACAGTTATTTTCCAAAAGCGTTTTTTTATAAAAAAAACCCACAAGTACTATATTACTCAATAAGTTCGTAGGATGATATACAGTGCGTGTCAAAAGTTCCGGGACGGCTGGATAACTCGAGAAATACGCCTCCTAGAGAAATATGACCTTCATAAAAGTTCTAGGATATTTCCCTGGAAATAAAATTATGCCCTTGAATTTGACCTCCTGGTATTGAACTTCAAGGCTATTTCAAGGTCGAATTCAATTGAGACATTAAAGTTTGATAAAACGTATCCCAGAGAAAAATGACATTCATAAAAATTGTAGGATTTTTCCTTGGCAATTCAATTGTGACCTTGAATTTGAGCTGGACCATGACCTTGATTGTGGTCGTGATCTTGTTATGGTTGTACGTACTCAATTTCAGTACTCAGTTTTTGTGAGGCTATCTCAAAGGTAGGGTCTACAAAACTAAGCCATAATATACAAGAATTACGACAACTCATACTAAATGAATGCGATGTCATCTCAGCTGAGTATTTCATGAACGCAATGAACAGTTTTTATAATCGATTGGCTTACTGTCAAGAGGTTAACGAAGCACAGTTTAATCACTCATTGTAATAATTAAGACTGTTTGGACGAGTCTTGCCTTAGCCGGCTGGACAGTAAAGAGTTTTGCCTTAGATGCTAGATAGGTCTTTATCTTGGTCAACTTTTTTTCGATTGTAAGATTTTTCGCTCTTTTCATTTCCGGTGTCAAAAATAGGGGGTCTCATTTGTTACAACGGACTTGACTTTGACATAACCTCATCATGGTCATGGTCAAGGTCAAGGTCAAATCCAAGGTCACCATTGGATTGCCAGGGAAAAATCCTACAACTTTAATGAAGGTGATTTTCCTCTAGGAGGTGTATTTCTCGGGTTATCCAGCCGTCCAGGAACTTTTGACACGCACTGTATAGATGGGGCCACTATTGACAAATCCATATGACGTTTAGATAGTACCAACCTTCAACCGATACGTATCAAAATTTCTTGGCATTCCGACCATTAGTTTGCAAGTTACAGTGGTTTTAGTGACGCTACTTTTATAATTTTCAAAACAATGGAAAAATCAGAATTTCGTGTGTTGATAAAGCATTGTTTGTTAATGGGAAAAAATACAGTTCAAGCAAAGCAATGGCTTGACAAGTGTTATTCGGATTCTGCTCCATCCAGACAAATGGTAGAGAAGTGGTTTGCTGATTTTAAAAGCGGCCTTACAAATACCGATGATGCTGAACGCTCTGGTAGCCCAAAATCATAAAAAACTCGCAAAATCGTTTTGGAAACAGAAGGCAATGTTTTCACTGTTTTGCGTGAACATTTGAGAAAGCCTTATTCGAAGTGGGTACAGCGTTTGCTCACTGTTGAGTTTCTTTATCGACGATTGAGCTTGTATTAGACCCCTTCACTTGCAAAATTAGTTCCTTGTATCTCTCACCGTTATTGAATAAACAGAAAAAATCAAGGAAAAATTAAATTTTATCACCTTATTTCTCGAAAACTAAGCGTTTCAGGATCTATGTTATAATATGAACTTTTTCACTTAAATTCATATTGTCTACAAAATAATTGTGGAAATTAAAGTGGATACAAACAATTTTTCATACATTTTTCGGTGGTAACCAAAAATTTTAAAATGTCATATTGGCGGAGTTGTCAATTTGACACAAGTTTGCCTCTCTCTTAGACAAAATGTATTAGACAAAGTTCAGGAAATTTCCCTGACTTTCCATCGGTGACCTTAGATTCGACCTTGGCCTTGTCCTTGAAGGTCATATCAAGGTCACTAGAATTTTTTTAAACGGAAACAACTATTTTTTATCGTGGATATGGAAAGAGCGGAAAATTTTACGTCCATATTTGGTGTTGGTCATAACCTTGACTATGACCTTGAGAGTCATATCAAGGTCACTGACGTTTTTAAAAGGGGAACCTCTGTTATTTTTATTGTGGATTTTCTGCTTCATTCAAATGAAGCAGTTAATTTGACATTTAAATAAGGTCTTGATTATGACCTTGAACATGACCTTGACTATAACCTTGAGAGTAATATCAAAGTCTCAGACATAAAAAAATTGGTACCCCTATTTTTTATCGGGGTTTTGGAAACAAAAAAAATCTACGTTTAAATATGGTGTTGTTTATGATCTTAACTATGACTTTGACCATGACCTTGAGTCATATCAAGGGCACTGCCATTGTTTTAAATGGAAATCTGTATTTTTTATCGTGGATTCTTTTTAGGAAGCAGAAAATTTTACATTTTAATGCGGTCTTGACCATGACCTGGATCAGGACCTTGGCCATGACCTGGAGTCATATGAAGGTCACTAACAATTTTTTATAAATGGGAAACCTTATTTTTTTATCGTGGATCTGGAATGGGAAAAAAAATTTCAAAAAATGGGAAAGTAAAATTTTCCATTTGCATGCGGTCATGAACGTAACCTTGACAATTGCCTCAACTATGATTTTGAGATTCATATCAAGGTCATAGTGGAGGTCATTGTCCTTGAGAGTCATATTAAGGTCACTGATACCGGCCAGTTAAAGCAAGGGGTTATGAGCCCAGCCACTGAAGGCAAGGCCCTTGATATGACTCAAGGTCATGGTCAAGATCATAGTTAACACCATATTTAAACGTAATAATATCAATAGTTAACACCATTAACATTTTAAGACATACGTTTTTATGAACTTTTCAGCTTACAGTTAACCTTTAGAGGACGGGTATTTGGGGATTTAGATCCCTCTAAGAAAATGCATAAAATTTATATCACAGATTGATCATGGATAAAGGATCATGGGTCGGGCCAATATATTGGATTTTCCGTCCAGAAGGGCAACGCTAATTTTTCCACTTTGAAAAAATTGAATTATTTGAGTGAAAAAATAGAAAAAAGTGTCCTAGTAAGTTTTAACATCACTCTTCACGAATCTGTTAATTCAAAATTGTTGTCCCCCATATAGGATTTGTCTGCCATATTAGATCCGCCATCTTGAATTTTTAAAATCTGACTTGTAATTGGCGACCTTAAAACCTCAAAATAATGATGTTTGAACAAAGGCAAGGAACCTTTTCTTTGAGCCAGTATACTGTATTTCCCGTCCTTTAAATGTTAATCCAGGAACCACACGTTAAAATATGAACATTACATTAAGTGACACCCTGTATTTACATAAATTGAAAGTAATGATTTTTAAAAATAAAAATTTTCGAAAAAAAACGTATCTTACTTAACTGTCATACCACCAGTAGGTTACAAAATATTTACACTTAAACTGACCCACCCTGGATGAATAAATTGTTTAGTCAAACATTGTACCTGAAAACGCTCACCAAGAATGCAACATACCGTGGCACTCCATTCCCTAATGCATAAAGAAACTATAACGTTCAGAATGTGAGGGGATGTAATGGGTGTGTTCATTTAAATATTTTATTATGCTTATAAATCGTTAAAGCGTTTAGGGTAAAGTTTATAGGACTTTAATGTGAATCCATTTTAATACCATTTGGTTGGACATGTTAAATAACCAAATCAAATCTGATCTAAATCCAGCAACATTATTAGAGAAAAAAAGATATAAAGCTCTATGGAATTAGCTGCAGCTAAATGATTTTGTAATTTTGTATAGACTATCTGCAGAAAGGCGGAGCTTAGCGATTCGCGACAACAGCGCTCGTGGCGGCATACTTTATAAGTTTCGTGCTGGCATATTACAAGAAGACAATACGCAAAATACAATTTATTGCTCATTATGTCATTGTAATCATTGCGAAAGCCATCGAATTCATAAAAGTAATAAACTATAACTTGAACACGAAGTACTGTGGACGTCACATCTTGAATTAGCATCGGGCATATTAGCAGTGCAGTGTTTTGTGTCGCGCTACATAACCTAAAGTGATCAGACGTCCGTCATTATGACGGACAGTCCGTCATTCAGAAAGTTTGTCCGTCTTCAAGAGCAGTCCGTCAAACTGTCCGTCATTGAAATTTTTTTATTAAAATGTCCGTAATTACGTCTTCTAGGTTAATCTGAAGACGTATCGACGTATCGTATCGATCGTGATTAAATATCAGTATTTCAAAAAGGCATCAAATTCCCAAAAGTAGGTATCCTTTTATGTAAATGTATTTTTCATTGAAATTCTGAAGTTCCAGAAAATGCGTGACATTGAAAGTTTCAAAAATTTTCGCCTGCGGCGCTATTTAGCTCGCGCCTCACGCCGCGAAAAATAAACTCTAGCTTCGTCAGTGTGAACCAGCTGAACATGTCCGTCTTTGGCAAAATCAAATTCTGGTCACTTTAACATTTTCGATGACATTGTTCTTATGGCAGCTATTTTGGTTAATGTACAACCTCCAATTTTGAAAGTAAGCACTCATGAAGATTTTAGCGAATAAGGATTAGTAATATATTGTACAAAATTAATATAAACAAGAAATGTTCAAATTTGAAGAATAAAATAATGCATACATGTGTATGTAACGAAATAAATATTATTTATTTTTCGACGCAACACCAGAGTTGTATAAAACATTTGTCAAAAATATATATGATATAAATTGCGGTACATAGACTGCCATTTAATAAAATATAAATATTAAACCTGACTCTTTATTTAATTGCACTATTGTTGTACATACTATCCTAATTTTGCACGTTATTATTTTCTTTATCAGACATTTCACTTAATTCTTTACAATTACATTCATAACCTATAAATCAAATAGTTTAGACAGTTTCAACACAAAATATAAATATGATTCTCGTGAAAATTATACTTACTTTATTAAGAAATTCTTCCCCGTACAATTAATAACATTTGCAACACTGTGAATTATTTCCCAAATTCAAAAATAGTACAAAAAATAATTCGACGCATATGACACAATACAAAATCCACAGTACAAAAGTTATCAAAAATTCCGCGCGCGGCGCTTCTAGTTATTCTGCAGATAGTCTATAATAACAATTACCTTAAATAAAACTACGACTAGTAAAACAAATCTTAATCAAGTCAGGGTGGAAATTCCACTGAAAAATCGAAGATTCAAGCATTTTCCCAAATGAACTGCTCGTCAAAATTAGCGTAACACTTTTTAGATTAGCGCCATTTGCGTTCCATTCGAGTTAGAGACTTACGGTTTCTAATTTTCAGTAGCATACAGTTTTGATTTTAATGCCCCTAACCGAAGTCACTACGCCGTGACTTGTTGCCGCGCGTACCAAGCATATACAGGATAGGATTCAAAAGTAATGAGCCCCATTTTATTCTGACGCGAGCATACCTCGCCGCGCGCTCCACTTGCCAGCGACGGTGATGCTGGGGGTTGGCTTCACAATGCAACGGGGCTCAGTTGCCTCCGACCTTTCGGAGCGGTAGGATCAGCCTTGACGAAAACCCCTGTACTTTGACTGAAGAACAAAAAAACAACCGAGTGCTCCGATGTTAAGAACTGCTGCAAATGTGCGAAGACGATCCTGACATTCTCGAAAAATGATAACCGGCGATGGAACTTGGATTTTTCAGTACGACCCAGAGATAAAATGACAAAGCTCTGAGTGGCACACCTCAAACTTACCCTATTCCAAGAAAGCGCGGATGAGCAAATGGAAGACGAAGACCATGCTCATCGCCTTCTTCGGAGTGAAGGGGGTGGTCCACTACGAGTTTGTCCCGCCCGGACAGACCATTAATGCTGCTTACTACTTGGAAGTCCTGAAAAGCCTGAAAAGAAGCGTGGCGCGCAAGCGAAGGAACATCAAGGACAACTGGAAGCTTCACCACAATAACGCGCCCACTCACACCGTCTTCATCGTGAGCGCCTACCTGGCCGGGTGAACGTTGCGGTGGTCCCCTAAACTCCCTACAGTCCGGCCGTGTCGCCTTCTGACTTCTTCTTGTTTCAGCGCTTAAAATCAGCGCTGAAAGGAAAACGCTTCGACTCGATCGAGGACATCCAAGCAAATGTCAAGGCAGTCCTTGCAGCCATCCCGGAACAGGCCTACGTGGATGTCTTCGAGTCATGGAAAAGCTGCTTACAAAAGTGTATTGATGCAGGAGGTGCCTATTTTGAAGACTATTAGTGGTACCTACCGATTTGCTCAATAAATTTGTCTTTTTGAACAAAGGCTCATTACTTTTGAATCCTACCCTGTAAACGCAAAAGAGGATTTGAAGGAGACGGACGACTCGGAGTGTGCCGAAAAGGGTTCAAGCATCCTCAGAAGGGCTTTCAGAGTCAAACCACGTATCAAAACCTCCTTACAATCCCTCAGCGTAGCGAATTTTTAGGGGGGTGGGCTGGAGATGGAATATCACTTTTGGCGCTCAATCGGCCGTTCGCAGTGGGTCTCGTCAACTTCAAGTGCCTTCAAGTAATGCCATGACATGGATTCGAGACAAACAGGCATCCCATGCAGCCTCCTACAGGAGCAAACCAGAGGGGAGGGGGTGTAGGTGTGGTTTGGAGGGGTGCTTTAGTTGTCAAAGGGTGAAAGCGAGTTGTGGCACCCCACACCAATTTATTAGGCAGCATTAGAATCCATGGATTCGCCCAACAGAGGTCACAACCACACAAAACCCTGCGTAAATGCAAATGCCTTACGAGGTCTGGAAATGGGTTGAAGAGATGGGACAGCGCCCAAATACACAGAACTTATTGAGGTCTTAATCTGTGTCGGGATGGAGTTTTTACCCGCCAGCGTCCTTCTTAGTCGATCCTGTAGGTCTCTGAAATTGCCGTCAAAATCTTGCGAATTCAAATTCCGACATGGGCTTGCTTTTTGGGGTGTGGACGGCGAACTATTTAAGTCACAAGGTAGTGACTTCGTGGCATTGAAACTAACCCTATAGGCTTCCGAAAATTAAAAACCGCAAGTCTCTAACTCATTTACATGCATAATAAGAATGAAATTTTTTCAATTAAACGTTATTACTAAAGCCGGCAGATCCGGGCGACGGACGGGCCATATCTGAACGTAAATAACAGGGTAATTTTAACACATAGGGTAAAATACCCAATTGTTGGCATCTAACCAATGATTGGCACCTTAGTAGGTTTTGTTAAATTTTTTAAATATTCCGCCAAAGTATTGAGTAGTTTTGTTAAAAAAAGATATAGACAATTCCGCGTATGGTATGTATATAGTGTTCAAGTGCGCAGGCCCAAAATGGCAGCGAAATTGTAATTTTTTTAGGGTGCCAATTATTGGTATGATGAAACGTTAATTTCCAATCATTGGCCCGTATGCCAACAATTAGATTTATTCGTGTAAATAAGATGACTAATTATTGGCACACATCAATTTTCACACAACAATAATTGCAATGAACACAAAAATATTAGACTCTGTTATTTAGAAAACAACTAAACAGTTTACTCTATGATTTCTGAATTAAATACAATTATCAATACTTATACGTTGTATTATTTTTATTATCCAGGTAAGTTACACCTTCCCAAGTTTTATAAACTTGGAAAGGAATAACTTTTTTTAGCAAAAACACTTCTTATTTTCTCTAGATGCCAACAAATACTTTCAAAGAAAATTCCAAAAAGCGACACAGTGAAGAAGCACTGAAAAATAAACATAGTCCAAAATGCTACATTAAAAGAAGCAACAGAAACTGAGAAACATGAAGAAGAAACCTCAGCTGTACTACCACCTCAGTTTAAACAAAAGGATTTTGCGGAGAGAAAAAGAAAAGAAAAGTATCTTGGACTTCCTTCAAAATCCAAAAACTCCTGAAACGAAATGTAACCGAAATTCGGAAAGAACATCATTAAATTTGTCTTAGTTTCATCAGTATATAAAACAGTCTCGAAGAGAAATAAGTGATAAAAAGAGAGAAAGAGAGAAAAAGGAGGGAAAATAATTTGAAGAGAGCAAGACGAACAGAAGAAAAATTACTAGAAAAAGCAAAGGTACAAGAAATTCGTCAAATAAACAAAAACAAGATAAAAGGCTATAATAGAAATAATCTTATTGTTAGACAAACGAGAATGTTCCATGGAAATAAATACAAGAAAAAGACTAGAAACAGACATAAACGAGAATAAATATGACATAGTAAAAACTTTTATTAATGAGACAAATGAAAATAGCAAAGTTGAAGGTAATAGTTCACCTGTTAAGCTGACATTAGTTTCAGAAGTAATTTTAAAAGAAAACAATTCCAACACTGAAAGTCACAAAAGAAAATTATTTTGCAATGATGATTCTATGACGAAATGCAGAAGTGACGAATCAAAAAACTTCTTTGTTTACCAAGGTTTGAGTTTTATTTGTACACGGACTATAACTTTGTGTAATTAGGTGTTTAGGGAATTAGGTGTCAGAAATGTAACAGAACATACCACGATCTTTGTTTAGAAAAAAAAGGGTTATTCAAAGAATTTTTCATATGTAAATCGGGCATTGTCTTTCAGTTGTGATTTAATAATAAAAAAGTAACAAATAAAAGTAGGTACCTACTTTCTGTATATTTTATTATCAACCCCTTAAATGTCTCCCATGTCAACAATTAGGCTGCCAACAATAAATTATATGCCAATTACTGGCATATATTCCCCTGCCAATAATTAGTATTTGGGTGCCAACAATTGGGTTTTATGAAGAAAATTAAAATTTGTGGGTTTTTACTAATTTCTTACTATTTTTTAGGCATAAAAAACGATAATTATTTTATATCAAATACATTTTGACCTACTAAAATTGATACTTTATAAAATTTAATAAAAAACGTGAAACTTTAGGATTAAAGTGCCAACAATTGGGCATTCTACCCTATCTTTCTAAATTGCAACAGTTTATTGTTTTCATGAATTTTGTTTTTGCACATACAAGTAGTATGACCCGTATGGTTATGGCCCGCCGCCCGGATCTGCCGGCTTTAGTTATTACAAGAAACTATTGCATTCATTCCATTTATCAATATAAAATCATATTCGTTAATCTGAAATGTTTCCAACAGGCCAGACCCAATTACAGAGTAGGCTTGTTGAAAATTGCTTTCAACATTAAGAACTGTCTAACTATTTATTTGATAGGCAATATTATTTTAATATTTTTAATTTTGATCATAAGTATTAAATTTAAGAGGTTAAAATTAAGATTAAAATGTTGCACCGCCGATTAGTAAAGAACATCATTTTTTGTGCGTTCAGAGCATCAGTTCACAGTATTTTACACCTGGTGATTTATATTTGTCACTGGTTGGTTAAAAGCATTAGGTCGCATGTTATTAACTACCAATTAGTTATAGCCTAAGTATGCGGTGTGAAGAAGAGCTTTGTACAGCGCCCATCATTATACCTTCGAAAGCCTTTGGGGCGACACGCTTTTCGTTTCCGTTCGTAGTAAAAACGCCCTACCAGGGATTATTTCATTTCGTTCGTTTAAAGAAAATAGAAATTTCATCGTCAAAATTCGTTCTAATAATTTAAAAAAAAAAGTACTTCGCTGTGGTGAAAATTGCCAAAGCCAGTGAGTGATATTTTTCTTAATAAAATAATAAAAAGTCTTAAATTGTATGCTTCATTCTAAAACATAAGAACATAAATCTACCTGAAGAGTATGCAACCCGTGTAACGTTACGATCCTCAAAATTATATAGATAGGGACTATAATGAATTAGTTCTATGTCGCTCAGTCACTATTTGACCGGCCGTGGAGCGCGCTACGTTTTTACAAAACAGGTGTTTAGTTCCTGGAGTGGGTACTGGAACCTTCGGCGTAGAAACAAAAAACTGGACGTTTTCCACGAAACACCGAACTACTACACTTTTCTCGACGCGCGTTTCGCCAACCAAGTTGGCATCTTCAGGAGAAGATTAAAACAGTTTTTACCTTCTCCACGAAACACCGAACTACTACACTTTTCTCGACGCGCGTTTCGCCAACCGAGTTGGCATCTTCAAGAGAAGATTAAAACAGTTTTAAAAGTTCCTAAAATTTGTCATTTAACTATCTAGACAATTTCCCGCATTTCCCTATGTTTTCGAAGAAATATGAGGCTTTACAAGGTAACAGCTGTAATTAATTATAACCTTTGCGTTATTGTTCTTTCTTTATCTGATTATTGTATTTGTCATTAACTTTCGTTAACAGTTAGGTCCTCACCAAACGAAGAAATTGTATACAAAATAGTCAATCTTTAAATGGCAACGTAATCTCACTCTCCTGAGGGTTATTTCTGTTCATGTATTCATAACTATTCATAAAAGTAATCATTGTTGGTATAATCAATAGTAAGACACATTATTAATGTACTATGTACACGAATTTGCAAGCTGTGGTTTCTTGGCGTATTATAAATCAATTTCCATTAATCTCTGGGTACACGTTATTTATGATAACGTAATTTTATGATGCTTCCTAGGACTGCAAATCAGGATCGAAGGAAGACCAATTTTATGTTGCTGTATTTAATGCTGATGCGTAAAATCAACACTCTTGTATTATTTGTACTTGTTTATCGATTGTAAAACCAAATTAGAATTTCTACATGTTTATTGATTCTAAAACATATAACAATGAATAAACTGTCAAAACATTCAAATTAAATGTAAAAAAATATTAGGTACTCTAGTTTTCTTTATACCTGCATTGTGAGTTATTATTTTGTAAATAAAAGTATCATTTCATTATATGGTTTCTAAGAGAATTAAAATGCATTCAAATATTCCTCCACACTACTTGAGGAATGTAAGAGAATATTATTATTTGAAGTTTTTTCCTGGACACTGGAGAGGAAGAGGGAATGCAATTGAATGGGCAGCCCGTTCTTCTGATCGCACATCTATATTTTTCGTACGGGGCTATCTGAAAAATTCAGTTGATAAAAGCTGGCTTATAAATTTAAATGATATAAAACTTCGTGTAAGAAATGAATTACTTCAAATGCCGCAGGAATTCTTACAACATTCCTTAAGAGAATTTGAGTACTGTTTGGGATACCGCCAATGTCAATTAGTAGAAAGACACAATTTTGAGTATATATTATAACTTGTTTTTTTTTCTGTTCAATATTGAATTTAATAAAATTGTTACAGTATGTAGATTAATTTTTTATTTAATTTATCATATTTATTGCCATATATTCACAAAAATTGATTTCTAATGCTCTGATAAACTTTTTATGAAGTAACCAATATGAAAGTGTACTGTGTCCAGAACTTTACTAGGATTTCAAAATTGTAAAAATACACAAGGTGTTATATTTAAAGAAATAAGGTTGGGTAAAAAATATATACAGAGTTGAAAAGTCCAAGATTTCAAAGCCGAGCATTAAAAGATAAGAAAAGAATAAACTCTGACAGATAGAGGAACTGACAGAGAAATATTATATCCATAGTTGCCAGACTGACATGTCATTTTAAAACTGTTATGAGCGTTATTCTCTGTCTTTCGTGATAGGGTAGCAATAAAATATGTAGGCGGGACGCCCCCACCCATAAATTATAATGCGCACGTGTGAATTGAATTATTATATCGTTATTGGTCTACGGAAAATAAGCACTTAAGTATTCCTGTGCGTACGCAGTATCCCGAGAAGTTAAATATTTGGGTTGGTATTTTAGGCGATTCCATCGTTGGGCCATTTTTTATAAACGGTTCCTTAAATGCCAACAAATATTTAACAAATAAAACAAACTGTTTACGGACATGAACATGAAAGACCACGAAATTTAAATGATTTACGGGCCAGAATTGTACAAGTCCTAAATAATATTTCCCCTGAAGTGTTAGAGCTAGTGTTGTAAGAATACGTATTAAAAATTCCGTTCAATCCGAATATCAAATTATTACATATTAATCCGAATAGTTGCCAACCGCAATACGGAATCGAAATTATTACGAACGCTGTCAAATGCCGGAAGATAGCGTGGATATCGTATCCGACGAAGTCTCGGACGAAGTAAACATAATACGTAATAATACGGAACAGTACGATGACACGACCACGAACGAGGTCCGAGGGAATACGGAATACGGAATTATTACGGATTATGTTGCGATGCCGTGCCGTGTGCCATGACATTGCGTATAGAAGGTCCTATCCGTATTCCGTAAACCAAGCATGTATGAAAATTAATACGTATTAGTGAATTCATCCGAATACTCTTTTAGTACTATTACGTATTATCCGAATATTAAAATCATCCGAATATTTACAACATTAGTTAGAACGCGTAAAAACTGAGTTTTACGATAGACTAGGTTTTTGCGAAGCACAAAGGGGCGACATTTTTTGAACCACTTATTCAATAGGCATTTTTTCTTTCTTTCGTCTTATAACCGGGTTGATTTATGCATTTTTTTTTATAGAACTTCAATTGTATTTTCTTGCAGACCGGTTAGTTAAGGAATACAAATATTCGAAAATAAATACAATTATGTTCGTACACTTATTTTAAGTGTATGGGATAATAATTGTAAAAGTCAGAATTACGTAAGAATTTCGTTTCATACAGCTAAGTCGATGTACACCCCCATAGTTGCAAAACAGTACTGAATACCACTCAAATTCGGCGATAGGCATGTAGGCAATATCCCTCTCCACTTTCTATTAGGTCTCATACGTTTCTAATATGTGCACAAGCGTGAAACACTGTGGCATCTGTCTTTGTCTATCCTTACTGGTGTCTTTTAACTTATTCTCTTCTACACATGTATCGCCAATATGTAGGTGCAATTTCCTAGGATGTATATGGTTGTGTACTGATGAAACGACAGATTTAAAAAAAATGTTTGTAAACATTGTAAATATTATAGTACGTATGCTGGATCCTCTTAAACCATGTCCATTGTTATTACCAAGCAAAAGTACTGAGTGTACTGGCGAAACACTTACACGGATGGTGCTAGAGACATTACAAAAATTTGAACTGTCAAGAAGTCAAGTGTTAATGTTTGTGACTGATGCCGCGACAATGCGTGTGGTAGACCGTTCTCTTTAAGAACATCGATGCAACATGATACATGTTTGTATCATGTATCGTGTGGACAATGTTTTCCAGAGCTAAATGCCGTTTTGGTATGGAAATTATAAAAATAGTAACTTTTATGTGCATAACTACTATAGGTTTCATAAATATAAGACAACTATGAAGGTTAACCCAACTTGCTAACACATTCATACACACACAAAAATAACAGCTACAGTAAACCTCCTCAGTTAACATGTTATAATATATTATTAGATTTTTTATTCCATCTTACGTATTTGACCCGTCACTGCAGTATTCCCCTTTCCCCTCTTCAGTTACAGGTTGTCGCCAAAACAAAAATTTCTCAAATTTTAAAAACTGTTACAAATTGTTACTCGTGTAAAAACTCCATGTACCACAATGGAATTTACCTAGTTCAGTGTATATCCGTCAGAAATGTGCACTAAAGGTTCATAAGGGAGTATGATCAACAGTAAAAAACAAATACGTCTATGACATGTACATGTTTTTAGTGTTTCCAGGTAGTGTTTTTTAAATATGTCCTTTCATATTTCTCACTGCGATGTCCTATGTACTAAGTGCGACCCTGACTTTTATTGTTTAGTGTTATCTCTAGTGTGTACGTATACCACAATTGCATCAGATACTCCTATGCACGTTGACCTTCCAATTTCCTATTCCATCCAATACGACGCTTTAACTTATGGACCATGAACTTTCCAAAAGTTCATTTAGTCCAATCAACGAGCGAAAGCCCCCATGTAAATTGGTCACTAATTGTTAACAGCAAACAAAAAGTATGGTCGTATAGAGAAAGAAAATTCTAAGAAAGATAGCGTTTTTTGCGACTCGAGTTTTAATGGCGAACATAACCAAAAAAATTTGCAAAAGTCAAAAAAACGGCTTTTTGCAAATAAAAAAAATGTGCGTCGAATGAGATGTGAACGAAAAAAATCGGTTCATAAACATTTGAGAAAAAAAAAACGTCAAAATTCGCATTTTCGTATTTTTGCTGTATAAATTCCAATTTTGTTTGAACAGACTTCTTGTTAACTAGAAATACAGCCCAAGACAAGCGGAAAATGACCCTTTTTTCAAAAAATTCAAAAATGTTTTATTTTTTTTGAGTTACAACGAATTAAAAAAAAAGACGTTTTCAAAAATTAGCTTTTACAGAGGCAAAAATGATCGTACAGAAACGATCATGGGCTCATTTTATTCGCGAAGACTTGTACTTTCATGCTATTAAAAAAATCAAATCGCTTTTATTTAATTTTTGCATAAAAAAAATGCGTTGTAAAATCATTTTTTTTGAACCGTTTTTTTTTTCGAATAACTTTCGAATTTTGGTTTTACATTTTTGGCCGTTGCATATTTGAAAACTACCATTCAAAACACGCATTTAAAAAAAAAAATGAAGGTCCTACGACCTCAGGGAGCCGAGACGCGGCACGCGCTAGCCAACACACGGCGACAGAGTGGACGGACACTCCGCTTGGACGCATCGAAAACTAAACACGATTTCGAATCCATCGCGCTCGCAAAATTATCTTTTCCTCAGCTTAAAAAAATTATCTCGGCTCCCTGAGGTCGTAAGACTTTCATTTTTTTAAATGCATGTTTTGAATGGCAGTTTTCAAATATGCAACGGCCAAAAATGTAAAACCGAACTTAAAAAAAGTTATTCTAAAAAAAACCGGTTCGAAAAAATGATACAATTTTACAACGCATTATAATAAATAAAAGCGATTTGGTTTTCTAATAGCATGAAAGTACAAGTTTAGTCTTCGCGAATAAAATGAGCCCACGATCGTTTCTGTACGATCATTTTTGCCTCTGTAAAAGCTGATTTTTGACAACGTCTTTTTTTTAAATCGTTGTAACTCGAAAAAAATAAAACATTTTTGAATTTTTGAAAAAAGGGTCATTTTCCGCTTGTCTTGGGCTGTATTTCTAGTTATCAAGGTCTGTTCAAACAAAATTGGAATTTATACAGCAAAAAATTTCTCAAATGTTTATGAACCGATTTTTTTCGTTCACATCTCATTCGACGCGCATTTTTAAGACCTACAACTTTCTAATTTAACTTTCTTGTGTAAAACTTGAAGATTTTTTTTATTTGCAAAAAACCGTTTTTTTGACTTTGGCGAATTTTTTTGGTTATGTTCGCCATTAAAACTCGAGTCGCAAAAAACGCTGTCTTTCTTAGAATACTTTTTGTTTGCTGATAACAATTAGTGACCGGTTTTCTCCCCGTTGATTGGGCTAATTCTGTACATAGAAGGAGCAGACTTTTCCTTAAATAACAATTATCATCCGATAGCGATATAAATTAATTGCTTTATTTGGAGCATCGTATGCGATCAGACCATCCGGGCCTGGTGATATAAATGATTCGGATCCTAATCTTAACTGTATCTAATCGGTCGGCTGGTCGGCATTCGATGCCATAGACCGGCCGCACTGAACTACAAGGTACGTGCCCTGCCTGCCAATCAAATGCATTTAGAGTGCGTTCGAGAGTTCAATATATTGATAAATGATACTTAGTTACGTTGAAATGCACACCGTGTTATGCTAGGT
Organism: Aromia moschata; assembly: GCA_029963805.1. NCBI lineage: Eukaryota > Metazoa > Arthropoda > Insecta > Coleoptera > Cerambycidae > Aromia > Aromia moschata. Next base: position 428,576 of record JAPWTK010000368.1, on the reverse strand, counting down.
TAGATACCATCTAGAGGCACTTTTGTATGTATTAAGTAGTGGATATCTCGGGATCATTTTAGTCCTTTCATATAAATCATATCCGTGATGCGTCATCGTTCCAATTGAAATCGTCTGTTTCTTTGTGATTAACCTTCGCGCTATCCGTTACCGATACATATCAAATTCGTTGTGGACATTTGGAATCCAATAGGTCTAAAGCACAGTCGTAAAAAAAATGTTTGCAAATATTTTCAACAAATTTCCAAAATTAAAATATATTAGTGAACTGAATATAAATTACATACAGTGAGGTCCATAAGTAACGGATACATTCATTATCTACGTTATTTACAATTTATGAGTAAAATCCTGAAACACGTCAATTTTTAATTCTAGAATGACATTTTTTTGAGCATAATTTTATACCTCCTCCTCCAACCCCTTTGGAGTGACAGCTACCCCTTTCTAAATGGAACGAGGGTGCATGTGATAGCTCATTTGAGAGGGTTTTTAATTCTCCATCCAGCAACATAAGATTTTTTTTAATTTCTATATTTTTAAGGGGGGCTTAATGGTAGTTGAAAATTGATCTCGATTTAAGTGGAAGTGTAGCCATCTTGAATATTTTCAACAAGTCTACCATAGGCCTATTAGCTTAAATCCAAATTTTCAAAAATCAGTCATTTCTACAAGCCTCAATGCTTTCAATGAATGGTTTCGATCAATCGCCCTATATATCATTTATTTACTTATATATAAATAAATAAATTTACCATTTCCATTGTCCTGTTAGATGTTTATGGAACATAACTTCTAACGTTGAGATTACCATTTCTTTCTCTAAGATTTTTATGATTATAAAAAAAAGATAGCATGATTTGAGCACCCAAAATGGATTTTCGTAAAAACGGTTGAAACTGTTCCAAATATAATAATTATTGGTTGTCCCAATTATGTGGGGTGGCGCAAAATTCACAAATGAATGCACAAATCTTATGTCATCTTTCTGCTTCCTGTTTTATTATTTGTTTAATTAACAAAAATACGATTTTTAAACAAAAGTAAAACAGATATGGGTCCTCAACGACTCAATGGGAAAAACTACTCAACTGATTGTTCTAATGTTTTAATATGTTATTGTGCACATTGATAGCTATAGCCCGGACCAAAATCAAAAAGATAGGTAATAACACTACCCTGCAAGATTTTGCCCCTGGACAATGAATAGTTGTTTCCAAAGTAGTTTTCCTACTGAAAACAAATCAGGGAATTAGAATTGCTCTATTACGTCATGTTTTTGAGGTATTCCAACCTAAAAGTGTAAAAAACAGTTTTTTGACATATTTGAGATTACCGCGATTTTTTTTTTCTCAAAAAACTCTGTGTGGGATCTTAAAGTACATGTCGTCCTCTTTCAAATGCAGTTGAGTTTGCTCAAATATCTTTTTTTTTCGCCGATATATCGCATTTTGAAATTTTCATTTTTGTAATTTTCACTATACCTAAACAGTGTTTTTGCACCTTTAGGCTAGAATATCTCAAAAACCCTACTTGTTTTCCAAATTTTCATGGTCTCATGGTCACCATATTGAATTTTTCAATTGAAGAAATGAAAATATAACATCAAATTTGACTTCAGCTACTTCGAAAATGTAGAAAATGAATCAATCAAACACTCATTGGGGTTATTGAAATTTCACATTTTCGTCGCCATATTGCTTCCTCCATAAGGAATATAATTGTTATTATCCTTTATTTTTATTTTTTTGTTACTATACAGGGTGAGTCAAACTTAACGCGACAAACGAAAGGTACGGATAGGGCATGTTATTCTAAGCAAAAAAGTTCTAATAAACATGTGTCCGGAAATGCTTCCTAAGAGCGCTACGGACGTTCAAAGATGGCAGGCCCAAATTGATTTTCTTGCCTTTTATTTCAAAAACTGCTCGAAATGTCCACCGTCATTTTCAATGCAAAGTTGACATCTGCGAATGACTGATTGCGCGGCTGCACGACACTCCGCTAGTGGTATTTCTTGGGCAGCTTGCAAGATCCTCGCTCGGAGACTAGCTTCGTCGTTGACGGGCTCAGCATAAACTTTGCTCTTCATTCTGCCCCAAACATAAAAATCCATAGTGGTTAAGTCCGGGGAACGCGGAGGCCAAGGACGGGGACAGTCTCGACCGCGACCAATCCATCTTCCTGAAAAATGGTTGTGAAGCCATTGCCGCACTAGTAGAGTGTAATGGGCTGGGCAACCGTCTAACTGGAACCACCTGTTTGCTCTATCAATTAGAGGCATGTCATCTAATATTGCTTCAAATCCATTTTCCAGGAAATGAAGAAAGGCCGGACCATTTAGTCTTGGAGGCAAGAAATATGGACCAATGAGTGTATCGTCGCATAACCCCATCCAAACGTTGCACGAAAATTCATGTTGAAAATGTTGTTCTTTTACAGCATGCGGGTTTTCATGGGCCCAAATATGCGCATTATGTTGGTTAAAGATACCACTACGGGTAAAAGTTGCCTCGTCCGTCCAAATCACCTTCCGATATTAAGAAGCATCGTTTGTTATTTGTTCCAAGAACCACTCTGAAAATTCTCTTCTTCGAGGTAGGTCTTCAGGAAGCAAATTCTGAACAAATTAGTTACAAAATAATCTAAGTAAAGATGCCATTTTTTCATCAAAATAAAAGTTCATGAGAGTTCCATATACGCTATTGTAACTTTAGTCGACTCAGGCCATATTGTATTTTCTTCAAAACATTTTGAAAATCTGACATTAGATCTGAATGAGCAGATCTTTTGACATAAGAAAATATTGACTTGTTATTGATCTTACATGTTTTTTGCGTTTCTTAATAAAAAAAAGAACAATCTTTTGATATACGCGTGTCCCTAATGGGTTTTCATAATAGGAAAAATCACAAACATGAAAATTTCAAAATGCGATATCTCGGTGAAAAAAAAGATATTTGAGCAAACTCAACGACATTTAAATGAGGAAGACTTGTACTATAAGGTCTCATATATGTTTTTTGAGAAAAATATCGACGTGCTACATAACCTCAAATATATCAAAAAACAGTGTTTTTTGCACTTTTACATTAGAATATCTCAAAAATATGACGTGATAGAGCAGTTTTAAGGATTTGTTTTCAGCGGGAAAAATTACTGCGAAAACAACTATTCGTTGTCCAGGGGCACAAAACTTTCAAAATTTTGCAGGGTAGTATAATTAGCCTTTGTTTTTTCAGATGTTCCAAGCGGCCAAAATCATGTCAACCGTCAACAAATGTTGTTTTTGAAAAAACCGTGTGACCAAAAAAAACAGAGTAAAATCAAAAAAAGATATTGTACTCTTAAAGCGTGGATCTTAATTCCTTCTCCAAAAAAAAATGTTTTCATTGTCAAAGTAGAGAGACCCCTTAATAAATACTTTATGTTTTAAGAGCAACACGAATATGAGTACGTTTCTTCTTACCGTACGAGTTGCCGCCATCTGCTGCAGCTTTGTGGTCTTACCTGAAAAAAAAAGAACATTAAATTAAAATCTCTCTGCAAGAACATAAATAATGATACTGCGCCGGCTTGATAAATATTAATGACGGTACAGGCTTTTTCTAGTATCAATTAAATGATTAACTAGGTATATGAATAATTTATTACGTGAACTCAGCATTTAGTACCTCATTAATTAATAAAATATGGTATAAATTATTGCCGATTTGCTTTTCTGAAGCATTCTGCGATTAAATGTAGTCTGTGCCGTCGCGTCGATGCGTTTCATTCGCAGGTAAAGTACTCTGCAAAGTATTTAAATAAGGGGTGTTAAAACGTATAAAATAACGCTAGTATATTTAAATTTATTGTTATATAAAAGGTGTGTATATTATGTAACGAGAGTGGTTTTTTATTTATTTATTTTTTTGTTCGAATAGAATTACAATGCAGTATTGTCTCCTTCAAAATAACTTCCTTGGGAAGCCACACGGTGCTGGAGACGGTTCTTCCATTCCTCATAGCAGTGCTGAAACTCATATACATAGCCTTCAGCTGGTCGGTTACAGCCGTTTGAATGTTTTCTATAGTCCTAAAATGACGTCCTTGAGGCGATTTTTCTCGGGAAGAGAAAAAAGTCACAAGGACTTAAGTCAGACAAATAAGGAGGCTGAGGAGCCACATGAATGTTTTTACTGGCTAAAAGCTCGTTTACTGAAATGGCTGTGTGACAAGGCGCATTGTCGTGATGCAACATCCAGTTGTTCTTGATGTTTGGTCTCACATGCATGACCCTTTTCGAAGATTTTCAAGAACCACTCTGTAAAACTATTGATTTACTGTTTGGTCTGGAGGCACAAACTCTTTATTGACAATTCCCTGGCTATCAAAAAACAAATCAGCATGCACTTGATCTCCGACTTGCTCAATCTTGGTTTTTGGGGTCTTAGAGAGCTTAGTGACATTCCATGGTTTGGCGCTTGGTTTCCGGGTCATACTCAAACACCCAAGTCTTATTACTAGTAATGACACGTTCCATAAAATAGGGATCATTTTCAATCGATTCCAAAAAGTCAAGACACCTTTCTCTCCTGATGTCATTTTGTTCCTGCGAAAGGTTTTTTGAAACCATTTTTGCGCAGATTTTTTCTCATCCCCAATTCGTTAGTCAAAATCTGATGAACAGTGGTGTGTTTCAAATTTAACTCTTCACCGATCATTCTTGTCGTCAACAGACGATCTGAATGCACAAGATTGCGTGTTCTATCAACATTTTCATCGGTTCTTGAAGATGAACGCTTTCCGCTGCGTGGTTCATCTTCAATCAACTCTCTTCCTTCTGAGAATGTGAGGCATTCTCAGCAAGTTTAATTACTTAAACTAAAGTTTAGTAAAATAAAGCCAGAAGCTTCTGTCTTTTAAGACACAAATAAAATATATAACTTGCTCACAATGTTAATAGAAAACGACTCAGAGCATCGCGACGCTTCGATTTTTTTAACGATAAACCTTCTTTATAATTCTTAAAACTTTTTGATTTTTTGAACCCTTTTTTATTTTCATTATTTCAAAAATTATGTCCGATCCCCAAAATCTTATTTGGTCTACTTAAATATCCGCTTAAAAATAGTATCAATCTTCTAAATAGTCCACTTCTAAATTTCACACCATTGAGGACATCTTTTAATGCAAATAAGAACTGAGTAATAAACCGTATTCAACTTCCAAAAGGATTTAACTGTGAAAGTATGTGTGAAGAACAGTTTTTGGCTTAACTTTAAGTAAATACATACCTATTTATTAAAGCAATTGTTATTATTTTTTGAATTCGAATACAGACAAATGAGCTGTGCACAATAGTATATTGTGCAACAAGTACAGAAAATGGCTAATTTCAATGAGAAATTGCATTTTTGCACATGTTGCTTTATATACTTTTCTACGACTGCACATTTTTTATAAAAGTGTAGAAATAAATGTACTACAAGCATTTATTTTTATATAACTATATTTAAAAAAACGACGAATCATTATTTATTTGAAATTATAGTTAATAGTGAAATTGCTACAATTATTTAAAAATAATCCTGGTATGTCGTTGTTTTTTAAAAGGTTGTTTGTTATATTAATATTTGTTGATGTCGAGAGTTGATCTTCTTGTAAATAATGTGGATTGTCGGTGTCCATTTGAGTAAAAGGATTAGTTACAGTTGGCTGTTCAATCGATGTAACAATTTTATTGGCGACTGTAATTTTATTTAAAATTTAGCTTTTAAATATATTTGATTTAAAGTACTTTGTTTTACTTAATAAATAATTCGATATTTACGATTTGACAGATCAAACAATTATTTTCAACAATTACTTTAAAACAGAAGCGCTAGCAGCCAACTACGTTCATTTTGATGTCGACGATTCCTCATTTAAAATGTACAGGTGTGGGAAATTAACTGTGAGAAATGATTTTTCATGATTTCAACTTTGTAGTTGTGTAAAGTGTGAGAAAAATGCTGTTTTTCATAGCGGTCGTAGAAAAAACAATTTGTGTTTTGATTTGAAGCAAAAAGTCACTGCTGCCTGAGCTGAATTAGGTGGAAATATTTTCAGAAAAGTAACTTTGAATGAACTAAGAAAACGTTACGGGTCGTGCTTAAATAACAATGGTGCATATTGAACATTTATTAAATAATTAATTTTTAATTTTTCTGGTTGTTGTTATTTTATTTACTCATTCGTAAATATGCACATAAGTAGCATTTATATGTATGTTATTTACTGTTGAGGTATTTAAAGATATTTTTTTATTATAAATTACGCAATATATAAGCTATCAAAACCTAGGTTTACTACATACATTTTTTGTTGTAAATAAAAACATATTTACGTATATGTTGAACGAGCATACATATATGTTATGTTCAACATATACATACGACGTTATGTATAGGTTGAACGAGCAATAGCGTCGGAAAATTCATTTCCAAATGTTGCAATATCAACTATAAAGTTAATTCATTCAAAAATTCATCGTGATATCAGTCATAATTTTTGAAATAAAGAAAATATAAAAAAACAAGTAGGTATTTTGCTAACAAAAATTTCAGTGTCGCGATGCTTAACATCATTAAACTATATTTTTTATTTCCGTCTTAATTTTTTGTAAAAGTAAGTAAACTGACACATTCTTATACAAAAATTAATTAACTTAGCTAGCAGCTTAAGGGAAAAGCAGAGGAAAAAATCTGATGCGTCGCGATGCCTAGCGTCGTTAAGGGGGAATCCTGCTTTAGGAGGCTCAATAAATCGATTTTTTATTGCTTAAATATATTCCTAATGTATCTAAGAATATGTATCTAAAGTTATAGAGGCTAATTTCCAATATTTTTAGAGATACAGCACTAAACACAGTGGTGTGTCGAGCCGGTATACGGGCGCTCGGGCAGTTGGAGCTTGGAGCACGAGCTCCTTCTCGCGGTCGAATAACTCCGAACTATACCGTGTGTGTAAAGCCGACATCGGCCTGTTATGAAAAAGGACAAACAGAAGTGAGATGACAGAGAAGAAGCAACCGCACACGCATCGAAGGTAGAGAGGGAATAAGACCGGTCCTCTCAACGGTAAACTTTAAAGCGCGTTTTCTCGAGTTTTTGTTTTTATGATTTTTCTAATCTGGCGGGCGAGATCGCAAGAAAACTAGACGTTCAATCAAATCAAACCAAGGCTTGTTAGCTTGAGTTTTGCATTCTCTTCTATTTGAACTAAAAAAGATTGTACGAAAAAAAATTTTAAACAATTTTTTAAGCAAGTTGAAACGATTTTTGTTTTGTTTTAAAAGTACTTTTTTTTCAAACCTGAGAAATATTTTAAATTTCACAATTTTATGGGTTTTTTTTAATTCATCTAGAAGAAAAATACATGAAAATTAAAATTTTCTTTGGTTTTTTTTTTGCCAGACGAAAATTACGAGCTTCATCTTTCCCGCCGATTGGAGACTGCAATTACAATGTGTTGCACAAATGTGCATAAAAATCGGCTGCGTTTGAATATTTTTTCTCTCGAATTTTTTTTTTAATGTTTAAATATGCAATAAAATAATCTGAAAAGTTCATTAGACTTGCTTATTTTCTTCTGTCCTAAAAAAATTCCCACAAAAACGCTTTTTTAGGCCTCCTAAAGCAGGATACTCCCTTAAGGCATATCTTTTATTTTTGCCTTAATTTTGATTGAAGCTTAGTAAAAGTGATTTACCGTTCACAAAAATTTATTTCTCTCAGCCGTTTCCGAGAAAAACTCACTTCCTATGAAAAATCGTTCGCCCCGTACATGACCGTGACACTTCTGCAAGAGCGGCAACGTAAATTACTCCATCACTTCATAGCCTGTGCGGCGTATTAATAGCGAAACCACCGACATGCGACAATAGTCTCGCGTGAATGTATTCCGACCGTACACAAGTTCAATAGTATTTATCCTTAAACTGAACCCAATCCGGTACGAAATAAGGATTATCCTGTGAAAATAAATCGATGGGGCATGTTCTGCTGCACATAACGGGGCATTGAAACTTTGCACAATGTCCATTCAGGAATTAAACGTTTTAATTTGCAGTCCAACCGACTGGATATACTTTCAAAGGGAATTGCTGGAAATCCCCTAAATACGAATGTGCCAAGGGATGTCTTTGTGAGTCGCCTTCCGAACGGTATCGCCAGGTGGTCTGCAAACATAAATCGTCGTCCGCTCCGCGCTACCCGGTTTATCTAAGAAAACTGCCTGAAATAAAGTCGAGATTTATAACGCTATTGACACATGTGATGTTTTCATTGAACGTGACATCAATAAGGAGCGCTTAACGTGGATGCAGAGGCGCGAAAATTAATGACCCTTGCAACAAAAATGAGAAATTTTGTGTTCACCACGTTTCCTAAAATGTATATCATGTTCAAGGTGATTAATATACCCCATACGAAATTGCACCATTACATATTGGCGATACATGTGTAGAAGAGAATAAGTTAAAAGACACCAGTAAGGACAGACAAAGACAGTTAGATGCACCAGTGTTTCACGCTTGTGTACGTATTAGAAACGTATGATGTAAAACGTTACCTGTGCGTTAACAGAAACTGAAATGTGGAGGTGGAGAGACAGCGCCCACCTAACGAATATTTGAGTCGGACTCAGTACTTTTTCGCAGCAATGAGGGTGTACATCGACTTAGCTGTATGAAACGAAATTCATACGTAATTCTGACTTAAAATTATCCCATACACTTAAAAGAAGTGTACGAACATAATTGTATTTATTTTCAAATTTTTGTATTCCTTAACTAACCGGTCTGCAAGAAAATAAAATTGAAGTTCTATAAAAAATAAAAAGATATAAATATAAATCAACCCGGTTATAAGACGAAAGAAAGAAAAAAATGCCTATTGAATAAGTGGTTCAAAATGTCGCCCCTTTGTTCTTCGCAAAACCCTGGTCTATCGTAAAACTCAGTTCTTACGCGTTCTAACATTTCTTAAGCGTAACAATTTAGGACTTGTACAATTCTGGCCCGTAAATCATTTAAATTTCGTGGTCTTTCATGTTCATGTCCGTAAACAGTTTGTTTTATTTGTTAAATATTTGTTTGCATTTAAGGAACCGTTTATAAAAAATGGCCCAACGATGGAATCGCCTAAAATACCAACTGCGTACGCAAGGAATACTCAACTGATTTTTTTCCGTAGACCAATAACGATGTAATAATTCAATTCACACGTGCGCATTATAATTTATGGGCGGGGCGTCCCGCCTACATATTTTATTGCTAATTCGAGACAAATTAATATCCCACACTGCCTCCAACAGTGGCGGAACCATGATAGGGGGTAGGTGTATATAGCGACTGGAGAGCACTAAAACCAACCCTAGAGGTTACCGAAATTTAGAAACCGCAAGACTCTAACTCAAATAGAATATACTTAAATGGCGCTAATCTAAAAAGTGTTACGCTAATTTTGACGAGCAGTTTATATAAATGTTTAAAACTATTTATCTTTAGGCAAATTTTTTTCTAAATACTTGATAATTGTATAACAATCTGGCATCTAAAAACTGGTGGGCCCTAAAACGCGTGTTTGAGGACGTGCATCGATTTTTATATTGTATGATGCATACGCTGATATTGGTAACCATTACTTTTGATTGCGCCGAGAGTAATGCACAAAAAGATTTCAAAACTAGACATTTCAAGCTTCAAAATGCTTTTTTTTAATCTCGATACGACCATTATCCACGAAGTAACAGAATTTCTAAAAGCACTAAAAAAATTTTGAAAATTTTCTGCTCCCTTTATTTTTACAATGCACTTTGTAACTGAACAGTGTTTGTGAGAAAGTTATTACTTTTTTTATATATTTTTTTCAAAATTTCAAAACTTCCATATACATTTTCTACAAATTTTTCCTCTCACATATGTAGTAACTTTTACTACCAAAATATAGTATACATTTATAAAACTATCGTTTTAATGTCGAAAAGTTATTTAACAATAAACACAAAAAAAATCCATCTATATGCTAGTGAAAAAAAAATTCTAAATACTGAATAAACATATAACAATCTGGCATCAGTGGGCTCTAAAACTTAAACGCATGTTTGATGTATCGGTTTTTATTTTGTATGATGTATACGCTGATATTGGTTCATATCTACTAAAACATAACATCTTGTGTTGATCGCGTTTGTGCACTGTAACTATTTTTTTTACTTCTATCGTTTATTAAACAAATGAAACGAGTTGTTACGTTTTACAAGAGTGATGATTTGTTGATGTTTTCTTGCCTGGGTCTACATAACAAGTGCGGGTGACCTATCGCCACTTCCGCCCTCACAGGGACGCTATGCAAGTTGACGAGGGTGTTGCCCACTTCCAAAAATTATAAAACCTAGTAATGGGCGGGATATCCAAAATAAGCGTTAACTTCTTGAATATTACATAAATCTTGCGTCAACCACATAATGCTTTGCGATGGCCTAGACCATTTAGCTGATTCATTAGCTTCATGTTGATATTTTTTTGTTTTCTTCTGGTGGGACTATTTGTCACTGAGATAGCAGCTATTGAGTGAAAAGTTACAGTAAAGTTTTTTTATCATCGATATCTCTTGAACCAATGATTAGACAGTAGACGGAAGGTAGGTTTTGGAAACTTGAATTAACTAGCCAGAACTTGAGTCCGTTAAGCCAGAAAAAATTGTTTTGACTCCAAGGACAATTTTGAAAAAAAGAAATTGGGAGTTTTGATTTGCGTTGTTTCTTTTGATTGCGCCGAGAGTAATGCCCATAAAATTTTTCATCTCAAGATTTCAAAACTAGACATTTCAAGCTTCAAGACTTTTTTTTAAATCTCGATACGACCATTATTTACGAAGTAACACCATTTCAAAAGCATTAAAAAAAAATTGAAAATATAAAAATCTTTACTCAAAAAAAAACATTTTTTATAATTGTTACTACCAATTATTCCTGCTCTTTTTTTGTACTTGTATATTTATGCACCAACCAATCTCTTTTAAAATATACAGGTTAGGAAATTGCACCTTTACATATTGGCGATACATGTGTAGAAGAGAAATAGTTAAAAGACACCAGTAAGGACAGACAAAGACAATTAGATTCCATAGTGTTTCACGCTCGTACACGTATAAGAAACGTATGAGACCTGCGCGTGATAGAATGTGAAGAGAGGGGTAGTTGACACGGTCCATCACCGACCGCCTATTGCCGAATTGGCTATTGTTCTCTAGAGTCTAGACAATAATTCAATTCACACGTGCACAGTATAATTTATGGGCAGGGAGTCCCGCCTACATAATTTTATTGCTACCCTATTGATGTAAACACGAAAGACAGAGAATAACGCTCTTAAAAGTTTTAAAATGACATGTCAGTCTGGCAACTAAGGATATAATATTTCTTTGTCAATTCCCTTTACTTGAAGAGTTTATTCTTTTCTATCTTTAAATGCTCGGCATTGAAATCTTGGACTTTCCACCCCTGTATAAACTTTTAAACCTATGTACCTATCCTTTTAACGTTGAAAAAATAAGAAACACAAAGAATCTTTCCATATCTAGTCAAAATTATTTCTAAATACTTAATAATTATATAACAATCTGGCAACAGTGGGCTCTAAAACTTAAACGCGTGTTTGATGACGTGCATCGGTTTTTATTTTGTATGATGTATGCGCTGATATTGGTACATATCTACTAAAACATAACATCTTGAATATTGCATAAATCTTGTGTCAACCACATAATGCTTTGCGATGGCGCAGCATAATTTAGCCTTCCACGAGATTTATTTATACTCTCGTATGCCAAAAAGTAACATTCTGTACAATCCAAGGTGTGGATAAAGGTTTTTAAGGCAAGCGGCGATATCTGTTTAGAGCTGTGTTGTGTGCCACGAAACACATTGCTGCCTCATAAAGAATTAATGATACCCATAAATCGGCAAGATGGGCACATTCTAGGACTGCCTGCGGTTTAAATATAAACAAGTAATAGCTATGGACTTTAATTAATTCCAAAGGTGGATAAAGTACAAATCGAAATCATTAAATTCCGCTTTTAATTAGATCCTTTGTGCATTCGTCGAATTCAAACCGAACTAATTAAGTCAGTTTCTAACACTACCAATGTTACTCCCATTTCGAGAATGTTCATTAAAAATTGCTTGTGCGCACGTGTTCTTTTTTTGATGCTTTTGTTAAAGTGAACGTACTTAACGACTTGGCATTGCGAAAGGTAGGCATGTATTTGTGCAGCACACCTCGGGGCTTTAATTGTAAAATTTAACAGCCCGTACTTCTTGTTCGCAGCGAATTTAAATAAAGTAAATGGGACACTCAAGAAATATCAATGCTCCTCAACAAAAGCAAAAAAATTCGACCGTTTATGTTTCAGTAAATGTATCTGCTTATGTACAGTGTCCGCCATAAAGTTGGAACCATATGGGATTTTTTTAATGTCAGGGTTTGATAAAAACTTTTGATGACAATCACTTCTGCTTCCAAAATAACTTAAAATCAAATCAATTCAAAGTTGACAGCTAACATCTGGCAACAGAAAAAATTTGTGATTTTCCAAAAGAAATCTTTAGAAAACATCTTAAATTATTTCGAAATAATAATTTAATTCAATATTTCGAAAACTGTCATTAAGAAATTATGTTATTAATGACATTTTACGCTGATGATAATGACTATATGCCGATTTTGAGCGAACCATTTTGATATCCAAAAATTTTATAATTATATAATTTATAATTATATAATTATAAATTTTATAATTTACAATATATAAATTTCGAAGTTTTTGATTCACTCCCGTAACTAACTGATCTGAAAACATTTAAAACGCTTCAAATCAGTATCAAGCCTGCCATTGCAATGCATACTGTGCTAATAATATTCGTAGGTATCGTTGGTTTTGAAGATTATTCATCTTTTTAATCGAAAAAAGGTACTGTTTGGATTATTTTCCAATTTCCAAAAAAATCGTCCATTGGTTTTCAACTGTTTTTTTATTATTAAACTTTATTTTGTTAGTCTAAAAAATTATTTTAATTGCAATTTAGCTATCTTAACAGGAAACTACCACTTAAAAATAACAAACAATAAATAAGTCACTTTAAAAAAGAACTTAATATGCAAAAAAAATCAGTAATGGCCATGGAACGCCGTGTGCTATAGAAAACCTTATGATAGTTTGTAAAAACACAATGACAGTCCATTATCAAAATATTAATTATTTTTCGCTATTTTGTAAATATGCTTACAACAGTAGAGAAATTTGAAATAATTTTAATTCATGACGAAGATCGTACAAATAGAGCTACTGCCGAAATTTTTAATGCCAGACATCCAATAATTAAAAAAAAAAACGCATTGTGCATGGAAAGTTGTGGAAAAGGAAGAAGTGTTTTAGTGTTTTGCTAGATGTTGTGGAGCATAACGTTAGTTCTGTAGCTGCAATAGAGGAAAGGACAAATGTAGCAAATACAACTGTAAGAAGAATTTTAAAGAAACACCGTTATTATCCTTATAAGCCTAAAATTAATACGTTAAAAGAGACTTTGCCCCAAGATTTGAATTTTGTGCGCTAATAGAAGATGAGATTGCAGTCAACATATATTTCTCAAAATATATGTTGACTGCAATCTATAAATACATTATGTTTACTCTATAAATACATTATGTTTACGGACGAAGCCACTTTTACCTCCAATGAAACGGTACCCTCTCAAAATTGCCGATGGTGGGCTGATGAAAATCCAAATTTTATAATAGAGTAAAGAGACCGGTACTCTTTTAAAACCAATGTGTGGTGCGGTGTTTTTAAAGGAAGACTGATTGGACCTTATTTTTTGGACAAAATTTAAATACTAGAGCCTCATGGTTTCAATGACTCTAATGATTCCATTGAGCCCACTGATCCCATGGCTTCAATGATCCCATGATCTCAATGATCCCCTGACCCCAATGATCCCACTGATTCCAACGATCCCATTGATCTCATTGATCCCTTAATGAATGATCCCATTGACCTTAATCATCCTATTGACCCCAATGACTCCAGAATTCTAATTATCCTATTAAAACTAATGACTGTATTAACCACAATCATCCATTGACCCCCAATGATTCTGATGATCCCAGACCCAAATGACACCAATGGATTATACCATTGACCCCAATGATGAGGTACATTAACCCCAGCCATTCCATTAACCCCGATAATCCCAAGACGCTAGTAATGATCCTGATAGCAACAAATATTAACACTGTTGCTTAATCATTTGACTTGATCATTAGAGTCATGTGATCATGCGCGTCATTGGGATGATTGCGATAGCTCAGTGGGTAAAGCGCCAGGTGAGCAGATGGCGATTACTCCGAGAGCTATTATCCACGCGGGTTCGAATCCCGCCTGTGACAATTGGCACCTGTCACAGGGTTTGGTTGTGTGTCCTACGTCTTTTTCATGTGTATTCTCCCTCTGCACAGTTGTAATAACTCTTAGAGGGAGAATGTCAATTTCTGTAGTGTGATTTATTATTATTATTGCGGTCAGTGGAATCACCAGGGTTAATAGGATCATTGAAATCCTGAAATCATTGGGGTCAATAGGATGATTATGGTTGGTTGGATTATGGATTAAGGTTGTTATTACATTAAGGTTATTGATTGAGGTTGGAATTATGGGATCATTGGGATCAGGGGATCATTTGCCCAGAGAATTAATCAATATATATACGTAATAGCAAATTTTTAACGTTTTTCTTATATTTTATTCTAGTTTTCCACTACACCTAAGGTAAGAGCAGAAAAGTAATATATTTTTATAGAACTCTCCGTTATGTAGGGTGATAGATTTATCATAGGAAGGAAATCAATTTTGGTTAAAGATAATTTACTGTTACTCGTCTTCACTCAAAAAACTGTAAGCGTCGCGACGCCTCGATAATTTTTTTTCAACAACATACCTTTTTCTACTTTACCACTACAAAGGTATATTACTTATGAGTTTTTTTCTATTTACCTATTAATTCTATTATTATTTTTTTTGTATTTCGAATATTTAAAGAGTTATGGTCGATTTATTGTAAGGTGCTCTATCTGTTTTTCACGTAAACTGCTAGGCTAAATATAATTTCTGTAAAAAGTATATCAATTTACATGCCTTTACTAATGCCAGAAGCTTCTGCCTTTCAAGAAAGAAAGAAAAAAATATAGCTTAACGATGGTAAGCGATGGATAGCTTAATGATGGTATCGCGATGCCTCGATTTTGTTCAGCAATATAATATAGCTTTATAATGGCAAAGTAAAAAAGGGATGTTGCTGAAAAAAAAAAATAGCGTTGCGACGCTTAGTTTCGTTAAGGCATAGTTGTTTCCTATTGCCTTAATTTTAAGTGACGATGAGTAAAAGTAATTTACCTTTTCATTAAATTAATTTCACACTAATTAACTTTTCCCAGTTGTTTCTGAGAAAAATTCACTTCCTATGGTAAATCAATCACCCCCTTGGTACGTCTTAAAATTTATATTAAAACTTGTATTTGACATATATTCTGCAAAGTTATCCCCTTAAACTCCTACCATATAAACCGAAAAGTCTTTACTCTCACAGTCATTGCTATTTTGTACATTGTGTCTCAGATTTGAATTTGTATCTCGTTCCGTTTGCAAATTGCCTGTAGACAAAGAAAAAGTGTATTACATACCCCATTTCCATCCTCCAACTCCATAATTCATAAGCAAATAAGTTCGCAATTTGGAGTTTAAATTTGGAGTTACTATCTTAAAGCGTTTTTGAGTCATCGTGTAAACAAAAAAGGTTAACAGACAGACAAACAGAATTTGTTTTCGCTTAAACATGAAACCACGACGTTTCAGAATATTTTAGGCAATATAAGCAATCTTTTTCATCGATGCTGTACAAATAACTGAGTTTCAGTTATAAATATAAATAGACCTTTTAATTTAGATGTTTCTGATAAAGATGATTTACTCTATAATATCCATTTGCGTTAGATGACACCATATCCGAACTCACTCAATTATTTTTTGAACAGTTTACGATTACGATGAGGTACATAGTTCTTTTCATGGATAATAACTGTCGATTTTAATTAGACACTTAATACTTTTAATAGATATGTTACGTTTTATGAATATTTTTTTTAATTTTTATAGTTCCGATTATTTATATATCCAAGGTAACAACGCCTGAGGCAGAAAACCAATTTATTTTTTTAATTACGTCAGCATTTAACGAAATTCATCGATATACATACACTATATTTATTAAGACACACGCTTTATTTAAAGTAAGATAAATACATCTTTCGTGCTGAAATATTTATGATGCAGAATTTATAGCACGTTTCTTTTAAATATTATATTAACCTGAAAGTACATGCAATGTCAAATGCTTCATTCCTGGTTTTATTGCATTTATTAATATCTAATTGCCTTTTTTAACTAAACCGTCTATTCACTGTTAATTGCAGAAGTGGTTTAGTGTAGTTTATGGTATAATAAATTTTCAGCAGGTAATATCAGTCAGTATTACTTTAATATGCAATCATTTTCTTTTATATTAAATGGTTACATTCTTTTATTTCATTATTATGTGAGGGTGTGAACCATACTTAGAGAGTATGAACCTCGCCTTTACAACTTTTTATATACAGGGTGGGCCAAGGGAACATGACGTTTTTGAAAGTTCAAATTTAGAAAAAATTCTGTTTTTGTATTAAAAAATATTTGATCACATGAAAATGCAGCTAAATATATGCCATTTTATGTATGAAAAATTACATCCGTCATATGCTGACCGTTCTGTGCAATACATGTATTCAAACAAAGTTTTAATGAACTTTCACCAATAAGTTCTGGTCAATAGCTTCAATTTGCCGACGAATTGATGTTTTCAATTCTTCAAGGGTTATCGACTTGCATGCATAGACTTATGACTTGAGAGATCCCCACAGAAAAAAGTCACATGAAGTGAGATGGGGGGATCTAGGTGGCCATGGCATATCGCCGAAACGAGAAATTACGTGGTCTGGAAACATTTCTTGAACCACCCGCATAGAGTTACGCGAAGTGTGAGCAGTGGCGCCATCTTGTTGGAACCACAACATTGCTGGAGGATATGTTCTTCTTGGTCTAAGCAAACTGGGTCTTAAAAAATTGTGTCCGCCGTCTTCAAAAAAATAGGGGCCGATGACGCCAACTCTTGAAACAGCACAACAGACTGTGACTCTTGGGGAGTGTAATGTTCGTTCATGAAAAGATTTTGGGTTCTCTGTAGCTCAATAACGACAGTTCTGCTGATTGACGAAACCGTTCAACTGGTAGTGAGCTTCGTCAGTCATAAGAATAATTGCATCGTCATTTCCCGCGAGTAACTCTAGCATAGCCTGCGAGAAAGCGTTCCTTTGGGCAGGGTCGTTGGGTTGCAACTCCTGAACTAGTGCAACTTTATAGGAATGGAAATGTAAATCGCTGTGCAAAATACGCCTGACTGTAGTTCGAGGAATGCGTAGTGTTTGTGCCATATGACGAGTCGAACGATGAGGGCTTCTTAATACAGCCTGCCTTACTCTCTCTACATCTTCGGGAGTCCGGGACGTTCGTGTAGCTCCAGGTGGTTTAAAATTCAACTGGCCCTTTGTTCTTAAATTATGCACCCATTTCGGTATCGTATTGCGGTTTGGTACTACTCCGTGGTGTCCGATTCTGAAGTGTCGACTCAACTCCCGCTATGTCGTCACAATGGCTTCATTATTTTTTCACAAAACTATCGTACACGAAAACGCGATGTTCTAACCGCCACTGCGCCACCGCGTATACTAAATGGCATTCGTTTACGCTTACATCAGAGTTGCCAGATGGATTTTTACAATTCCCCCAACCAAAGTTAGAAATTCCCCCAAAAATGACACCTTTCAAATAAAATCCCCCAAATCATTTGAAATGTATTATATTATTATATATTTATATAATATATTATTATTATTATTATTATATTACTGTTTCTGAAAATATTTCTGCAACTTCTTCATCTTCAATATTAGTAGAGTGGTATCAACTTAAAATATATTTTGGTATTAATAAAGATAGTGAAAGGTGCTATGTGGTTGATCAAAAACAAATAAAATTTGTTATATTTTATCATTTTAAGCTGGGCATTAAAAGAAATCATTCATGCAAATAAACTCTTTCAGTCAGAGAATGTGGATCCACTAAAATTGTTTACCGCATAAATAAACGATTTATATGTCACTGTTTACACAGCATACTAACGGAAAAATAAGGTTATGCTTCAGAATGCACGTCAAAGTTGCCAACTGTTGAAATAAGGTAAACATTGCATTGTATTGCAGTAGATATTCGTTCACTAAAGGACGGGCAATCCTTATTTGCGGATTGAACTGCGCATGCGTAGATGTCAATATAACGCCTATAATACTGCTTGTTCTTACTTTGCGTCCAAACACTCTCTGTTATCCCTCAAAAAATACTCCCAAGATACAATTTACCCCCAAAAATTCACCCAAACAAAGTTCACCCCCAAAAAATCCTCCAGGCACAGTAAAATACCCCAATTTTGGGGAAACACCCCCAATCTGGCAACACTGGCTTACATCGCGTCTGCTCGCAGCATCCTACCCCTTCTACCTGCCGAGTACTATCCATAGCAAAAACCTTATGTTCCCTTGGCCCACCCTGTACATACATATTGTGAGAAAAAAAACGTTCTCAAAGTATATCGTGGAATCGATCCCGCACATCTTGAATTATTACGCTTATTACTTAGTTTTTATTATTAAAAAAATAATATGGTAATCACGGCAGAACAAAAAGCTTTTAGGATCGAAACTTACTTTCTTGCTGTCTAGCTTTATGTTTGTTGTTGTTGTAGCTACTGTTTCAGATTTCTGGAAGTGTTCAAACTGTTCAAAGGTTTCCCCGAGTTGTCGCAAGTGAAGTCCGATGTATTGAACCAGAGAAATAAAATTTCAAGATTCACAATAATCATGAAATTTTATTATTGACTATTTTAATTTTCGAAAACAGACATAGGATAAAATTACTTTTTAATGAAGCAGGACCTTTGATCCCTAAAGGTTAATTTGAACTCGAAAATGATTTGTTACACCTCATTTTTTTCATTTGTATATATGTATGTAATTCAATTGAAGATTAAAGAGTTAATTTCTTTAAAAAAAATCGTCGACAAGAACTTTTGTTTTACAAAAATTGTCAAAGTTATGATGTTCGTTACTCTGGATTTTTTTTTGTAATTGTATTTGAACACTTTAAGCGCAAATATCTCTAAATATCAAATCAATATTTGTCTCAGTGTAAATCAATATCAATAAATCGATATTTTCTATAAAAACAATTATTCGAAGATGCAGAAAACTTCAAATTTCCATTTCCAAAACTCCATTTTTTATGTATTCGGAATGCTCAAACGAACGCCCTCTACAGTTTAAATTAAAATTCCAAATTCCTCTCCTCAAAAAATCATCAAATTTTGTAAAAAACAATGTTTGTTAAAGAAGTTATTTACGAAAATCAGTAATTTCGCTGTCGCCAAGGTCTTAATAATGGAACATCCTGTATAACTAACATAAATATGGATTGCGTTGTAAATGCATTGCAGATCCTTTTTTTTTTTGAGAATCTGTTTGTAATAATGTTTTACAAGGAAGAGTTCCTCAATCCATTTATAAGGCAATCCAATTACATACATATTTATATTAGTTTATAGGTAAAAGTATAAAGATTTCCAAGATGTAAGAAAAATAGAGGTTGCCATTAAGAAAATATATATTCTAACATCTACTTATATAGAGCCATCCACAAAAAACGTCATCAACTCTGGCTATGAACGAGAGAGATGGTAATAGCGGTCATGTCTAAGCTTTTTGGTTATGTCAAACTTTTGACAAGTGACTGTCACAATTTGTAAAATAAACAATGGCTGTCATATGATGTGACAGTCTTGACAAGTAAATAAGGTTATAAATTCGATTAAGATTAGAAATACTAGTCTTTTTTTTCTAGGCCAACTTTGATGACGTGTTTTTTGGATGTCTACAAAAATCATTCAAACGTGTTTTATTTTTTTTTAATCATTTCACGAAAATTTTATTACTATCTACATATTGTATAGTTTGACATAACTCAATGTCAAACTTGAAAAATACCTACACACTTGACCTTTACATTAATTTACTTGACCTACACACAAACATTTTTAGTAATGACTTTTGATCAAAAAAATCGCCATCATTATCGAAATGTCAAACTAAAAGATGTTATAGTTCATTCATCAAAATATATTAAAATATACAGGGTGTTTCAGTTACAAATTTTAAATTCGTTGCTCTACCGGTAAATCTTATTCATATACAGGGTGTTCCACCCAAGGCGATTTGTTCCATAACTCTGTTATTGTAAATTTAAGAAAAAATATTTCAAACAAGTTACTCAAAATTATGCGGTACATATTTGTAGCGATTACAGGAAATTGAGCACCCTGTATGATTAGAAATAATTTACAAATATGCACCACTTCATTTTGAGAACCTGTCTTTTATTTGAAACATTTTTTTTTCTTGAATATACAATAACAGAGCTATGGAAGAACCCATCCTAGGGGGGACACCCTGTACATCGCCTCATTGACACCTAGTACATATGTATATCTCGAAATAAATCGACGGTGTTTAGTACTAGATGTATTCCTGTGGAAAAAATTAAACGAAACTAAGCAATAATTAAAAAGCGTTATTTTCTTCGTTCATAATAAGCGTTCACTTGTAATCTCCCTAGTGCTTGAACATTCGAAACTGAGAAAAAAGACAATTTCTCATCTAAATATAATTAAGGAATATTCACATCTTACTGACGTTTTTTTACAAAATACAATGTGAAACAAAATTACGAAGTAGAGTGGGCATGCTGGTAGAAAAGTTTTGTAATATGCGACGTTATTGCTTATTTTAACTGTGATCTTATTACATTCTTAGTTTGAGACAACACATGAAAAACATTTTTTTTTTTTTGGAATTTGGTTGTTTACGTTTATAAATGAACTTTGTTTATGCTCGTGTAGAAAAAACGTTTGACAAAAATTTCCGTTGTAATTTCACCTAGAAGGACGAAAATTTCCGGAATTTTTTTTTCGTTGGCATGGTAATTATAAACAAATAAATAAATAAATCTAAATAATCTAAAAAAAGCGAATATTGAGAACATTGCAAACGAAGGATTGAAAATTGTTTTGATCCTTTGAAGAACTTAAAAGAAATTGAAGTTCGTAAACAAGTACAGATTTTCGACGGCTCGGCTGGGCTGAACGTGCTAATATGAATGAATTAGTTCTACATAGTCATCCGTATAGGGGGCAACAGGAAACATAATTTCGGCACACAGAAACATCACACACAAGAGGGATCCTGGTGCCGTCCTGTGGAAAGGGAAACAGCTGCCGTCCTGTCAAATTTCCGCTCCACTGAAATATTCGACAAATGGGAATAGTTAGGATTAATGTGTGATAAACAAACATCCATGACAGCATTTACAGATTACGTATAATAATAATAATATGGCTTTTTACACAAAACGAAAACCTGAATGTAGCATTTAATGCACGTAATTATTAGAG
This sequence comes from Aromia moschata, assembly GCA_029963805.1. NCBI lineage: Eukaryota > Metazoa > Arthropoda > Insecta > Coleoptera > Cerambycidae > Aromia > Aromia moschata. The sequence goes on along the minus strand of JAPWTK010000368.1, from coordinate 406,844 downwards.
CTTGTAGGTTAATAAAAGATTCCAGGACCGGTCTTCACGCAACTGTAATATTGTTGTAACGAGCCATCTACAAAAAAAAAACGTGATAAATCTGGCTATGAACTAGCGAGATGGAAAGCGGTTATGTACGAGATGGAAAGTATCTGTCACAATTGTAAAATAAATAATGGATGTCACATAATTTAACAGCCTTGTCAAGTAAATAAGATTGTATTGTTTTAATATTAGTTAATATTAAATATTAGTTAAGCTGCGCCTATCGATCCATCATTCGTGTTCATGAAATGTCGAATAACTGACCTTTAATGGCAGTGAACTACGTTATACCGTTCAGCTTGTTGCTACAGAAAAACATAAAGTTCGTGTAAGCGGTGGTGTGAGTGCGCGAAACAGACAAAGACAATTTAACTTGGATTTAGTCAAAATGACGGTAGCGTGTAATATTCCATTCGCCAAATTAGATCATCCCGAGTTTAGTTCAAGTTGTCCAAAACGCTGTGAGTGGAAAGTACGAGAAGTTAGTTTACCTGCAAAAACAACTGTTGACGATTTTATATAGCACCACTGTGTGAGAACATAAAAAATGTCGTCTCAGAATTGCACGATAAACCTATATGGCGTAGCGTTGACGAAACAAAGGATGTTAAAGGACAAAACACATCTAGCGAGGTGGTTGAGGGACTGGATGAGGGAAAAGCCATGAAAGCGCATTTAAAAGCTTCGAGGACATAATCCACGTCACATGTTTAGCATACGGGCTTCACCGAATTGCCGAAACTGTTACTCTAGTGTTGACAGCCTTGAATGTGATACAAGTGAATGTAAAAACGTTTTCGGAAGTTCTACCAAGGACACCACTACCAGCGTAACCTATTGTGACTCGTTGGGGCACATTGGTAAAGTCCTTCTAATTTTAATTGAAAATGATAAATACGCCTGGGGAACAAAAAAAGCGGTGCAACTTTATGATTCCATGGGCGTGCATATATCTTTTATAAATTCGAAAATTGTGAAATAATTGTTTTCATTCAAATCAATATAGGAGATTAAAATTAGCCTGCATACAAAACTCTTAATATTTGTAATATAATTTGCTGTAAATAATGCTCATTTAGCCAGACAATCTCAAAAAATCGTCTGTGTTAATAAACCTAGCTGAAATACACGTCACTGGCGTCTTAAACCAGTTGAGTGCCTAAAGTCGTAAATCATTTTGACGACGTCGTAAAATTTTTATGGCACAGTGGACCGAAGAAGTATTAGCAATGTATTAAATGCAAAGTAGTCTAATAATCTCGTTGACCGGTGTTACCGACAGTGGTTTTACTTTGTGCGGCCAGCCGCCTGAGCCGCCGTTGCCGGCTCTTCAAAATTTTCTTAAGTATCTATAGTAATATACATAAAGTTGTTTGAATTTATAATTATTTTTTCCAGCAATTTTAAACGCTTTATTTTAATGCTAACTAATAAATTTATATCTATGTATTTTTTTTAAAAATATTTCCAAACTAGCTTTCTAAGAACGTCACGAACTAACAGTTTACTGAAGTATGAAGTATACTTGTATAGTGAGCTTAGCAATTTTAGAAAATATATCTGACAACCTTGCTTTTTTCTACCTATTTTCAATTTAAAATGGAAATAGAGTACAGACAGTTATTTTAACTGACAGGCGGTAGAGCTTACCTCCTGAATATATGGAACAGTTATTAATAATTTATGGAAACTTAGCTGGCAATACGGACACGTTATAGCATCGGTTACTGTGTGTTTTCAAGTTCTGTGTCTTGTGATTATAGCGGGTTTACACATGCATGGATTTAGTGGCGCCAGTGGCCACTGGCGTGCCAGTAAAATAAAATTTCAAATGTAAACCCTTTACTGTCGTGCATTTTTTGTCAGTGCACGCATGGACGAAAAAAGTTAGAGCGTTCTAACTTTTCATGCGCCAGTAGTGATTCATGCGCCACTGTAAATAATATTTGCAAATGTAAACCAGTTCACGCACGCCAGTAAAGCATGCCTCGTAGAGCATGTGTGTGTGTGTTTTTTTTAAGTTTTTAATTTCATAGTTTTCCAGATTGGATTGATTGAAACTGAAAATTTTACTGTATGTGTTTAGGTTTATAAGGGTGGGCGCAGGCTACTGGATCCACCTCTGGTAATGAGGTCATCTAATAATGAAATCCGATCTTTACTTATTACGTCAAATCCAAACTAGATGGATATTAGATTGATTGAAAATGTGTTCATTTGCTTATTGTGCTTTGTATTCACCAGAAATCAAATATTCTGAATAATAATGTTAATTATATGAAAGTTACGTTGTAATTTATGCGGCAACATCACGATTTATTTGGTAATTTAGCAGCTGACGCCTTAATGGAAGACAAAATTCCTTTATATTTTCAACTTTCTACGGACATACATATGTACAAAGAAATAATGAAACGTATTTTATTTTATGTTCAGGTTTTAAATATCTTCTTATATAACTTTTATTCCGATTTCATTGAATCTACATACCTACGTATATTTGACTTGCTTCTGAGAAGATGTAAAAATTATCTAATACAGACATAAATCAGCATGTTACATCTTACTATTCTATTTAACTGTCTGCAGTTCTTTCCAAATGTAGGATAACATCTATATTAGAATATTAGCTTAAAGTCATTACTAAGGTTAGCCAATCTAACATTATTAATAGTGTGTTCGAGGTGTTTATGTCGTCGGCGTCAGTATTACTTTATTAATAAAATTTCACAAGTGCACCCGCCTAATAAACTACCATTTGCTTACTTAATCTACAAAGGATTATTTAAAGTGTTATCTAAAAGAGAAAACCTTTTATAAGAACGACAACTGATTATCAGATCGTACTGTTCACACTGTTATAGAAACGGACGAGAGAAATTATTTTTTGTGAAAGGTAATCGACCATAACTTTTTAAATATTCACGAAACAAAAAAATGTTAAATAGAAAAAGAACCTGTAATTAATATACCCTTGTAATGGTGAAGAAAAAAAGGTATGTTGCTGAAAAAAAATGTTTGAGGCGTCGCGACGCTTAGCGGCATTAAGACATATGTTTATTATTGCCTTAATTTTGAGTGAAGGTGATTGAGAAACTAATTTACCTTTCACAAAAATGAATTTCTATCAGCCGTTTCTGAGAAAAACTCCCTACTTATGATCAACAGATCACCCTGTACTTGATATGCGCCTAAAGGGATACTGATTGATCAAACACCATGTGGCATTATTCCTAACGCATACGGAACGGAATTATATTCTACAAGTGTGTTGGAATGACATGCATTCCAATATATGTAGTTTTTTGTTTAGAAATACGTATGTTTCTAAAATAGTGTTAGAGAAAATAATTTTCAGACAATCCAAAAAAAAAAAACAAAGACCAAAATTATATACACACATTCCTATTAATATAAATTACATTCAATTAATAAAAATTCATCGTCAAAACATAAACTATGCATGTCTAAAATTGATGTACCTAGCTAGTAGCTGCAGCATTAGTGTTGAACTATTATTATCTTCATTGGAGTGCCTTGCTACACGCAGAACACGTGTTAAAAAATAAAAGGGGACTAATTTTTATGGGCTGTATACATGTTTAATGTTTGTCTGTTAACAGTGCCTTACCGCTGTAGTTCATAAATCAAGATTCTTGACAACACACAATAAGAAAAAACTTAATGTGAGTAAAATGATATTGTCCCTTGGGAATGGCTAGCAATCACAACTCAAACCAAATTTTACAAGTCGATAAGCACAAAAACACTTGACAAGTGGTTTACAAGTTATGTCTCTGACAATTTATAGGTATATATCTGTTCATACTTCTACTGGAATGAGTTTTTTTAAGAGGCGGAAAATCGGGGTTTGTGCCATGTGACTTCGATGCTTTTATTCGATGAAGAGTTTACCATAACATACAGAGTGATACAAAAATATGGGTCCAAATATTAATGACAGATACTACATCAAAAATAAACGCACCAGTATTTTTTTGTTTTGTTCTAGGTTCGTTCTTGACAGTAGTACGGCAGCTGTTCAAAAGGAAGCGGTGCGACAAAGTTTTTTTACTTTGTTACAGACACTCTAAATAGCTGACAATCTTTCTTTCGTGGAATTTTTCAATGGAGTTTATTTAAAATATCTTCTGGAGGAAAGTTACATTCATTATGGAAGGAATATGCTCCAAGGGATCTTTTTAATGCCGATGAAACAGCTCCTTTTTTCCATGCACTTCCTACAAAAACATTTGCTTTAAGAAATTATAAGTGTACAGGAGGAAAATTTACAAAGGAAAGACTGACTTTACAGTTTTATTCAAATACAGGTATGGATGGAGATAAAGAAAAGTCGTTAGTTAGTAAGAAGCCACGATATTTTGGGGCGCTTGTAGATATATTACCAATAGAGTTGATCTCCAATAAAAAGAACCTGGATGACTTTGGATATTACGACTGCATGATTTCACAAGAAGTTTTGACAAGATGAAAAAGGAAAAGAGAAATGTAGTTTTATTTCTCGATAATGCAACTTTCCGTCCAAATATTTCATTAGAGAACGTGAAACTGATTTTTCTTCCTCTAATTACGACATCCTATTGTCAACCTATGGACCAGGCCCCATCATTCTAAACGTTAAAGCAATTTACAGAAGTAAGCTTGTTAAAAAGCTTTTGGCATTAATGGGCACAGAAGAGTCACTGGAAATGGTGGAGACAAACATTACAGTAGTCAATGCATTAATATGGTTTTCAGCGGCTTGAAAAGAAAGTTTCGTAAAGCATGGATTTGATACATGCGACAGTGATATAAGTGATTGTGTTACAAATACAATATACCATTAGCGTTTTTATTTCAAACTTTTAGTCTTAATGATGTTGATTTAGGAACATATTCATTAATTGATAGTGATTTAATAACTGAAAATCCAAATTTTTCTATTATTAATTGCATTGAATAAGTCGAAACTGAGGTTGAAGAAAAGGAAATTGTAACTAGTATTACAAGTATTTCAGAAGCACATAAACTTCTTATAATAAAATAGATCTTGAAAACAATTTTTTTTAAATTCTGGCAATTTAAACATCGTTAAGAATATTTTTCAAGCTCTTCTTGAATGCGAATAAGAAATATTTAACAATTAAATTAAACATGCAAAACAAATGACCATTAAACATTATTTCAAATAAACTATATTTTTACTGGATTGAAATGTAGGAACGTAGGTGTATTTTTTTATTTTTGATAATCAAGTAGGATGTAATAATATGTTTTATTTTGATAATATGGAAATAGATATCTGTATTAATTTTTTATACAGTGTGTCCCAAAAAGTGGGAAACAGTCCCGCAGAATCGAAACTATTAGTATTTCCAAAAAAAAGTTTCCTACAAAAAACATTCGCATCACAAACCGCCATCGACCAGTCAAAACGACGTCGACATTCTTCTACAGGGTGTTTCACAAATCAGAAAAAACTGTTTCGGTTAAACGGCAACACCGCTTAATTCGCATCTAATCAAAAAATGTTATTAAGAAAAGTTGTTCAGAATGCTGAAATATGGCGACATACGAAAAATCGACGCGATAGTCAAATGTTTACGAATTAACGCTGCCCAAATAGTTGGAAACAGGCCGAGAGGAATGTCGACGTCGTTTTGACTGGCCGATGGCGGTTTATGGTGCGAATGTTTTTTTGTAGGAAACTGTTTTTGAAAATACCAATAGTTTCGATTCTGCGGGCCTGTTCCAACTTTTTGGGCCAGCAGCGTTAAATCGCAAACATTTGACTATCGCGCTGATTTTTCGTACACCCCCATATTTCGGCATTCTGAACAACTTATCTTAATAACATTTTTTGATTAGATGCGAATTAAGCGATGTTGACATTTAACCGAAAGAGTTTTTTATGATTTGTGAAACACCCTGTAGAAGAATGTCGACGTCGTTTTGACTGGTCGATGACGGTTTGTGATGCGAATGTTTTTTGTAAGAAACTTTTTTTTGGAAATACTAATAGTTTTGATTCTGCGGGCCTGTTTCCAACTTTTTTGGGCCAACAGCATTAAATCGCAAACATTTGACTGTCGCGCAGATTTTTTCGTACACCCCCATATTTCGGCATTCTGAAAAACTTTTCTTATTAACATTTTTTTGATTAGATGCGAATTAAGCGATGGTGACATTTAACCGAATGAGTTTTTTCTGATTTGTGAAACACCCTGTAGAAGAATGTCGACGTCGTTTTGACTGGTCGATGACGGTTTGTGATGCGAATGTTTTTTGTAAGAAACTTTTTTTGGAAATACTAATAGTTTCGATTCTGCGGGCCTGTTTCCAACTTTTTGGGACAGCAGCGTTAAATCGCAAACATTTGACTGTCGCGCTGATTTTTCGTACACCCCCATATTTCGGCATTCTGAACAACTTTTCTTAATACCATTTTTTTATTAGATGCGAATTAAGCGATGTTGCCATTTAACCGAAAGAGTTTTTTCTGATTTGTGAAACACCCTGTAGAAGAATGTTGACGTCGTTTTGACTAGTCGATGTCGGTTTGTGATGCCAATGTTTTTTGTAGGAAACTTTTTTTGGAAATATTAATACCTTTCGATTCTGCGGGACTGTTTCCAACTTTTTGGGACACACTGTATACGAGGGGTGTAAATTAAATAATGAGACTGAACGTAGCGCCCGATCTAGCAACACTGCGGAGACGGGCGGTAGGTTAACATGTAATCCACCTTCAGTACAAGTTTGAACTTGATAGAGTCATTTGTTTGTCCTTTGTGACTGTTTTCGTTTTTTTTCTAGTGCGTTTTAAAAATGAGTGACATTAATTTTGAGCACCGGTGTGGTATCACGACCAGCTGAAGGCTATTCCAGTATATGAGTTCCAGCACTGCAATGAGGAATGAAAGAACCGTCTCCAGCGCTGTGTGGCTTCGCAAGGGAAGTTATTAGTTAAAGTAGACAATACTGAATTGTAATTCGATTCGAATAAAAAAAATTAAAATAATCAGTCTCATTACACGGCAAAAATTATGCACTGTTTATTCCGCTATAAAATATAGGAAAGCAAACATATAAGAAAAGTATTTTAATATATTTAGATAATATATTTGTAAATAAAATTATTGTTATAGTGTATTAAACCATTTATGAAATTTAAACAAAGGGTAAATGTATTACTTAAAAGGTAATTGGAATAATATTGAATATTTAATTTTGTTTCCATTATAACAAATATAGTTATAAACTTTTTAATCGTTTTCCTAACGTTTTGTATAGTGCGAACACAACAAATAAATATATATTTTGTTATAAATATTACACTTTACGAAATAATTATAATCAATTGTTCATTGTACTATACTAAAATGAGTTATAATAAATAGCATATTCTACATTTTAAATTTCATGAAATTAAATAACGTTTTCTCCCTAGACACCATAGAAAAAACCTTAATAATTTAGAAGCTTTGCCATTTAGTATAGGAAATTTTACTATGGTGAATTGACCAACCCATTATATTTTAAGAGGTGTTCCTAATATTTGCCGGCAATATTTTATTCGTGTCCATGCATGTTTAGTTTCAAGCAGGCGATGAAAGGGTGTGCATTGTTCTTAGTGGATGGTGTAAATTGGTGGTATATTTTATAAAATGGAAGACGCAAGTTCTTCTTTATTACTATTAAATCTTATCCTAAAAACTATAGGACAAACCATAATAAAAATAGTAGAAATTGCTATGCTTTGTTACAACCTTACTACTATTTTGTATAGTAGATGGTTCTACATTTCGGCCACAAGCGCTATATATCCTATAAACTATAGTAGGTCTTACTAAAATTTCTTTCCGTGTACTTAATTTACACAACTCGTATACCGGACATTTTAGGTATCCCCTTGAGTGTCCGCTATTACGAGGTTATACTGTAACTTCAAAATCTCTAACTGGGCATGGCTCAAACTGGGTACAGAAGTACAATAAATAATCTTACACATGAGGCCAACATTTTATTACTCCCTGTACATAATACATGTTCTATGCCACACAGTATCGTTTCGCATTTACAGACACGAATTCTGATAGAAATTTTCTCGTGTATAAAAATACTAACCGAGAATATCTTTTGAAGGTCTTTGATTTGCGCCCCTGCTCGCCACTTTTCTCGGTTGAGAGTTTTCATTCGAACATTTCCCCCTCATATCATTATTTCTAGGGACTGGAAAAACCTCTCCGCAGATCCATCTCTCGTCGACCGAAGAAAATGTAACCAGTCTGCCGCCGATATTCCGCGTAATTCAGAAATGTCGGAACTTTCCCGGGTAGATGGAAAAGCCGAATTCCATCCGCCAAAATTCGCGTGAAATCGACCTAAATGCGTTATAAAAATTGCAGGCGAGGTCAGGATAGATCGCAACGCAACGTTATCGTAAAAAGTTACAACAGTAGTGCGAAATTGTTCGACATAAAAAAAAATATTACCTGCCTCCTGCAGAGAGCCAAAGAATATATACTAGTAACAAACATTAAAAGATTTTAAAAATGATCCAAATTTTTGAGTGATTTTCAACAAGGGATAACTCGGAGAAAAAGGGTCGTACAGAAAATAAAAAAAAAAAAAGGAAATTGTAGCCTCAAGTGTCTAGTTTTCAGATCTTAAAAATTCGTAAAAAAAAATTCCAAATTTTTGCCCGTCTTTAAAATGGTCTATGGACTTTAAATAAATTGTTTTTATCATGCGACTATAAAGGTCTTTTAGACAATTTAATCAGCTTTAATTTGACCTCTTAACGAGCTCCGTACGATGATTTGCCGCGGAGTTATCGTCGATCAAAGCAAAAAAGTCCTTTTCAATCTTGACAATCTTGACAATAAATTTAAACCTTCGGGGCACTAAGAAAAAAAGATCGCAGCGCTTTGCAACGTTGAGGGTTTTTTGGAGACACTTTAAAGTTATAAAATTACCGACGATATTCTTCGTTCATTCACTATGTCCCAAGTTATACCAAATTTTCCAAATATCCTTAAATTCGCAGCTTTTTAACTTTTTTTCAGCCAACAATGTATCGTTTCAAAAATTTTTTTAGCGGGAGCAGTTCTCACGTAATCATCAGAAACCCAACAAAAATTTTTTTTTCCAAATTTTTGCACTTCTTTAAAATGGTCTGTGGACGTCAAAAAAATTGTTTTCATCGTGCGACTATAATGGTCTTTTAGACAATTTAATCAGCTTTAATTTGACCTCTTAACGAGCTCCGTACGATGATTTGCCGCGGAGTTATCGTCGATCAAAGCAAAAAAAGTCCTTTTCAATCTTGACAATCTTGACAATAAATTTAAACCTTCGGGGCACTAAGAAAAAAAATCGCAGCGCATTGCAACGTTGAGGGTTTTTTGGGGACACTTTAAAGTTATAAAATTACCGACGATATCCTTCGTTCATCCACTATGTCCCAAGTTATACCAAATTTTCCAAATATCCTTAAATTCGCAACTTTTTAACTTTTTTCAGCCAACAATGTATCGCTTCAAATTTTTTTTAGCGGGAGCGGTTCTCACGTAATCATCCGAAACCCAACAAAAAATTTATTTTCCAAATTTTTGCCCGTCTTTAAAATGGTCTGTTGACTTCAAAAAAATTGTTTTCATCGTGCGACTATAATGGTCTTTTAGACAATTTAATTAGCTTTAATTTGAACTCTTAACGAGCTCCGTACGATGATTTGCCGCGGAGTTATCGTCGATCAAAGCAAAAAAAGTCCTTTTCAATCTTGACAATCTTGACAATAAATTTAAACCTTCGGGGCACTAAGAAAAAAAATCGCAGCGTTTTACAACGTTGAGGGTTTTTTTGGGACACTTTAAAGTTAAAAAAATTACCGAGATATCCTTCGTTCATCCACTATATCCAAAGTTATACCAAATTTTCCAAATATCCTTAAATTCGCAAGTTTTTAAATTTTTTTTTCAGCCAACAATGTATCGCTTCAAAAAATTTTTAGCGGGAGCGGTTCTCACGTAATCATCCGAAAACCCACAAAAAATTTTTTCCAAATTTTTGCCCGTCTTTAAAATGGTCTGTGGACTTCAAAAAAATTTTTTTCATCATGCGACCATAAAGCTGTTTTAGACAATTTAATCAGCTTTAATTTGACCTCTTAACGAGCTCCGTACGATGATTTGCCGCGGAGTTATCGTCGATCAAAGCAAAAAAAGTCCTTTTCAATCTTGACAATCTTGACAATAAATTTAAACCTTCGGGGCACTAAGAAAAAAAATAGCAGCGCTTTGCAACTTTGAGGGTTTTTTGGGGACACTTTAAGGTTAAAAAATTACCGACGATATCCTTCGTTCATCGACTATATCCAAAGTTATACCAAATTTTCCAAATATCCTATTCGCAAATTTTTAACTTTTTTTCAGCCAACAATGTATAGCTTCAAAAATTTTTTTTTATCAATCGCCCCCCGATTATGTCTTATAGAGAATGTTTTGCAGTTTCCAAAACCCTACCTCCATTTTCTGTACGATCATTAGTTCCCGAATAATTGATTGTCAAAGTTGAAAAGGACTTTTGCTTTGATCGACGATAACTCCGCGGCAAATCATCGTGCGGAGCTCGTTAGAGGTCAAATTAAAGCTGATTAAATTGTCTAAAAGAGCTTTATGGTCGCATGATGAAAAAACATTTTTTGAGGTCCACAGACCATTTTAAAGACGAGAAAAAATGTGGAAAAAAGTTTTTTGTTGGTTTTCGGATGATTACGTGAGATCAGCTCCCGCTAAAAATATTTTAAGTCCAGATCTGAAAACTAGACACTTAAAGCTACAATTTCCTTTTTTTTTTTATTTTCTGTAAGACCATTTTTCTCCGAGTTATCCCTTGTTGAAAAACCTCCAAAAATTTGGATTTTTTTAATATCCTGTAATTTTTGTAATATCCTGTAAAAAAAAAATTGGATAATAGTCCAATATGTTTCCACAAATCTACATATTTACTTCCCTATAACATCTTATTTTAAAATGTAGTTAAATGTAATTAAAACGGAGAAAGAATCATATCGGAATTTTTGAATGAAACTATAATGAAGGTCCGGGAAAGTATGCTGTTACGCAGAGCCGGAACTATACAACTCTATGATAATTAAACCATTAACCGTATTTTTAGGCGCATATGTCTGGCCCCTGTATACCCACGCCACTGTTCGTGCGTAGAATGTTATCCCGAACGAAGTTTTCGCGGGAACCCGGGACTTCGTAATACACTTTCTCCGTAAAGCGAGCCATTCCGATAGCGACCTGTCGGCGCCGGTCGTGTAAATGGGTCGACCGCCGCTTTGAAAACAATTGTTTTTAGTTAGTTACTCGTGAATTCGTGTACTGTATTTACATATTACCTGATTTTCTATGGATTTCTGCAATAATGGTATAGTAGTTACCATATGCGGATAAACTTAAAAAAGATTATTGCAAATTACAAGGATTTTACAATAGACGGATCACATATTTTATGTATTCCTTGCCATCGTCTATATATACGAGTATTTCGTAGACGCCGAGAGTGTGAAAGCCGTTTAGATTCGAATATCCATCAAAAAATATACTTGGTACGGTTAGAAAAGAGGAATTTTGGCTTGATTTGTGCATAATAGTTTTGCGTGGAACGTGGTCGACAATATCTACTTTACATGTTTTTTTGCCAAATAAGTATCCGATTTTCCACTGCCTAGTAGCCATACATTGCGTAAAACATATTCACAAAAGACATATCAACGTGTCGTGGTAAATATCAAAGAAGACATACGCTATAAATTTCTGTAGCTGACAGTGGATGAAACAACAGATTTTGTGGTAATAAGGTCGTTAATGCCCCCGATATTGGTAGCTAATAAACGGGTTTTGCAAACAGCGGATAAAATATAGAAATTGTAGTAACACGTGTATTGTCCTCTGCAGATGTAAAAAATAATAATGTACTAATGTTAGTGATAACAAAACTCTGTTAGTGATACAAACTATGCGAAATTCGTGAAAATAATGTGCGTGTTGTGTCGTCCTCTGCCCCTGTGAACTATTTTGAATTTGCACCTTTAACTGCAGTAGATGTGGAACGATCATTTTCCCTCTACACCCACATCTACAGGCCACCCAGATCACGTTTAACGAGAGTAATGCAGAAAGACTACTGGTCGTGGCAACGTACGCTGAAGCAATGAGGACAGTTGAGGTGTTTCTGAATGACACAAGCAATAGGTATGTACATACATTATTAACACATTTTTACTCCTGTCTTTTTGATCTCTCATATGTCATCTTCCGTCAATAAAATGACGGATTACGAGTCCGGCCCTGCCTTACACCACACGTTCGAAACCCTATTTATAATCTTGTTTACCATATTAACGCGAACAAATAATGTTTATTTCTTAAATCATTTAAAGGCAAACTGTAGCTATATTGCTACTACAGAAATCAGTAAGTAATTTTCTGAACAATCATATTTGTGATATACAGTGTGGAACAGCCAAATGGAATAAATTCAGTAGCTCCCTTATTATGCATTTTTTTTAGAAAAGTCTGAGACACATCAATTTCTAATTCTAAAGTGACATCTTGCGACGTAAAAATGTCATCCCTAAATTCAACCCCCTTCAGGTGACAGCTACAACCCCTAAATTTTCAATTTAGAAGTAGGGGCTTGTGATACTTCATTTGAAAGGTATTTTCATTCTCTGTTCAAAACTGCTATGGTTTTAAATTTTATTGCAGAAATTAACAAGAAAAAAAGCCAGCATAGGAAATTCGTTATATTAAAATAAAAAACAAATCATTATTAATGCAGCAGATGTTCAAAATGTATGCCTCCAGCATTTTGGCGGCATCCTAGACGTAAATAGAAATCTTCTAACTAAATAGAGTAAATAGAGTCTTCTAACGTTAGTTAATATCTGCGGGGTAATCGACCTAATTGCAAGTGTTATCCTTCTTCTTAAGTCAGCTAAATCGTCGGGTTTGGTTTTGTAGGCCATACTTTTTAAATATGTATCCCCATAGGAAGAAGTCCAACGGCGTGAGATCAGGTGATCGTGCAGGCCATTCTATAGAATCACGTCTCCCTATCCATCGATTTGGAAAGATTTTGTGGAGATATTGCCGGACATTGACTTCGTAATATGCTGGTGCACCATCCTGCTGGAACCATATTGCATTACCTAAAGTTGTTGGTTTCCTTCAGCTGGATACAAGTTTGCCATCGTCGGTACAACATTATTTTGGAGCAGCGCTAAATAAGTTTCTCCATTCAAATTGCCGTCAATGAAGAAGGGACCAATGATATTTTCTCCAGTTATTCTTGCCCAAACATTAACTTTCTCAGGGTTTTGCGTGTGTAGTTCCCTCATCCAGTGAGGATTTTCTCTCGGCCAGTAACGACAGTTTTGGCGATTAACATGGCGGTGAAGTGTAAATGTAGATTCATCCGAAAATAAAACATTTTCTATTTGTAAAGTATTGTCATCTATCATTTGCATCATTTGTTCACAAAAGAGAATTCGTCTATCAAAATCGTCTTCCGCGAGCTCATTAGTTGGTACCAGTTTATATGGGTGCATCTGATTTTCTGTCAATACGCGTTCGATTGTCAAGCAAAAAATTGTACGTATTTATTAGTTTTTATCTTATAGTAGGGAATTTCGGCAATGGGATGTGTGTAAATTTTGGGAAATTACATACATTTATTTTTTGTTATTATTAACATTTCAGAACCTAAAATTGACAAATAATGTTACTTCTAAAAGTTTTATTTTAATGTAATGAATTTCCTATGGTGGAGAAACTTATCTTTTTTTCTTGTTAATTTCTGCAATAAAATTTAAAACCATAGCAGTTTTGAATAGAGAATGAAAGGACCTTTCAAATGAAGTATTTTAACATGAACGAATCTAACAAATGAAGGAATTTGTCGCCCACTAGACTTTTTTAAGTTAACTTAAAAAATCGTATTTATTCAATACGATACAATAATGTTGACACGCTCGTATTTAAAACTTCAGTTCGAGAAGAACTGTCAGAACTGTTCAAGCTGTCCTCAAACAAGCTGAGATGTAATGCAGAATTAGGAGTTTCCAAAAATCTATACTTCATACAAAATAAAAACCAATGCACGTCACCTATTTTTAGAGCGCACTGATGCCAGATTGTTATGAAATTATTCAGTGTGTAGAAATAATTTTGACTAGTACATGGGTGGATTCTTTGTGTTTGTTTATTATTAAACAACTTTTTTTTCATGAATAAAAAGATAAAAAAACTTAAAAATTCATTTCTATTAAAAGGACATTGGACACAAAAAAAGAGGAAAAAGTGGTAGTAAAAGTTGGTAGTTGTTTTTTAATGAAAGGAAAAATTTCTAGATAAAGGCATATCGATGTATTGAAATTTTTAAAAAACATGTAAAAAAATAAAGATTTTTTCACACCGTTCGGTTACAAATAGTGCAGTGTAGTTTTTTGTACATAAATATCAATTATTATAAATGTTACTAATAGCGCTTGGATCAACGCTACAATATTTGTAACCCTCTTGGTAGGATTACGCGTTCTAGATGAATTTAAAAGTTCAATTTTTTTTGCTTTTTGTGAAATAGAACTAACCATAGAAACATTCTAGTTTATGGCTACACGCTAAAACAATATATTGCACTGTAGTTTTAATTAATATTTTAATTTTATATTTATATTACCTTTCTAATAGCTGTTAAGAGTAGCAATGGACCATTTTTGTCTCGTTCTTTTTTCAAAATAGCGTATCAACGATGCAACTAACTCTTGAAAAAACAGTTGTTTAATTGCTTTGGCATTTCGCAAACGGAAGTTTGATAACTATAACACTTTGTTCTGAAAATATATTTTTTGCAATATAAGGTAAAAAAAGATCAAAAAAAGCACAAACCACTATTAAAGCCGATGTAAGATACTTTCAAACTGTAAAAAAAATGTCAAGTAATACAACACGGCTCACGGAATATCAAGCGCAAAATATAAAAAGTCAATAAAACCTTCCGTTATAATTCTTCTTTCAATATACAAGTGACGTGTTCGGTTTTTATTTTGTACACAGTATAAAGCAGAATCAGGTACTTTAAAACGAATAAATTTTTATTTTTTTAAGTGATTTTGCATTGGTTTTAGAGCATATTTTTTAGATTTTCTAGTTTATGTTTAGATCTTTATGGCACCGTTATTTTTCATCCTAGCGAAAAACTTAACTAGGGTCCGGAAATATGTGTTGCCACGCAGGGCTCGGCACTAAAAAACTCTATGATAATGAAAGTATAAACCGTATTTTTTAAGCGCCTTGTAAATTATATTCGTGTGTATTTCTTGCTATGGACGATATTAACCCTTCCCGATAACGCTCCAAAACCCGCGTAAATGCAGTAGTACGCCATCCCGGCGTGGGAGAGCAGTATAGCCTAATGCAGTGACAGCAAACATTCTGAACCCCAGTCATAGCCAGTTTTATTCTAAATTTCAATACATATATCTATAAAAACATATAATATTTCATTAAAAAAAATGTATTTTGTCGAAAAACTAAAAAATGCACCCTAATTGTCTTTTGTTTTAATTACTCCTCAGCGTTAAAAACGTATTACATAATTTGCTAATTTAACCGATCTTGTATCTCAAATAATAACGAAGTTACCAATCAGGCTTGATATTTAATGATATTTGACAAAATATTTAAAAATCAAAAAGGCTACCATCAACGCAACACAGACAGGCACAGGTGCTTTCCCTTCTACAATCCAGTTCCAGTAGAAGGTCATAAATGTCCATAAAACATAAATTCGAGTATTAGAAACAGTATTAGAATCTAAAGGTTCAGTCACCTTAATGAATGAAATTCTTCATAATTTTATTTTATTCTCCGATAGCAACGACTCGGATATATTTTCTACGGCGTCCGAAAATATTGAATATAAAAGAAATCCTCTTTAATACATTCTAACTGTTCCGTTTAAACTTCTTGTAAGTATTGAGTAAAAAGTTAAAGATATTGCATTTATATCTTTTTTCTTCAGCAAAATAATGGAGCAAAGTATTTTATAAATCCATACCGTGGCAAATTAATCATGATTTATAATTTAAATTTTGTTGCGAAAAAAACGTTTTTAATAAATTAACTGAAGTAAAAACGCTTAAAAATTGAAACTTACAGAACAACGCCTACAGTTATAATTTTTAAAAAATCGTTTATCAAGAATTTATTGTATTTATTGTTAGTAGTTAGTAGTTTTCTTAAAAAAATTGAATTGACTACCGTCCATGAATTAATCAGGGATTAAAGCTTTTGTTTTCCGTAGCCACTTCTTATCGAAAAACTAGACGCTCATAAAATAAAACTAGACATCTTTAAATGTAATTTTCACGAAATGGTCAACTTTTCGAATTTTAAACAATGAGATTTTTTTTATCACTTCCACATCCGCGTAGTAGAGTGGGAGAACTAAGGAAAATATTCCTGTGACGTATCGTTTTATAAGTTATTGAAGAAGAAAAATTCAAATATTTCGTTAATAAGACGCTAGCTACTTCCTCATACTCAAGTCAAAAAGGAGGGTTGGTTCACACCAAAACGTTCAGGGAAGATGGATGAATAGAAAGGTAATAGAGAAAAAGTAATGGGTTTAAGAGGACAATTAGGACAAAAGGATGTGAAAGTACAAGGAGGATGAAGTACTGAATGACAAGAAGGTGACTTGATGCAACAGAACAAGTAGTTAATGAGAGAATGGGAACAAGTGGAAGTTAAGAAGGAAGGACGAGGATCTCGTGGATAAACATGGGCAAGGAAGGTAATGGGGTTAAAGATGACAACAAGATAAGGAAGATAAGGAGTACAATGAGGACAAAAAGAGATTAAGATGATAAGAAAGTTAAAGCAATCAAAACAGGAGCACAAAGTGAGGACAAAAGGAGGTTAGGGAGGGACAAGGACAATAAAAGGAGGACGAGAACGGAGAACGTTCTTTTTCAAAGAAAGAATTATTTTAAAATAATATCCAAAGTTTATTAAACTATTTAAAAAAAAGAATTTGTCAAACTGTTTGTTTATGTAAAACATAAAAAAGTAAAAAACGCAACAATCCAAACAAGCCACATCGTACGTATGGTAATTTACGTTAATATACCACTGTGCAATTTTTTTAATTGTACTCTTTATCACTTCTACATCGACGTGGTATATCCTAGTAACCTAATGTCACACTTTTAATAATACAACTTAATCTTTTTTAGTCTCTTAGAATCTTTTAATTGGATGTGGAAGATTCCTTAGACAGCGTTTTCTTTTAAATTACTTTCAATATAGTGTAACCAGATTTATTTGATCTAAGAATGATGGGCCAAAAACGAAAGTATTGGGTTAACTACCCTTCAATTTTGAGTGAGATAGATAAGAATCTAGCGAATAAGGAACAAGGCGCTCATGCCAAATTTGAAACATTTATCTCTTCACTTCAAAAGAAATTTAAAATGGAAAATTTGAAGGGCTGTAGCTCCGCAGAGGTGCATATTCGTATATAGGTAAATTGTTCCTGGAATGGGTACTGGAACCTTAGACGTAGAAACAAAAAACCGGAAGTTTTCCGCTAAACACCGAACTACTATACTTGTCTCAATGCGCGTTTCGCCAACAAAGTTGGCATCTTCAGGAGAAGATTAAAACTAAATTCTAACCTACACACTTGCTCTATTTATACTTAATTTGCCGCCACGGTTCACTGAACCGTAACATATGTCTTTGTTCATCAGAGTAAACAGTGGTTATCAGACCATTGTCCTTATTCATACTTCTGTTACATTTTATGATTTCTAATCTTTCAAAAGCATCCAACTGTCTACTGTCCGTTACATTTCTAATTAATTTTAGGCAACATAAGAATTTTCCGTTCTGCCATAGCTTAAATGAGCCATGTGTTCTTTAAATCTAGTTAAAATAGATCTTTTTGTTTGCCCAATATACCTTTGATCACAATCTTTACAACTTATTCCGTATATTCCAGACTTTTCGTTGTTGTCGATTTTATATTTGGGGCTGCCCAAAAGCGTTGTTATAAACCAAATTGATATTAATATTTTATCTAGTCCGCGGGTGAATTTATGTTCATATGGTAACGAAAAAAAATTCGAATTGTCAGTATCTCTACGAATAGTCGTGGAACTGTACAGGGCTCTGTTAAATGTACGCTTCGTTATTGACGTAATCTGTTAAATGGACTGAGTAACCGTTATTCTTAGCTATATCCATAATAAATTTTGTATGACATACCTTTTAGGAACACCCTGTATAATTTAATAAGTTACGACAATTAAATTATTTTTTAAATTGTTCATTTAAACGGGCACGGGTAGCCGAGTGGGTTAAAGCGCCGTCATTCCAGTCGCGATACCTCTGTGCGCGTTGTTCAAGTCCCGGCCGGGGTAGCGATTTTTAATTGTCTCGCTTTCTCCGTCAGGGCTTGATATGCAACCACTAATACACTAGTGTATAGGTGTGGATGCATAGATGCCAATCCAACCGCACATGCCCTAGATTTGGTAATGTTCTGAGTTTTCTGGGTTTCCTCAGAACTGTAAAGCAAATGCGTTACCGAAATAATCTTAAGTCGCTCCCAGTGCGCCATGGCAAATAATAATAATAGCCACTCCTTCCCGCACAGGTCCCTGAGAGGACCTAAGGGGCCCTTTTTAAGGAATACTCACCCTATAGTTACTCTTCGGAGTAATTATAGGGTGAGTATTATTATTATTATTATTATTTCATAATTTGTTATTTGATCAGTTGTTTGCCTAAAACCATTTACCTACAACTGAAACGTCTGCAGATAATAGCAAGAAAAATGTAGGTGGAGGTAATTTATAGTTTTTCTTCGCAGGACAATACGGGTAACCGTTGTTTACCGTTTCCGTTGATGTGCGTTTTTGTTATATATCCCTATACAAAACAAATAAGTGGATACCTACTTTAGTCTCTTTTTTTGTATTTGTACAGCCAGGTGACTTATAGGCCCTGTCCATTTGTCAAACATAATATACGGTCACCGGTGGGTGTAAATTATTGCGTTTGATGATGCCAGGGTACGCTGAAGTTATTTATCATTGAGAGCATTAAATTTTTATTTATCAGGTTTTTGTACTGCCTACAGTTAGATACGTGGAAAGGTTTGCGTCAAGTTTCACATAATAAATGCAACTTTACAATGTTTTGATCTTACGAAACATGGAAATGACATTCGTAAATTGCTTGGCAAGTTGTCGCATTATTTATTAGAAGCCATTTAGTTGTTGGGAGTCTTTAAGTAAACAAGCATGTAAGATACAATTTTATTGCTTTCATATACACTTCGTTGCTATTTATTTACGTTACTGAAAACACTGTTTTTAAAATATCAGTGTAATGAGTAAGGTCCGAGAAAGTATGCTGTCACGCAGAGCCGGCACTTACACCTCTATAACAATTAAAGTAAAAACCGAATTTTTAGGCGCATATATATTGCCCCTGTATACCCACGCCACTGACGGTGCATAGAATGTTACCCTGAAAGAAGTCTTCGCGGGAACCCAGGACTTCGTAATACACTTTCTCTGTCAGACGGCGGGTTATTCCGATAGCGACCAGCCGGCGGTGTAAACGGGTCGACCGCCGCATTGATAATAACTCTTGTCGCGAGTTAGTCACTCGTAAATTCGTATATTATATTTACATATTGAAATTTACGCTTGAAAATTTATTTCCGGTGCAATTTATTATGAAAGTTATTTAATTATCATTTATTATTATAGATATTATATAACTATATTACTTAATATTTAAAAATTAAATATTAGTATAGTATAAATAAAGATATATTAAAATTTATATATCTATATATTAATATATAGATATAGATATAATTATATTAGATAGCTATCCCTTTACCTCCATTAAATAATATACGTCCCCTAAAAAAACAGAATTTACAAGATTCAATATCGTTCCCTGGAGGAACTTCTCAAGGCTACACATTTGGCATTTCAGTATTTACGGGACCGTCTACTAATAATTTTAAACAGCTTACGAAGGATAAGAAAAGTTTGCGAGTATGGCAAAAAAATGGTCATCATTTTCAACAGTATTTATGATTAAATAAAATTAGGTAGATACAAGGTGTGTAAATGGAGTAATGGGACTGATTTATTTATTTATTTATTTATTCGAATAGAATTACAATTCAGTATGGGTCGTACCCAAGTCTCATGACCAGACACGTTCCATAAAATGAGTGATGATTGATGTTCGACTTGCTTCTTGCTTTTTTGGGTCTTGGAGAGCTTGAAGTGTGCCATTCCATGCTTTGGCGCTTGGTTTCCGGGTCGTACTCAAACATCCAAGCCTCATCTCCAGTTCCATAAATTGGGGATCATTTTCAATCGATTCCAAAAAGTCAAGAGACATCTCTCTCCTGAAGTCCTTTTGTTCCTGCGAAAGGTTTTTTGAAACCATTTTTGCGCAGATTTTTCTCATCCCCAATCCAACATCAACCAACGATCGGAACGCAAAAGATTTCGTGTTCTATCGACATTTTCGTGGGTTCTTGACGATGAAGGCCTTCCGCTGCGTGGTTCATTTTCAATCGACTCTCTTCCTTCTAAGAATGCCTTAAACCACCGAAAAACCTGGGTTCTTGAAAAAAACACTGTCACGTAGGCGTATTGAAGTTTTGCAAAAATATCCGTTGCGCTGTATCCACGTCTGATGCAAAACCTGATAGCACACCGTTGCTCAAGATTAATGCCACTCATTTTTTAAAACGCACTAGAAAACTAGGTTTACGAAAACAATCACAAAAAAACAAACAAATGGCTCTATAAGTTCAAACTTCTACTGAAGATGCATTGCATGTTAATCTACCGCCCTTCCAAGTCTCGTCTCCGGAGTGTTGCTAGGTCGGGCGCTACGTTGCCAGTCCCATTACTTAATTTACACTCCTTTACTTGATAATCAATAAAATTGGCTAGGTATGATTTATGGTAATTAACTGTTAAGATGTGACTAATACTAATAACTAATAATAATACAATAACTGTTAACATAATATTTTCCTTTGATAAATTGGTTCATAAAGTTGGATATTTTATGAACCAAAAATTAGATTGTTTTTAATTTATTATCAACTATGGCCTACTGGGAATTAAAGACAAGTTTCGTCAAATATTCAAATTGTGAGCTTATTGTTAATAAAACTTACCAATAGTGACATATCTTTTAAATGCTTCGAAAATACTTAATTCAACCAAATAAAAATATACAGTTCCATTAAAAAAAAAAACTAATGTTTGCTTTATGCTGAGAAAACGGACGATGGGAAACAAGAACTGACTACGCCACTGGATTCTACATAAAAAAAATGTATAGAAGTCCGTTTTCACATTTCCAGTAAGATAAAATAGGAGTGAGTGAGAGGAGGCGTCCAAAAAACAAATTTCCTGTTTCACACTGTATCTCAAAAACTAAAATGGTTATAAGAATTATGCTGACTGCATTTTCCGCTTCACAAAAAAGTAGGAAAGGAATGTGCAAACCACAACTCTCTATGTTTAAAGACAACTGAGTTATCCCGCAAAAGTATCGAAAATTGGACATACTGTACATACATACGTTTTAAGAAAAAACTAATACTGACATGCCAACGTTCCAACAAGACGCAGACAGTTAAAGCAGAGAAATCGCAAAAAAAAATAGCTATTGAGAAGACACGGCAATTTAATAATTGCATCCAACGTAGGCGAAAAATATCACACTCTCTGGAACTCTCGGCTTCCATCGGCGTGTTAAATTATACGGCGTTAGTGAAGGCATATTATAATAGGATCGAGACACGCACTTGTTTGCAGTGATCTCGGCCTAACAAGTAGGTGAGCTGCGAGGTAAGGTAAACGACTCGGAGGTAGAGGCGAGCCCGGGGTGTGAATGGAGACCGCGGGTGGCCCGGTGCCCACCTACTGGCTGTCAATGCTCATCTTTCCTCAATGGAGCGGCGGTCTACCTCACGGGCAACCAGCGGCGGCGCGCGTGGGCAGACATACAGGTAGACGAGAATAAAGGTACGGCCTCATGCAGTCGCTAGTCGCTCGTTTTCAGCGATAAATGAGGTCACGTGGTACGATTTTGAATTTTCCGCCATTTTAAGAATCGCAGCGACAAAGTTGTAAATGTTCAACTTCTCCAACAAGTTGAATTTTGTCGCTGGGAAAGGAGTGATGAAATAAATCCGGGTCGAAACATCGATATAGAAATAATCGATACATTCGATACATAACATTTATAATATAAACAACTACATACAATACAATAAGTGTATAATACATTGTCATTCATGGAATAAATACATACATAAGTGCAATCAATGGATTTAGATGAGGTAAATATTTCTAAGGATTTATTGACAATACTTAAGAGGATTCAGTAATTATAAAAACAAAAGCAATAAGAAATATTTACTATATATCAGCTTAATTTTAACGCGATGGAATTTTTTGCAAGATAGTAACTTTCTTGTAAACTATTTATAATCATGTAAAAATGATTTTTTTTTTTAAAGATAAAAGTGGTCTATACCTGTGGACTATGTGAAGTAATTGTCGACGAAATTATGGATCATCCATGCATCGAAGGGTACGGGCATATTTATATCGATAACAACCACTTCTTTTATCTGGTATTAGGTAAGTAACAAAACAATTATTAAATTAATGCGAGAGGGATAAAATGTATTTAATAAAATATTTGTTAAGATGATGGAAAAACCATAATTCGACGTTCGACGGTCTCAAATGGTTTAATTAAATTAGAACACCAATATGACAAATGTATCTTTCTGGAGATTATGTTGGGAAATAAAAAAAAACGTTTTTAATGTTGTTTTCATTGAGAGGCCCGGGACTTATCAGCCGACCCTCATATTATATTGTTTTTTATTTCACTTGTATTTTAAGAATTCTCTCATTAATTATTATGCTTTATTTATTGATTTCGCACGATTTGGTATTTTCTGTTTAATTTTGTTATTGCTATTTAAAGAGGTTAGGAATAGAGGGTCTGTACATATCGATAAATCAACTTTCGATATTTCTGTCGCGCATTGCAGCCAAGTTGACGCTGCGACTTGTCGCTGCGATTCTTAAAATGCCGGAAAATTCAAAATCATACCACGTGACCTCATTGGTCGCTGAAAACGAGCGACTAGCGACTGCATGAGGCCGTACTTTAACAGTCTAACTATTGGCCCAGTTGATGCGTAGCCTCAGAAGGGTTCAGCTTGCATTAATTAGGCCAGATTATTTTTTTTCTAGGACTGTTTGGTATAAGGTGAGAAGTGTGAGACTAAGTTTTCGACCTCGAATGCCGGTGGGAAAACTTTTGGCAGGCGAAAAACCACGAAATGTTCGCACTTATTTAGTTTTTTGCCTACATCTCCTAAACGCCGCATGCTACAGAAAATTTTATACAGTGCGCGCCTAAAGTATGGAATAAATTCAGTAAATGTGGAACAAAAAATTTTTGGAAAAAATCCTCGAACAGGTCAATTTTGTTTAATAAAAACACACATTTTTTAGGGAACGTCTATTTTCAGATGTCATTTGTTTTTAAGTAATGACGTCATCAACTTATTTTTCAAACGGCAACCCCCATTTTTTAATTTAATTTGAGAGACCCTTTCATTGTTTGCCTTTGCGCCATGGCAAATAATAATAATAGCCACTCCTTCCCCCACAGGTCCCTGAGAGGGACCTAAGGGGTTACTCTTCGGAGTAATTATAGGGTGAGTATTATTATTATTATTATTATTATTGTCGATTTAACTGTATAAAAATGTTGCCACCTTACATTAAAAAATTTTTTAGTAAATGAGAATCCGAATGTTACAAAACGAAAAATATATTTTTAACAATAAATAAACGAAAATTTCTTTAATAAGCAAATATAGAGACATCCAAAAAAAAACGTCATCAACTCTGGCTATGAACGAGAGAGATGGAAATAGCGGTCATGACAGTCATTTGACAAGTGACTGTCATAATCTGTAAAATAAACAATGGCTGTCATATGATGTGACAGTCTTGACAAGTAAATAGGGTTATAAATTCGATTAAGAATAGAAATACGTGTTTTTTTTCTCGGCCAACTTTGATGACGTTTTTTTGGATGTCTCTATACAATTTTAAATTAAGTGTTCGAAATGCCGTCCATCAACTTCTTGGCAATATGCAAACCTGTGTACAAATTCTTCTTGTACATTCTGAATGACTTCCGGGGTAATGGACCCCATTTCATCTCTAATTCGATCTCGTAGTTCGGCTAAATTGTGTGGTCTTCTGCAGTAAACTTTTGATTTTAAATAACCCCATAAAAATAATCAAGTGGTGTAAGATCTGGGGATCTTGCGGGCTATCCTATCGGTCCTCATCTGCCAATCCACCTCTGAGGAAAGATGACGTATAAATATTCACGAACTGAGCGCGCATAATGCGGAGGTGCTCCGTCTTGCTGAAACCAAAGTGTTTTATCTGGAATGTCAGGATCATTCTCGTTTGGGAAAATTACTGCAAGCGCTGGAACTACATCATTTTGCAAGAACTCCAGATATATTTCTCCTGTGAGAGTTTCTTCAAAGAAGAAAGGCCCTATTATTCTGTTTGCGACTATTCCGGCCCACACATTTAATTTCTGCGGATGTTGAGAATTTGCTTCGATGATCCAATGAGGATTCGTCCGACTCCAATACCTGCAATTTTGACGGTTCACTGTGCCGTTTAGACAAAACGTGGCTTCATCGGAAAAAAGTATTTGCTGGTATAAATTTGGATTTGTTTGACAAAGATTCATCATAGTTTTACAGAATTGCAGTCGCCGCGTGGTCTGGGTCGTCTTCGTTGAGTTCTTGCACAAGTTGAAAAGTTCGTTGAGTTCTTGCACAAGTTCTTGCACAAGTTCAAAATTTTTTTTAAATATCAGTGGCTTTTACTTAGGTAGATTATTAAATTGTACAAATTGCATCTTTGTATTTATCCCTTTGTCGAATAATGAATTGTTATGTTCGAAAATGTGTTACTTTTTCTGCTATATGCCGGTACATTGAGCTTAACTATTCATAACTTCGTTAAATAAAGAAATATTTGATTTGAATTTTAAGTATTTATAGAAAGACATGTTTACTTCATATTGCCTAAATCACATTTCTTAGGAGACAAAGGTTTCCATTACATGAAAAAAAAAACAGTAGCATATACTGAAAGGACATTTTCAAGAAAATGATTACATATAACAATTGCTCCTCAATATTTGGAACCTTGTTCTATAAAAATTAATATAAAACAGCCACAATATTTAAGGACAAAAATAAATAAAACAAAGAGAAAGATGTAGAGAGAAGTACCGCTGCTGGACAGCGAACCACACGCTGTTAAGGAAAGCGATGTTGCCAGAGCTACACCTAATAAATAAATCAGCTTCTGTAGTTGCTAATAGTTCAATTCTGCTTTTCTGTAGCAAACATTACATGTTTTTACTTTAGCTAATATATATTTTTTTAATGTACGTACATATATGCTTACATATTTTAAGTATGTATTTAACATCTACAGATAGCACAATATAGGGTGTTCCATTATTAAGGAACCCTAACGAAACTACAGATTCTTTGAATAAAAATTAGTAGGTATTAGTAGTGTTTTGTTTTGTTGGGTAAACAAGTTATTAGTAACCAAGATACATAATTTTATTTTCGATATCCATATATAACTTTTTTTCTTGTGAAAAAAAAAAAAACATTTTTTCGCAAAATTTGGTGATTGGGGTTTTTGGGGGAGGCATTTCATTTTGTCAAAATTTTTAATGTAAATTGTAGACGACACTCTATGGCATTCTGAGGATATAAAAAATGTTTTTTACGCCTCATAATGCAGTTTTTATTTAAAATATTGATTTTTTTCCTCATTTATAAGGAGAAATTGTATTGCTTTCAAAATGGCGCTCCGAATTACCGTTTTAGTGATACCACACGCGTTTAAAATATTCAGTGCAAAAACCTATTTAAATCGCTATTGTGAGATTTACAATTAATATCCTATTAACGATGGGACATGAGCAGATGATGATTCTCTCACTCAAAGTAAGACGATTGACACAAAGATACTTGAATAAAATGTTTTTCGTTTTCAAAATACAGTGTGTTACAGTTGAAAATTGAAAAAACATGATAATATTTTTAATATTACTTATTAGTACGTTACCAAATTTGGCAAGAGATTTGATTGTCATGAGGAATATCTAGCTGTAGAAAAACCAATTAATTTACTTTTGACAGTGGCGTAGGATATGGATAATTTTTTAATGTATTTTGCATTTTACAACACGCTTTTGACATTAATCATAGGATATACAGTAAGCAACGAAAGTTATCATACACCCACTTTTTGAGGTTTGCTTAAATTCTGATAATTTTTGTATTACAACATTGATTTTTTTTGCTTCTGACAGGATATTCTGCGTCTAATAAGCCGAAGTTGAAGGCGGTATGTCGATTGTGTGAAAAGATATCGCTAGGAAAGTAAAATTTCAATGTTTTCAAAGAAACGTAAATAACTTCGAAAATAGTAAATCCCTTTCGAAGTTGTTGGACTCGTATTAAAGGGAAATCTATAGTGTATCTATTTGACTAACTGAGTCATTTTGAAAAAAAATTTCCTAGACATGAATAAAATCTAAAGTTGAACCAAGAATATCACGAAAATTCAAAAAAAGCCCTGTACACCACACATTAGTCCAACAAAAATTTAGGATTAATATCTCTCTATATATCTCTGTATTTTATTAAAATTTCAGGAACAGTGATTTTTACGAAAACGATACGAAGGATGGTAGAATTTTGAATTTTCGTGATATTTTTGGTTCAACTTTAGATTTTATGTCTAGGAATTTTTTTTTCAAAATGACAGTTAGTCAAATAGATACACTGAAGATTTCCCTTTAATACAAGTCCAACAACTTCGAAAGGGATTTACTATTTTTTGAAGTTGTTTACGTTTCTATGAAAACATTGAAATTTTACTTTTTTAGCGATATCTTTTCACACAATCGACATGCCGCCTTCAAATTCAGCTTATTAGACGCAGAATATCACAAGCTATAATCCTGTCAGAAGCAAAAAAAATCAATGCTGTAATACAAAAATTATCAGAATTTAAGCAAACTTCAAAAAGTGGGTGTATGATAACTTTCGTTGCTTACTGTACTTAACTGGCTTAAAACTAATAAGAAATATAATAGAAATATGCAGTTAGTTATGGGCAGATACCTAACAGTCCACTGTTCTGGTTAATAAACAAGGACAAGTTTGAAAAAAACTTTTCAAATCAGTTTTGATACATGTCACGTGACTACCAATATAGTGGTAATTGTGAAAAAACATGAAATCGTGAAATGTAAGGTTACATGAAGAGATATCAAGAAAAGTTGTAAAATCGTTTAGAATGCAATTTTAGATGCAATCAAACCAAACCAAAAGTATGCAAAATTTGAAGTAGTTATCTAAAAAATTTAAAAGTCACATTTTTTCAAAAAAAAGGTTCAACAAGTTCAAGAACATCCAAAAAATGTTCGTACATTTTGTATTAGGTAGGTAGTACTAGAAGACTATTTTAAAAATATTTGTCATGTTGTTTATAGTGGCTTTTGTTACAGCTATATTCAAATTTTAAAATTATTTTTGTTTTCATATTCACAAAAAAGTAATTTTAGCAAATGACATTTAATTTAATTTACAGCTATTTCGGATAAAACTGTTTCATTTTGTTTAAAGCATTTTTTTCTTTTAAGGGGAGAAAACCGTGTACACCTTCAAAAAATCGGTTTTTTGTTTTTTTTTTATTTCGAAAGTGAAACTGGAAAAAGGAAAAATCTAAATATTGCATATTTACGGAGTTATCGTATATTCGAGAGCGCCGGCTCTACCTCATACCACATACCGTAAACTAGCGAGTCAGGTAGCCGGAGCACTCGGAGGTGGAGTAATATTTATTTCATAATACCTTTTGTGAAGAAAACAAACTCTTCGAGGAGGTTGAAGGTTTATTATATGCACCTGGAATCGCTTATTGATAGGTAAGTCACTAAAACTAATAGTTTTGATGTATTGGAACTTTGAACGCGATTATTTTCGGAACTGTATTTTCAAAAACTTCTCGTACTGTAACTCAAAAAGTTATTGATCGATTTGGCTGAAATTTTGAGAAGGTTTTGTCTATATTATTATCGGAAGGATGTACCTAAAGTTTTAAGATATCGCGTCATTACATTACTTTTTTGGGATAAAAATTGTCGAAATTTTGAACATTTAATTAATCGGCCTACTTAATTCCCGGTTTTATACTTTTTTATAATTTCATAGGTTTATCCTTCCCCTGTACATGTCAGTAACTGAAAAAAAAATGTTTTGGTTTCCAATCAATAGAAAAATTATGACATGCAGCACTTTTCGATGTCATGCCAAAGACGCCTGAAGGAATACCCTGTTGTAAAGCCGCCAGTTTGTTTAAAAAAAAAAAAAAAAAGGAAAAATGCTTTTCTACTCTTCAAAGTTTTAGTAAAATAATGTTAAAACTTTAAAATGATGTGATCATTTTATCACTTTTAAAAAAAAATCATAAGAAAAGACTCATTTTCGGGCGTCCAAAGGGTTTTCCCCCTTAAATTTATTAATAACTAAAATTACCAGTTTTAGTTTTCGAAAAGTGCCTTAATTTAGAAACTTTTTTTTAATCATATTGGTGGCCACGTGACATGTGTCAAAATTGATGATGATTCTCTAACACGCAGAAGCAATTCCAAAAAAAAAAGTTTTTTTGAATATCTCAGTAATAAACATTTTCCCAATTGTTACGAACTCTTTGCATTTGCGAACACACTGCTTGTTGTGATTTCAAATCACAAAAATCATTTGACTCATTTGTGCTATTATTTTGGGAGCAACGTGACCCCAAGAACTCTATGATGGGCCGCCACTGCACTGAATAGTGTCTCGATCCCTGGAGTGTATTGGTCTTGCGGCAAGAAAGAAAATTATAATTCGGTATGTAATGACTTATTAGGGTTAATCGAATCTCAAAATGCGCGTAAAATTATCTTCCTTTATTTCGTACTATAAATCGAGATTAGAAATCCATCAGGTGATGATGTGGATGTTGATGGAGACGCTGGATTGTGCTCGGAAGTAGTCATCTATAGATGAATTTATCGATGGAATGCGTAACTAACTTATTTTAATGTAATAATTACGTAATATGATAGGTAGATCATTAAAAAAATTGCTATTGATATGATTAGAAATGTAAAACGGAGTCGAAACAGAATCAGTCCCAGGTCACTATGATTACTACGCGATAGTTCACAGAAAATTCATCATAATGCAATAATAATACTCGAATAAACATACTAGGGGGTTTAGTATTACATGACGAAGCTGTACTTAGGTGCGGTAACCTCAATGCCGCCCGATTCACATCTCTATTTATGATGGAGCGAGAATTAAATGAGCGACAAACCTAGCACTGAAATACCTATCTTATGTATAGTCCTTCTAATTTTAATTGAAAATGATAAATACGCCTGAGGAACAAAAAAAGCGGTGCAACTTTATGATTCCATGGGCGTGCATATATCTTTTATAAATTCGAAAATTGTGAAATATTTTTTTTTCATTCAAATCAATATAGGAGATTAAAATTAGCCTGCATACAAAACTCTTAATATTTGTAATATAATTTGCTGTAAATAATGCTCATTTAGCCAGACAATCTCAAAAAATTGTCTGCGTTAATAAACCTAGCTGAAATACACGTCACTGGCGTCTTAAACAAGTTGAGTGCCTAAAGTCGTAAATCATTTTAACGACGTCGTAAAATTTTATGGCACAGTGGACCGAAGAAGTATTAGCAATGTATTAAATGCAAAGTAGTCTAATAATCTCGTTGACCGGTGTTACCGACAGTGGTTTTACTTTGTGCGGCCAGCCGCCTGAGCCGCCGTTGCAGGCTCTTCAAAATTTTCTTAAGTATAGTAACATACATAAAGTTGTTTGAATTTATAATTATTTTTTCCAGCAATTTTAAACGCTTTATTTTAATGCTAACTAATAAATTTATATCTATGTATTTTTTTTTTTAATATTTCCAAACTAGCTTTCTAAGAGCGTCACGAACTAACAGTTTACTGAAGTATGAAGTATACTTGTATAGTGAGCTTAGCAATTTTAGAAAATATATCTGACAACCTTGCTTTTTTCTACCTATTTTCAATTTAAAATGGAAATAGAGTACACGATGATTGTTTTATCTTGACCACCCCCAGTCGGCTCAGTCACCTGATTTGATCCCCTGTGAGTTTTTGTTATGGGGATACATTAATGACCAAGTATAATAAGTAGAGGTCGTAGGTTATTAATGGATTCCAGGACCGGTCTTCACGCGACTGGAATATGTTGTAATAGCTATCCAAAAAAAACGTTATCAAATATGGCTATGGAACGAGCTATGGAACGAGAGAGGTGGAAAAAGCGGTTAGGTCGAAGCTCCTATCGAAACTTTGTTGTTGTCACACTTTTGACAAGTGACAACTGTAAAATAAATAATGGCTGTCACATAATGTAACAGCCTTTACAATTAAATAAGGTTTTAAAAGATATATGAATAAAAATACGTCTTTTTTGTACGGCCAATTTTGATGACGTTTTTTTTTGGATGACTCGTTATGTGCCATCCAAACAAATCCATTATACATTAATAAAGTACATCGTCAACTCCTGTACATATGTGCAATATAGTACAATAGTAGTTCACACAAGTTGTCCAGAACGCTGTGAGTGTAAAGTACGTTTGCCTGCAGAAACAACCCTTAGACAATTATACATAGCACCACTATGTGAGGACATAAAAAATATCGTCTCGATCTATATTGCACGATAAACTTATATGGCTTAATAATAACGACACAACGGATGTTAAAGGACAGAACAGAGTTGCGTAGTGGTTGCCGAAACTGTTATCCTAATGTTGACAATGCAACATACAGCATATAATGTGAAAGCAACATACAGAAGGAAAAAGTTTTCGGGCATTCTACCAAGGACACCACTACCAGCGGAGCTTATTGTGACTCGTTGGGACACATAAGTACAGGCAGTTATTTTGAGTGACAGGCGTCACAGCTAAACTCTTGAGCTTATGGGAATAGTTATTGATAAAATGGAAACTCGAGTGGCAGTACGGACACGTCATAGCGTCGGTTCCGTGTATTTTCAAGTTCTGTGTGTTGTAATTATGGTTCCTTTGCCGATTAGTTGGGCTACAACAATCACCATCACATGTATGAGGTAAGACCTGTTTGACATTTCGGAACGCATCTATTATTAACCTCCGAGCTTTAATAATCGCTGTGTTTCTTTTACCCAACATTTCATTTCAATTTGAGTTTGGTGAAGTGAAATGAACTGAAATGAAATGAAAACTAAGAAACACCTAAAAACGAAGTTAGGATTATTTTTTTATTTTAGTTATAGATTATATAGAAAATCATAAATTAGAAGAGAAAACTATAAAAGGCCAATCATTATATATGGTATATTTTCACATAAAACTAATGACTAGAAAATCATCTTTCTTCTGATAAAACCGTACATGAGACAGCTAACACTGAAAAAAAAAATGTAGATATCCATTGTGGAGCCCAAATTATACTGCTATGGACTCTCAGATATTTGGAAAACCACTTTTCGATTAACTCTTTTTAGAAACCTAACAACTGTAACCTCTCTTTTATCACAGTCTTAAGTGAAATGAGAAACTGATCATGGTATTTTTAATTTCAGTAGGAACTGATATCCTCAAAATGAGATATAAATTATTATCAAATGAGCATGAGCATGAGAGATTATCAAATGAGCATAATAAAATACCCATTTTTAAACTGAAATGAAATAAACTGATATAAACTGATATTTCAGGTAAAAGAGACATAGTAAATAAAGAACGGTCAAATAATATGAAGAACTTAAGAATTCGAATAATTCTTAATAATATGAAATAATACAATAATTGGTAAGGTGTTTGTGAATAGACGGAGCTCTTTCATGGACATATTAGAACTGTGGAACATATTATAACAAACTATGAATGTATTAGAACATTTAGCAGTAATTGTACACATTTTGAATTGAACACTATACACGGCTAATGTGAAAACAAAGTAGTCTTCATGGTAACTACCGGTTTATACTGTGGGTTATCATCAAATATTAGATTATTGGTATAAATAAATCAAATTAACACAAATAAAAAAATATATATTGCCACATCGCTTTTTAGAAGAAAAAAAAACAAAGATAGCTGCAACATCTGAGAAAACAGTTGAAGAAAAATAAAAATGAAAGTAGCCAGAACGTGAAAAAAACTAGTCAAACAACTAGAACAAACAGAAAAATTTTCCCATAACCCAAATGGTTAACAAGATTAGTTAACAAGATTAATTAGATAGGCATTGTTCCAGCTTTTTGCCTGATCCTATATACGAGTTGTGTAGATTAAGTAATGAGATTGGCAACGTAGCTATCGTATGATCTAGCAACAGAAAGGCAGTAGGTTAACATGTAATGCACCTTCAGTACAAGTTTGAACTTGTAAGAGTAATTTGTTTCTTGTGAGTGTTTTCGTAAACCGGTTTTTTTCTAGTGCGTTTTAAAAATGACTGACATTTTTACGGTGTGCTGTCAGATTTTGCTTCAGACTTGGACAAAGCGCAACGGATTCTTTTGCAAAACTTCAACACGCCTACTGAGACAGTGTTCTTTTCAAGAGCCCAGGTTTCTCGGTGGTTTAAAGCATGCTCAGAAGGAAGCGAGTCGACTGAAGATGAACCACGCAGCGGAAGGCCTTCATCTTCAAGAACCGATGAAAATGTCGACAAAATACGGGATCTTGTGCGTTCAGATCGTCGGTTGACGACAACAATGATCGGGAAAGAGTTGAATTTGATTCACACCCCTGTTCATCAGATTTTCACTAACGAATTCAGGAATTCAGTCTGCGAAAAAAATGGTTCCAAAAAACTTTTCGCAGAAACAAAAGGATATCAGGAGAGCAATGTGTCTTGACTTTTTTGGAATGGATTTAAAATGATTTCCATTTTTTGGAACGTGTCATTACCGGTGACGATACTTGGGTGTTTGAGTAGGTACGACCCGGAAACCAAGCGCCAAAGCATGGACTAGCACACTTCAAGCTCTCCAAGGCCCAAAAAAGCAAGAATGAACAAGTCGAAGATCAAATGCATACTGATTTGCTTTTTTTGATAGCAGAGAATTGTCCACAAAGAGTTTGTGCCTCCAGGCTAAACCGTAAATCAACACTTTTACAGAGGGTTTTTTGAAAACTTCGAAAAAGTGTCATGCGTGTGAGACCAAACATCAAGAACAACAGGATGTTGCATCACGACAATGCCCCTTGTCACACGCAATGCCATTTCAGTAAACGAGTTTTTAGCCAGTAAAAACATTCATGTGGCTCCTCAGCCTCCATATTCGCCTGACTTGAGTCATTGTGAATTTTTTTCTCCTCCCGAGATTGAAATCATCTCAAGGGACGTCATTTTGGGACCATAGAAAACATTCAAACGGCTGTAACCGACCATCTGAAGGCTATTCTAGTATATGAGTTCCAGCACTGCTATGAGGAATGAAAGAACGATCTCCAACGCTGTGTGGCTTCCCAAGGAAGTTATTTTGAAGGAAACAATACTGAATTGTAATTTTATTCTAATAAAAAAATTTAAAAAAAATAGTATCCTTACTTAATTTACACACCTTGTATTTATAAAATTCTCTGCTGTTTAGAACACCCAGGATCGATAACCCTACACGTTAGTGCATATATCAACTGCATAGCAACAATTACATAATTATTGTGTCGTGAAATAATCAAAATTAGATACCTACAACGCTTAGGTTAGGTTGAAATCGTGTAAACTCGGGCTACTATTACTTTATATTCTCTTGCATTCAGAAGTGGTAAATCATATACCTGCATACATTTGAAGGCACATATATCGCTTGCATCAAAAGCCGGAACATTATCACTTTCAAACGAGGTGTATAATCTGTAAATAAGCATCGGCTAAATTAGAGCTGTAAGGTCTCAATTACCCGTTAAAGATAAATCGCGTACGGGTACGATACCCAGAGCCGGTTTTAGGGGGGAGTGGCAAACGGGTGGTTACCCAGGGTGCCAAATTTTTAGGGGCGCCGAACTCTGGGGGACGCCTAAGTTTTGATGCCGTCAAAGGGTATCCCCCCATAAGTATGGTGAAATGCCCCCCTTTTTTTATTTTTTTCGCATGATGAAAATGTTTCTTAGGGCTAATTATGAAAGGTAGACCGAATTTTAGGTCCAACAAATTTTCCTCTCAGCTAGGTATGGAAAAAAAAACTTGTTTTTTACGTTTTATTTTTTTTTCTCGGTTTTTAACTGTCCGAAAAAATCTGAAAAAATTCATGAGTACAGAAAATATGATTAATTTTATGTAAAAAAATTTCCAAGCTCGTTCAAGGTCACTATCACCTCTAAAAAAATTATTCAAACTTTAAAAATCCCATATCTTTTAATCAAAAAAAAGCTACAGGCTCAGATTTCTAATATGTTATATTTTTAACTGTTTTTTACTACCTCAAATTTTTTCAGATTTTTTTTGAGTGTCCTGATTTTTTTCTTGCACTAAAAAGGACTCAAATGACTTCAAACAATTTAAAAATATGTTCACTAGAAATAGTAAAAAAAATTACACTTATCGAAACTAGTAGTTTTTTATATTTTTTAATTGTTTGAAGTCATTTGAGCCCTTTTAGTGCAAGAAAAAAAATCAGGACACATCAGGAATTAAAATGATGATTTTAAGCCGTTTTAAGTCGTTTCACGGACAAAACATTTATTTTTCGCACTTTTGGGCATGACCCACCACTCAAAAAGATCTGAAAAAAATTTGAGGTAGTAAAAAACAGTTAAAAATATAACATATTAGAAATCTGAGCCTGAAGCTTTTTTTGGTTAAAAGATATGGGATTTTTAAAGTTTGAATAATTTTTTTAGAGGTGATAATGACCTTGAATGAGCATGGAAATTTTTTTACATAAAATTAATCATATTTTCTGTACTCATGAATTTTTTCAGATTTTTTCGACAGTTAAAAACCGAGAAAAAAAATAAAACGTAAAAAACAAGGGTTTTTTCCACACCTAGCTGAGAGGAATATTTTTTGGACCTAAAATTCGGTTTACCTTTCCATAAGCCATAAGAAACATTTAATTAATTAGCCATAAGAAACATTTTTATCATGCGAAGAAAATAAAAAAAAGGGGGGGGCATTTCACCATACTTATGGGGGGATACCCTTTACGTTGTGTAAAGGGTATCCCCTTTACACAACGTAAGGGTAAAGGATTATTTTCACCCAGTTCCCAGATACCCTTTACGTTGTGTAAAGGGTATCTGGGGAACTGGGTGAAAATAATCAACGAAAACAACTAGATCGGACGTTTTTACGAATATTTGGGTTTCTCTTCGAATTTTATTGACTTTACCAGTGACTGTTGCTACTTGAGAACAAAACTTTTCAAAATTAAAGCTAATCAAGACATACTTGAGGTCCATACTATGTGCCAAGAAAAAACTAAATCAATGTCGACTGAAAACTAACTAGCTTTGTTACCCCCAGAACGATCGAACAGGCTTAGATTCGTGCTGGCAAAGCACGCAAAGTAAAGTTTATATGATCGAGTCAAAATGATTTGACATTGTATCAGTTCGGCTCGTAGGCAACAATAGCGCCGGTTCTGTCTACTGTTACTTTTTGTTTAGCTCATAATTAGACGTAGTTATGAAGAAGCCTACCAACCCACAATGTCACCTAAAAGGAGTTATGCATAATAAACTTTTCGTTGACTATTTATTCTTTGTTTTGCAGAAACCTGTTAACTGATTTGAGGTTCTGTACACTTCTTTTAACATTGCATACGCTTCTCTAAAAGTTTTTCCCAGTTTAACAAGAAACTTGAGATTAACCCTTGCTCCATCTGAACACTTAACATTTTTCGACACGTCACTGGTGCGTAGACTAATTCAAACGACTGCTACAGTCAAACTAAGCAACTCACTGGCTTGTCCAGCGAGCTCAGTGTGGGAAAGTATCATCAGACACAGTTCTATTCAATTTTGTCGCGACACGCTCGCAGCACGCTGGTAGCAACATCATTTCGGTTATTTAAAAGCCACACCTCGTACATCGTCGGAATTATGAATGGTATGCTTACATGTAGAAAAAAGGAAGCCTCTTATCGTCACTGAAATGAAGTCCAATGATTTATTTTCCATACAGAATATTGAAAATGAATTAATTAACAGAAAATCAACGGTGGAAGAAATGAAACATAATTGGTTTAAAATTCGATCCATACGGATAGAAAAAAATATCCGTCTACTATACTAATTCAGCAAAACGATCTTGATGCACCAGATAAAGAAATTAACATTAAAAAGAAAGTAAACCGAAAGGACCTTGAAAGCAATGAAATTATTTTTTCGGAATGTTAGCGCTCTCTGGCCTAATAGCAAAAGTATAGCCAAAAAGAGGCCAAAAATTTACAAGAAATTATTCATCTCATCCTATCCGACTGCCTTGATTTTTACTTAAATTTAAAAAGTGATGATAATATTGAAGAAGACGTTGATGGGTACAATGTAAATGGTATTGACTTTTAAGTTGACAACGATGTTGTTTAATATTTCATAATCTGGGTTTCTCAAAAATAAAATTTCTTGCTCGTAAACCTTATTTTTTATTAATTTCAAAGTATTCTTAA
The DNA here is from genome assembly GCA_029963805.1 of Aromia moschata. Lineage (NCBI taxonomy): Eukaryota > Metazoa > Arthropoda > Insecta > Coleoptera > Cerambycidae > Aromia > Aromia moschata. The sequence goes on along the minus strand of JAPWTK010000368.1, from coordinate 369,791 downwards.
AATTGCAGAAAGCTACCAACCCACAAAATTGAATGAATTAATTAAAAAAATCATTTTTCTCGATTTACATACCAAAAACAATTGATACCAAATCATGCTTTGGTAACACCTGACAACAATATTATTTTTCATAACATGCAGCTTAAAAATCGTTTTGAATATCTTTGGATGTACGTTTAAAAATGGATGCTTTTTCAGAAGTTTCTGTCTGATCATGTTCACGTAATACTAATTCAAAAGCACCACAACATTTTATACAGTCAATTATTTTTGGCAACGCATAAATATTGTTAGTCGCTTTCTCATTATGTTTTTGAATATATAGCCCAATAGGCACTGTCAAGCTGAGGTAAATATCAAGCCATCCAAAAAAACGTCATCAAAGTTGGCCTAGTGAAAAAAGACGAATCCTAAATTTATAACCTTATTTAATTCAAAGCTGTTGCATTATATGACAGCCATCATTTATTTTACAAATTGTGACAGTCACTTGTCAAAAGTTTGACATAACCGAAAAGCTTTGACTTCGACGCTATTTCTATCTCTCTCATTCATAGGCAGATTGATGACGTATTTTTACTTGTATCTTTATTTGTTGTACCTAACACAGCTAAATGCATCCGATTTAAAATGTGCTGCTTACTTTTATCGTAGGTTTTTATTTGGTCATTCAAATTAGCCAAATCGTTAATTGACCTTCCATCTTTGATTTTATTTTTTCCTCGTAGGAAAGGCGACAAAAGTTTTTTAACAATATCCATTGCGGATAAAACGGTTCACGCTCACAAAAAAGTGTTATCACACAAATATCAGACTGGATACGACACGATACATTTTTGTCAGTAATCGGTACAGTAATATATTTTATATTATTTGGGCTTCACTACTGTCCCAAATTCCTTCCAACATTAAGAAGTGTCGAACTGTTTATTTAACAGAAACTATTTTAATATTCTTATTTTGGATCATAACTACGAGTTTAGTTAAAATTAAACACCAATATTGCGCCTCTGGTTAGTAAAAAAAAAAACATAAAAGTATTGCGTTCAAAGTCAGACGTACAAAAAAAAGCATGCCGAATTATCGAGTCCAATTGACTAAGAGCATTAAGTCTCGTGTTCTTGTCTACTTATCACAACTTACGCATGAATCGCCATGTACACGAGCTTCGTCAGTTGCAGCCTGCCTCAATTATACCTACGAATGCCAGGACAACGCAGTCGTTCGATTAGCTCAAAATATACGTATATTAAACGTATATAGATAAAAACTAAATCAGAGCGAGTTCTCAAAGTTCGTGTAAACTCAAACAAAATATATAGTGCGCGTGCTCCGAAGCGTCGGTAGAACGAAGCCGAATCAAGACGAATCAAGCCGAAACAATTTCAAAGGAATTAACTGTTTGAAGAAGAGCAGGGACTTTCTTATGGAGCAGGGATAGCATATTGGCCAAAAAGTTAAGGTAAATAAACGAACAAATTTTTTTATCGAGACTATTTTTAATGTACGAAAACTTTAAACGCGTTTTTCTCGAAACCATGTTTTTCAAATTGGCGTGCACGATTACTCAAAAACTACTGGACGGATCGACTTTGTTTTTTTTTTAAATTAAAGCTTATTTAATTACCTTCTATTTGAACTAAAAAAATCAGTAAAAATTATTGCCAAAAAAAGTTATTAACAAAAACACACGAAAATTTTCCACAAAAAATCAATTTTTTAAAAAAAAAAACATTTTTTTTTTTATTTATTTTAATAAATTCATGATTTTTTTTAGTTCAAATAGAAGGTATACTTATAAACTCTACAATTTTTTTTATTTTTTTTATTCAGATGATTCTATAGGACTAGAAGGAATTTTCAAAGGCATCGGCATTCAATTATTAATAACTTTTATTTAAACATATGATATTTAATAAAAAAAAAATTGTAAACCTTTTGATATACATAATAAACAGTAAAAATCTCAAAACAATCCATTGTGTAGTTTCTTTGTAAAAAATTCACGAAAAAGTGCTTGATTTTGACCTCCTAATGTAGTCCCCTTAAACTTCGTTTTGTTTTAAAATAAAGTCTTTAAATAAAAAAGGAAATTCGTTCGTCGCTAAAGATGAAAACCTATATTAGTGACATTTGTTCCTAAACCAACCCAAGTGACATTTTTCTTAGCAAACAAAACGTAGACAGGGAAAACCATTGCCGTAAAGTGTAGGCCTTGTCAAAGGGTGAAAGGGAGTTGTGGAACCTCGCATAAATTAATTTGGTAGCATTAGGATTAATAAAATGGCCTAACGAGGTTAAACTATGCAAAACAAAGCGTGGATGTAAAGGGGTGGTTCATGGGATCTGGAAAAGGGTTGGAGAGATAGGACAACGACCAAACGCTCAGGACTTGTTGGCAAGGTCTTAATGTGTTCCAGGATGGAGTTTTTACCCGCCAGCGTCCTTCTCAGTATATCCTGTAGGTCTCTCAAATTGCTGTCAATATCTTGTGAATTCAAATTTCGACATAGGGTTGGTTTTTGGGGTGTGGACAGTGAACCGTTTAAGTCACAGCGTAGCGACTTCGGGGCATTAAAACCAACTCTATAGGCTGTCGAAATTCACCGTAATTCTCTAACCCGAACAGAACGCAAATGGCGCTAATTTTAAAGAGTGTTACGCTAATTTTGACGAGTAGTTTATATCGTGTTTGTTTTGCATTAAAATGGTTTTATTAAGTTTTGCCTACTGGTAATAAATGTAACAATTATATGTGAAAAAATTGTTTAAAAACGCTATAAAAAGCATTAAAGGGTGCTTTTCCCCATGGCCCCGGGCGCCATTTCGTCTAAAGCCGGTCCTGACGCTATCCCCGGAATAAAAATTGAAGAGCGCGTATTCGTCATGGTTTCGGGAATCCGCGTATGTGTTTAAGTCCATCACGAGGTGGTTATTATGTATTTACGGTGCGAGTGCTAACAATTTCACACACAAGCCGTTAACGATTTTGAATATCGTGAAAATGTGAATGAAATATCGCCCGTTTTATGTGGTAGCAAAACGTTAATGATAGTTCCATAATAACTGACAAGGCGCAGTTCAAAACCCTTCTGTAGTCTTCCATATTAGGGATCGCACAATGGGTTTGTTCTAACACGTAAAAGCCGTCCATCGCACCGAGTACGAGTATGCGAGGTGTGGCTATTAAATAATCGAACTGATGCTGCTGCCAGCGCGCTGGGGAGCGTGTCGCGACAAGTTTGAACAGAACTGTGTCTGGTGATACTTTCCCCACCCTTGGCTCGCTGGACAAGCCAGTGGGCCGCTCAGTTTGACTGTAGCAGTCGTTTGAATTAGTCTACGCACCAGTGACGTGTCGAAAAAATGTTAAGTGTTCAGATGAAGCAACGGGTTAATATCAAGTTTCTTGTTAAATTGGGGAAAACTCTTACAGAAGCTTGTGCAATGATAAAAGAAGTGTACGGGAATGAATGTTTATGCCGCACACAAGTTTCTGAGTGGATTAAACGGTTTAAAGAGGGACGTGAGACGACCGAGGACGATACGCGCCCCGGACCCTCAACGTCAAAAACGAACGAAAACACTGAAGAAATTGGTAAATTAATCCATGAAGATCGTCCTCTAAGCATACTAGGGTTTGCTGAAATAACAGGAATTGACAAAGAATGGGTTCGCCAGATTGTGCATGAATCATTCAACATGAGCAATGTTTGCACAAAAATGGTGCCAAAACTCCTCTCTCCTGAGCAAAAGGAATCAAGAATGAACATTTGCGCTGACATTCTAAACAACATTGACACTGATCCAGGCTTGTTAGACACGGTGATTACTTGTGATAACAAAAGTCGAAAGTGTGAAAGCGGTTAAAGCAAAAGCGACGGAGGTTCTGAACCAGCTGACAGAAGCGGACTTCCAGCACTGCTTTCAACAATGGAAAAGTCATATGAAGCGGTGTAGAGATCGTCAAGGAGAGTACACTGAAGGCAAAAAAGTTGCTACTGTAATTGGTAACGAATAAAAAGTGTTATTACAGCAGTTCGGTTATTTAATGGCCACACCTCGTACTGTTTTTCTTAGTCTTTCGGGTTCGTAGAAGGTGTGATTATAAACGCGCGCTTTACAAACAGGATTTACTGGTATTTGTATCCACAACATAACAACGTTTAATACAAATAAAGATTTAGTAATAAACAAAATACGGTACGATCGCAATAATCCGACCCGTGTTAGTGCGAAACCCTCCATAATCCGAGGATTCAGTACTCAGTACTCCAAAATGAATGCGAATTCCTTAAAATGTCACATTTACTGAAAGATCGATTGATTTAGATGTTCATCAACTAATATTTCATTATTAGAATAAATGTTCATCAGTGTCAATAAATTAACGTTCATGGATTGATGGCCTTATTCATCAACCTAATAAATTCTCATTCATCGAAATAATATATATACCATGTGTCCTATTTTAAAATATCCACATGAATAACTCTGTAGGAAAGCCGCCAATCTAAAAATGACTAACAAAAGTTGATTGGTTTGGAGAGGGCCATCTGAGCATGTCGTCGCTCTCCACACGAAGTGGCGTAACTGACATTTGGCTAATTTTACAGGGGAGCCGATAAAAGAAAATTCGCAATGTTCGAATAACTATAAAATGAATATAAACAAAATATAGGTAATACACTTTTTGTATAATGTTCTTTAATGTTTAAGCAATTCCTGTTCAGTAAAACAAAAAAGAATTCTCATATTACAGAAAAAAAATATATATATATATATATTATAGATACGTCACCTCGTGTGAACTTGAATTTATTTATTTTAAGATACTCCCAATGTCTGTGTTTTAAAGATAGTGGTATTTAATAATAAAAAAAATCTTTAAAATACATTTACTTTTTTTGCAAAACCTTGGTACATGATAATTTTTTTTTCAAACTAAAACAAACTGATTTAATGTATTTTAATAAAAAATCCTTTGGATTCGGTAAATAAGAAAAAAATATATTTGTTTAGATTAATAAACAAAAGGATCCTCTTAAACGCACAAAATAAATAAAGATATCGTTTTTCTAACAAATACATATTAAATTAATAAGAACTAACAGTTTACTTTTTATCAATTAATTTTTGTCTATCGCTCCTTAATCTTCTTCATGGGGTAACGATAGAAAAAACTGTTGATACTCCGGTAAGCGAACCACGGGAGTCTCTCCTACACAAAGTGACACCAAATCTCCATAACTCTTTTTTGTTATTTTTGGAGGTTCATGGTTTGTTTGAGGAATGACGAGATATAACTTACTTTACGCCACTTCGTGAGGAACTTAATTGGAATTTTAGAAGATACGTCGTCTACCCAACAGACGCCTGTAGCGAAACTAGATAGAATTCTGCTACGCCACTTCGTGAGATCTAAGGTACATACGCGATATACCGATTGTGCCATGTACATATGTCAATTTGGCAATTTTGTCAGTTACGTCACTTCGTGTGGAGAGCGACGATGTGATCTAGCACCTTATCTGCAATTTTCATTGCAGAATCTGATTTTACGGGAAAATGTACGCCCAAAATAGGTTTATTGTCCTGACATCTGGGCCTCATCAGGGCCCTTAAAAATGCCTTTTCTCGAATATCTCGTGAATTCTTCGACCTCGATCATGGGAGCCACAAATATTTAAAAAAATATTTGATAAAAAGCATGGATAGGCATTCGTAAAAAACTCAGATGAAGACCGGAGTTCAGGAAAATTACTTCAAAAACCTATTTTGGACATTTTTTCCATAGAATCAGATTCTGCAATAAAAATAGGGGGGTTCCCGTTAAAAAATGGGTACCCCAGGGCCGTATCAGGATGCCGAACAAGGTGCTGCATCACATAGTCAGATGGTCCTCTCCAAACCAAACGCCTTTGGTTAGTCATTTTTTGATTGACGGCTTTTCTACAATTATTCATGTGGATGTTCTTCTTCGTATAAACAGCCGACCACCAAAATATCATTTAATTATTTGAACTTTTTCGTCAATCTGATGAATATCAATTTTTATTTTTAAGAATGTATGTACAGGGTTTGTCTGGAAAGTAATGTCCGTGAGCTTTGAGAAATGGTTTTTATTGGTTCTATGTGTACAAATATTTAGAAACAATCAAAATACATTCCTCCTGCGTCCACACATTGGTTCCAGCGGGTCTTCCACGCATCAAAAGCCGCACGGTAGTCGTTTTCCGGAATCGCCTTTAAAGCGTCGGGCAAGCCTTCTGAATGTTTTTCACCGACCCAAAATGCTGTCCTTTCATTGCGGTTATGAGGCGTGGAAACAGAAAAAAGTCTGGGAGGGCCACATCGGGGCTGTAGGGAGGCTGGGGAATTACGGTGATGCCTGCCTTCACGAGGTAATCGGCCACGAGAAAGCAGGTGTGCGAAGGCGCATTGTCGTGAGTGAAGCTTCCAGGATTTTGAAATGTCTGGGCGGACGCGATTCACCCTGCGTTTCAGCCGCTTCAGCACCTCGACGTAAAACTTTCCGGTTACGGTTGTCCCCTGCGGAACGAACTCATGATGGACCAATCCCCGGCAATCAAAAAAGACAATCAGCATTGTCTTGATCTTTGACCTGGACATCCTGGCCTTCTTGGGGCGAGGGGAGTTCGACGTGTGCCATTCCGCACTTTGGCTCTTCGTCTCCGGATCGTATTCAAAGACCCAACTTTCGTCCCCGGTAATGACGTCATCAAGGAAAGCGGGGTTGTCTTCGCAGGTGTCCAAAAGTTCTTGGCAGGTTTCGACGCGCCTCGCTTTTCGATCGTCCGTTAGCACTTTTGGCACGAGCTTCGCGCACACCTTCCTCATTCCTAAAGACTCCGACACAATTTCTTGAACAATGGTTTTCGTAATGTATAATGTTTCGGAAATTAAACGGACACTTAGACGACGGTCAGTGTTCAACAAGTCACGCACACGTTTCACATTGTCGTCGGAACTGGAGGTTGATGGCCGTTCAGCGCGGTTCTCGTCGTTGACATCTTCCCGACCTTCTGCGAAGGCCTTGTGCCACCGGAAAATTTGTCTGTCCGAAAGACAATCGACGCCGAAAGCCTTCTTCAATATTGGAATGGTTTCCGCAGCACTCTTCTCCAGTTTCACACAAAACTTAATCGCCATCCGTTGCTCAAGCGGACGTTGCATTTTTTCTTGCACCGGGTCACTGTAACAACTCTCAAAGAACGAGTGATGCGACCGCTACAACGACCGGTAGCCAACTGACGCTTGTCGGATCTTGTTGCCAGATCCCCCCACCACAATCCCAGCACGTAAAGTGCGGGATGGCGCGTACAGTCTCGGGAAAAAAATTCACTGACATTACTTTCCGGACAAACCCTGTATGTAGTGCTTCTACAATACAATACGATGTAATGCTTATCAATTCCCCTTCATTGTGCAATGTACGTATTAGGGTTATTCATACTGTATACGAAAATAATTCATAATGCTACCTGACATGCCTAGTACTGCTAGTTGTTTGTATCTTATGCTAATGGAGACAATAATGGAAAACCTTATATGTTTTACACAAACATAAATTTGTATTTTTATTTTTCTATAACCCAGAGTTCGTAGACAGATAATTAAATAAATTCAACAGGTGGCCAGTCAGATAATAGTCATTTATATATTATTCATTATAATAAACTATGCGGTAAGAACAGATAACAACCAGCAGATCGTACAATAAACATCTTCCCGAAATTACGTCCTTACTTCATTCATAAATTCTATACACACCAACTTGGTCACATCGAAAGATCCTAATCTCCAAAATTAAAGTTAATATCTGTATCTTCCGAAGAAAATGAAACACTACACTGAAGAAAGCTTTTAAGTACCTTAGGTAGACTTTAGAAACTAGGTTAGACTTTACCGCTGGCATTAAAATAAGAGCGGCTATAACTATTATGAATTAATAGTGACCAGAGATGACATTCCATCAGAGAAAATCATAGTCAATTCATTAAATTAACAGTACCATTTAATTAACATGCAGCAGATATTTGTAGATGGTTGTTATACCGGGTGTCCCAAAGAATTCTGACCCATTTTGATCGTAAATATTTTTTGACAGAGCAAACTTAGAAAAATGGGGTTTTCGCCAGTCGATTTACGTTTTCAAAGTTTTTTTCGTACTATGTTAAAAACTTATTACTTGTCCTACAGGATGTTTTTAGATATAAGCTGTTTTATTTTGGTTCATTCGTATATTTTTACTGTTTGATTTAAAAATTAATCCTTTTTTTAATTTCACCTTATTAGTTTAAAAATTTCAATTGTAGTTTCTTTTAAAGTAAAATAAAATAAATTTTTTAAAGTACAAACATTCATAATTTATAGCATAAGTGTTAGGCATAATACGGTTGTTCCAGCCAACTGTACTTTTATGTTTGAATTAATCATACTAAAAAACTCATGGCATACAATAAATTTTTAACACAGTAAAAACTTTTTGAAAAAAGTAAATCAACTGGCGAAAACCACATCCTTGTAAGTTCGCTCTGAAAGAGATATTTACAATCAAAATGGGTCAGAATTTTTTGGGACATCCAAACACAATGTTTTAAAAAAAGTTTTTATTTACTTGAATTTTAAGGTATAATTTTCTCTTGATGCAGACGTTTTGTTGAAAAATTTTTTCGCAACTTTTGTTTCAAGTTTTTGTGCTATTATAACCTTCTACTTAGGTGTAGTAATCATCCCCTAAAATATGATGTTGGTCTCATGCTTAATACGACACCTCAACTGTTGGTCAGTGGGTGCCCAGTCGACTCTCTCCTATACCCCTTCCCCACTTAAGGCAGTTTCTTCCATAACTCTGTTATTGTAAATTTAAAAAAAAAATTATTTTATATAGAACACTCTGTATATGAGTACATTTTTTGATACTAAACTAAATTTTAGGTCGACTTATGGAACACCTGGTATAAATGTAAGTAGATAAAGTATTTACTCATTATATTACGTTTAGGTAATACATTTTGATTTACATACATAAATTCAGATGCATTTTGTTTGTGGCAATATTTTAATCAGTTATTACGTGAAGGTATTTTTAAATGTCCTAATTATTATAAAATCATTATTCAAACTATACAAACAAAATATGCAAATTCATCAAGCTCTATTTGTGTTATTGTTTTAGATGCGGTATCGGTCTATCTAAATATCTGATGATAACATGTGCTATAATAATGTGTGATTACATGTGTATTATAATATAATTTAAAATATTTGAAATAAATGTTAACCTCACATGAACCTTTTTTTATAGATAATGCGTGATTTAAACTCAAATTCAAATTGCACTATTAATACAAAAATATACATATAATAAACAACTGTTTTATAAGGGGTTTTAAACAGATGACAATATAGTCCAAAAATTTTAAAAGAAATATATACCTATCATCTTCAGTAACTTTCCACGGACACGTCAACTCCTATTTAACAATTCCTTCATTTTGATATGCAGTTGGCTAAAGTATTAGGTACCACAACGTTTCGAGCTATGGTGTCATTTTCAGCTTTCTAAATTGAGCCTTTCATTCATTTTTGGAACCGATATCAGAGATGTACCATACGTAGGGTAATTTTTTTTCGAGACTGTTGCAGTGAGTACCGATATTTTCCTTAGAGACACATACTGGGTTTTGTAATACCCCAAGGATTGAATGTCAAATTAAGGCACCTAAGCAACATCATTGTTTAAACGTTGATTTTTTTCTTTGACGTAATTGGGATCGTCAAAATTTGTATTTAATAACACAGTAAATTAAATAAATTTGGTACCACTGAAAAAATTAATTAAAGAACCTTAGACTTAAAACTTATACTTATATTTTACAGTTAAAATGAAAATCGTTTTTTAAATTTAATTTCTCCAATTAAATAAAATGTCTTTGCTAAATGTTTGTACTGACCCTATTCACTCTAGATATAAAATAAAAATGATATTTTGAAGAAAAAAAATTTATATGTTATATTTATTATTAGATAAATATTTATCTTATTACATTAGTTTCATTAATTTCTTATTCAGAAAATTATATTAAAATTATAGAACATACAGAGTACCCAATTTAAAAATCCAAATTTCCTGTTTATTTCTCACATCTAACATCTAACCCACGTAGTTAGCTATAAAAAAGACATGACAAATGCTAAAAACTCCAAATTTCTAGCCAACTTCAACATTGAACATCTGGAACGCATATCTTGTTCAATTTAAAAGTATAGACTGTACATTATCTTCGCAGACCCCCGATATATTATCATTATTAGAGTTGGCCGGTCGTGCCCCAATTCAGGGGCGCGCGGCGGGCGGTCATTAGCTTCAATCGTTTCGTCCGACCGTCTAGCAGACGCTAGCATTATTATTAGTGTGTTGGAAGTATTTATGTCGTCGGCGTCGGTATTACATTACATTAATAATAAAACGTCACATGTGCAAACGCCTAAAAAACTACCAATTGCTGAAAAAGTGAATACATTCATCGATGATTTTGAAGATTGCCGAAACTGCAGCTATCAAGGAGAGCCAGACCAAATTTCAAGATGTGTCCGTTGAAGCAGGGCTAAAAACAATTCATAGTAACTATAAAGGTTTGTATGACGTCATACAAAAATTACAGAACTGCATTGTCGTTGGTGAAGTCACTACAAATAGTGGACAAAGTAAATTCGTTTCTACAAGCCATAAATCACACAATAAATGAGCCGGTTAAAAATTAGTTCCAAAGTGTAAAAGACCCGGTTTTACCAAATTAAGACAAAGTGAGGGTGCATCTACAGATCTGTTAAGGAAGTGCAAAGTTTATTTTAATTATGTTTGTATTACATCAGTAGTACGGTCGAACGGTCATTCTCAAAATATCAGCATATATTTTCACCACAGCGAACAAGACTCTCGGAGACACCTATAGAAACTTATCTGATGCTACGAAATTTTTACGAATCTTCTCCAGTGATAGTACTACTAACCAAGCTACGTAAGTTTTACATACATTCGAGGTGTGTCAATTAAGTAATGATACTGATTTTTTTAAATTTTTTTATGCGAATAGAATTACAATTCAGTATTGTCTCAGTATTGTCAGCTGGTCGGCTACAGCCGTTTGGATGTTTCCTATGGTTCCAAAATGACGTCCCTTGAGGTGATTGTTCAATGTCAGGAGAGAAAAAAGTCACAAGGACTCAAGTCAGGCGAATAAGGAGACTGAGGAGCCACAGGAATGCTTTTACTGGCCACAAACTCGTTTACTGAAATGGCTGTATGAAAAGGCGCATTGTCGTGATGCAACATCCAGTTGTTCTTAATGTTTGGTCTCACATGCATGACCTTTTTCGAAGTTTTTCAAGAATCTCTGTAGAAGTGTTGCTTTACTGTTTGGGCTGGAGACACAAACTCTTTGTGGACAAAAAAAGCAAATCAGCATGCATTTGATCTTCGACTTGCTCATTCTTGCTTTTTTTGGGTCTTGTAGAGCTTGAAGTGTGCCATTCCATGCTTTGGCGCTTTGTTTCCGGGTCGTATTCAAACATCCCAGTATCATCACCAGTAATACACGTTCCATAAAATGGGGATCATTTTCAATTAAATCCAAAAAGTCAATACACCTTTCTCTCCTGATGTCCTTTTGTTCTCGCGAAAGGTTTTTTGGAACCATTTTAGCGCAGATTCTTCTCATCCCCAATTCATTAGTCAAAATCTGATGAACAGAGGTATGATTCAAATTTAACTCTTCCCCTATCATTCTATTTTCAACCGACGATCTGTACGCATAAGATCACGTATTCTATCGACATTTTCATCGGTTCTTGAAGATGAAAGCCTTCCACTGCATAGTTGATTTTCATTCCTTCTGAGAATGCCTGAAATCACCGAAAAACCTGGGCTCTTGAAAAAATACTGTCTCCGTAGGCGTATTGAAGTTTTGCAAAAGTATTCATTGCGCTGTGTCCAAGTCTGAAGCAAAACCTGATAGCACAGCGTTACTCAAAATGAATGTCACTAATTTTTAAAACGCAGTAAAAAAAACGGTTTACGAAAACAGTCACAAAGAACAAACAAATGAATCTAACAAGTTCAAATTTATACTGAAGGCGCATTACAGTTAATTTAGTCCCGTTGGTTGTCGGGCCTCGTTGCTAGTGTCTTTCTTAAATACACCCTCTATTTAATATTAGTTACTTTCTTGTATTACACGTATTATATTATGATGCCTACCCCTATTTCCCACGGCCCATTTCATCCAACTCTAATCATTATTATTTTATGCTGAAATCACTTAATTTTATAGTAAAAAAATAGGTTATAATAATTTAAACCCTTATTTAACAAAATACGTATGTCCCACACTTTTTTTCATTTTTACATCAGTATTTTTTCTAAATCTCATATTTTGAAGCAAATATTTCTATTTGTAGTAAAATTTGAGTAGTTTCTACGTTTATCGAAATTTTTAAGTTTAGATATCTGATGGAACACCAACAGATGTCTTGGATTTCAGTCCTTTAAAAAATCACAATTTGCCTTGGTTTTTTTCAATAAAACTTTCAGTTTATCCCACAATACAGTTTTTGATACCTTACAAAAACAATAGTGTGAAAATCAGGTAGTGAATGGGTGTTTTAGAAGGGTATCCAGGTTTCAAGTGGGTCACACTGTAGATAGCGTTAACATTCTAGTTGACGAGTATATTAATTACTTTCCGTTTTCCCTCAGTAAAGTTGATGACCGTGGGAATTATCATTTGAGAGAGACTTTTTTTGATAAAAAAAATTACTTGTAACGATTATCAACATGAGAAATGTGTACGTAATTTATTAACAGAATGTTTTACTTATAAAGTTAAGGCATTAAAACATTAAATCCCAGAAATAGAAGTCAGACATCGGAGCCGAAATGTATATATTTGTTTAAAGGTGTAGAATTTTGAACTGATAAGCGCGTATTTTACGACATATATAAAAACACACAGTCATTCCAGTTTAGAACAAATTTAATCTTCAGATTAGAAGAGTTGGTTACTTGTGTACCGTCATATTCAGGTAGATAAATTAAAACGGCTCCCACCGACACCGACGTCTTCATCAGGTAGTTTAAGAGTAACGCTGTCTCATTTGAAATTCAGAAAAATAATTAAACATGCATATGTAAATTAGGGTCGCTGGCTGTGCAATTAACGCAATTAAAATTAATTTAAAAGACACCTAAGCGTCCACTCATTTTAATTATGTGCTGGATTTATGTATTTCTTCAAATGCATTATAATTACAAATTCAATGCGACTAACTACAAATTATTGATTCATTTTTAGATTAGTAATTCGTATCTACTACTTAATCGAGTTCGTTGGACGTAATTTGCATTATCAGATTCAGTAAAATAGAACAACAATAAAATTGAAAATTTTATTAGCAAAACCTACATCGATTTTTTATTTTCAAATATTAGGTTGGTGCAAAAATAATTGCCATTTTCATATTGTCTATGTTTCTGTATATATATTTAAATATTATAAACATTTTAAAGTTATATATTATATATTTATTATATTTTAAAGTTCGGTTATAGGAGGTGTATAAATTAAGTAATGAGACTGGCAACATAGCGCCCGATCTAACAACACTGCGGAGACGGGACTTGGAAGGGCGTAGGTTAGGATGTAATGAACCTTCAATACAAGCTTGAACTTGTGAGAGTCAGTTGTTTGTTCTTTGTGACTGTTTTCGTAAACCGATTTTTCCTAGTTGCCTTTTAAAAATGAGTAACATTAATTTAATTTAATTAATTTTGAGCAACGGTGTGCTATCAGGTTTTATTTCACACTTGGATAGACAAAGAGTGCAACGGATACTTTTGCAAAACATTTGCCGCCTACGGAAACGGTGGTTTTTCAAGAGCTCAGGTGTTTAGGTGGTTTAAGGCATTCTCAGAAGGAAGAGGGTCGATTGAAGATAAACCACGCAGCGGTAGACCTTCATCTTCAAGAACCGATGAAAAAGTCGATAGAAAGAGTCTGTGCCTCCAGGCCAAACAGTAAATAAACACTTTTACAGAGAGGTTCTTGAAAAACTTCGAAAAATGGTCATGCGTGTGAGGCCAAACTGGATGTTGCATGACGACAATGCGCCTTGTCACACAGCCATTTGAGTAAACGAGTTATTAGCCAATAAAAACATTTCTGTGACTCCTCAGCCTCCTTATTCGCCTGACTTGAGTCCTTGTGACTATTTTCTCTTCCCGAGATTGAAAAGTCACCTCAAGGAACGCCATGTTTGGGACCATAGAAATTCCAAGCCATTCAAACGGCTGTAACCGGCCAGCTGAAGACTATTCCAGTATATGAGTTCCAGCACTGCTATGAAGAATGGAAGGATCGTCTCCAGCGCTGTGTGGCTTCCCAAGAAAGTTATTTTGAAGGACACTTGGAAGGATGGACAAGGAGACAAACTTGGTCATAATGTTACAGAAGCAACTCGAGATGTCAATAAAACTTGGGGTGATGACACTGCATCTGACCGTACCACACGTACCTAGATTGTTAGAAAAATGTCGCACTGCAAAGGATGTCGCCAGCACAACAAAAGGAAGACCAGCAAAAACTCTCTTGTCCAAATCATAAGTACGTACATTACATGTTGTGCATCGCCCTCAGGAGATAGATGAAATAGTCGTATCTCTAAAGGTAATCGCAGACCGGCCAACAAAATGTTGACAACTTGTTGACGGAGTAGGCAACAAATTTATTGCATACAGCAACTTGTACCTGGCTACATGTTATCAACAGTGTTGCGCGTCTAAATCAAGACCAGTTGCATTTCCAAACCAAATTCAGTTTACAGAAACGGATGAGACTGTTGCAGCTGGTGCGAGTGCTGGCTTTCATCATAATAACTGCTCATGCCCAAAAACGAAAAAAGAAGGTGGTGGCAGAGGGACTTTTTAAGACACGAAGAAGCCGTGGTGACAACTTAATGTTGATTATCTGAAGATGGTAGTTCGTTTCGCAATTTCGTCAGATTAAACAATCTGATTTGAAAAAAATTTTTGTTCCTTAAAATCTCCAAAAAATTTGACTGTTTTCTGGATAGTCAGATAACAATATAGTATTTGAAGTAAAAAAAAACTTATACAATGAAAACATTAGGTGCATTTCCTTTGCACTTGCGTGAATCGACAATCGCGAAATTCGTGAGACAGCTTGGTACAAGACAAGTCTTCTCTTGTGCTTTGACCCACATGATAGACGGGATTGGGTGTTAAGGGGCCCAGAGTTACGCTCAAGTCAAAAGAACACTAGTCGCGAGTACCAAGCATCTCTCACAAATTTTGCGATTCTTTTACACGTGAAAGGAAGCATGCCTACACCCTCTTTAGGATTTTAAAGTTGCGGATTTGAGTTGTCATGGTAAAAGGGCCCACGTGTCAATTTATTTGTCAGCACGACGCCCAATTGGTTCAAATCATGCAAACCAGTCAGAAGGGTGTCACGGGGTATGGAAAAGGTTAAGGGAGCGCCACGTCAGAACTGTTGGGGAGGTATTATGTTATGGTGTTTCCCTCTTTAAAATTCGACATGGGGTTGGTTTTTGGGGTGTGGACGGCGAACCCCTTAAGGCCCAGCGTAGCGACATTAAAACCAACCCGCTTGCCTCCCAAAATTTAAAAACAGCCCAATTATAACGTAAATGGCGGTATTCTAAAAAGTGTTACTAATTTTGACAAACAATTTAGTTTTATAAACATCAATATGGGCCCACCGTGTAGGACACCATGTATAATCACTCATATAATAAACCTATAGGTAAGAGTCAAAATATAAACGAAAAACTTGTACGTAATTATTCCGTTATGCACTTCAACAATGCATTTCAAATGCACATAACATTTTCCTGTGACATTTTATAAACCTTGACATACTGACGATGTAATCCTTATTGTCTAATTGATGGATTGACTAGAACAAAATATATAATTTAATACCGCCAATGTACGTTTAACGTCGCATCCAACTAATTGGTATTCTGAAGATGTAGACGTTATTAGGTCTTAAGTAATATTAGCCTCAACTTACTAATTAGACCGTATCCGAGTAGTAGTGTCGTCTGTTATCGTTACATTCTACAAGCGAACAGTATGTCCTGCAGCGGCAATAAGTAAAAACAGTGATTCAGTAACTCAGTGGCGTACCTAACCTCAAATATCGGAATTTCTACTCTAATATTACGATTCTAGATATCCAAGTACCTAAAAATGTATTTAACGATTACATATCTATTGACGTATGTATAATAATTTGACGTGATCAATGATGGGATATCGAGAAAGGGAGATTTTTGGACCCAAAATCTAAAGCAAAATTTAAATATTTAGTTATATGTGAACTAGAGATGGCACTAAAATAAGACAGAGTCGGGCAGCGAATAGCGATTAATAAAATGCAGCAATCCACATAATTTACTTGTAGATTCAAGGGTATACCGAACTTAAAAGTCCATCGCAATTTTTATTTGATTTATGCGTGATGTTTCTAGGGTTTCTTCTAGGGTTCCGAACGTCTGCTGTAACGCAGGGCCGGACTCGTAATCTGTCATGTTATTGATGCAAGATGACATATGAGATATCAAAAAGACAGGAGTACAAATAATGTGTTAATAATGTGTGTACATACCTATTGCTTGTGTCATTCAGAAACATCGACTGTCCTCATTGCTTGAGCGTACGTTGCCACGACGTCTTTTTAGTAGTAGACTCTTTTTCGCATTTATTCTCGTTAAACGTGAGCAATTTGGCCTGTATATATGGTTGTAGAGGGAAAATGATCGTTCCACATCTACTGAAGTTAAAGGTGCAGATAAAGGTCGACCATGTTCGACGCACGGCTACATTCGCAAAACATTATGCACAAATCAAACCAAAATTCCTCTTTTCTAATCGTACCAGGTATAATTTTTTTGATAGATATTCGAATCTAAATGTCTTTTATACCCTCGATACACGAAATTTATCGACGATTACACGGAATACATAAAATATGTGATCCGTCTATTGAAAAATCCTTGTATTTTTCGATCATCTTTTTAAGTCTATTCACAAATGGTAACGACTGTGCCATTATTGCTGAAATCCACACAAAATCAGATAATATGTAAAAACAGTATACGAATCCACGAGTGACTAACTCGCTACAAAAAAATGTTTTCAATGCGGCGGTCGGTCCGTTTACACCGCCGGCAGGTTGCTATCGGAATAACTCGCCGTCTTATGGAGAAAGTGTATTACAAAGTCCCGGATTCCCGCGAGGACTTCGTTCGGGATAACATTCTAAGCACGGACAGGGGCAAGAAATATACGCTTAATAAATATGGTTTATATAGAGACATCCAAAAAAAACGTCATCAACTCTGGCTATGAACGAGTGAGATGGAAATAGCGGTCATGTCTAAGCTTTTCGGTTATGTCAAACTTTTGACAAGTGACTGTCACAATTTGTAAAATAGACAATGGCTGTGATATGATGTGACAGTCTTGACAAGTAAATAAGGTTATAAATTCGATTAAGAATTGAAATACCTCTTTTTTTCTCGGCCAACTTTGATGACGTTTTTTTTTGGATGGCTCTATATTACTTTATACGGGTTATTTGTATTAATGTATCCATAACTATTCATAAAAGTATAACTATTCATAAAAGTTTTCTTTTATTTTGGTATAGAACTTATAAAAATAGTATAGAAACTTTAATGTGCACGACTACCATAAGTTTCATAAATATGAGACAAATGTGCATATTAACTCAAATTGCTAACGCATTCATATACATAAACAAATACCAGCCGCAGTAAACCTCATTGGTTAACAGATTATTAGACGTTATTAGATTTTTATTCCATCTGACGTATATTGGACCCGTACCTTCAGTATTTTCCTTTGCCCCCTTTGGTTACAGGTTGTAGCCCAAAACAAAAAGCTCTCAAATTTTAAAAACTGTTACAAAATTGTTACTCGCGTAAAAACTCCAATGTACCACAATGGTATTTACCTACTTCTATGTATATCCATCAAAAATTTGCACTAAAGGTACATATGTATGTACTAAGTGCGGCCCTGACTTACGTAGGCACAGTAGTGGTTTTTCCGAGAATCGAGAAAAATAATTGCATTTTCAAAAAGAGTTCGTAATTAGAACACGAACAGAGTACTTTTACGAATTAATGTGCTGAAACCGATTTCGATATCCATTTTGGACTCCACGACGTCACATTTTTTTCCTAACCTCAAAAACTACATTAAAAATAGCAAAAACCTTGAAAAATTAGAAGAAAGTTTTTGTCAACTAGAACACTCTCTCAACGGATCTGTATATGCACCATCACAAAGTCATAATTTGGTAAAACCAGTGTCTTTGTTTAATACACTTTTGCAATTTTTTTAATTGGCAACATCTATAGCTTGTAGCAGCGAACTTATTTCGCTGCTACTTCGCTGCTACTTCCTGTCGTCCACTATTTGTAGTGCATAACGACAACGCACTGTTCATGTTACATTGTTCCATACAACCTTTATAGTTACTAACATTAGTTTTTAAAGCTGTTTCAACGGACACATCTTGGTCTGACTCGCTTTAATAGCTGCAGCTTTGGTAGGATAGAATTGTACAATAACAGCTTTTATTTGTTGAAAATTTCTCGTCAATATACAGGGTGAGTCAGAAAGTATGGGACAAGACTAAACGGGAGATACTAGACACCAAAATATTATGATTGAGCTCAACATACCTTATACCTACCAATGTCGCTGGTTTAAGAGATACAGCGTGTTCAAAGTTCAAATTTCATTCTGAAATTTTAAATCTCATTTTGAAATAATTGAGAAAGTTTAGATAGTATAAATCTGAAACTTGGTAGCTTTATGTTTTTTGGTGTGAGAATTACGTATTTTAAATTTAACTGTTGCTTTGACCGCTTCTCCGTATCTTTTCATCTTTCAAGAATAAAAAAATCATAACAAAATATATTAAACGTTTTAACTGCAAATGACTTAAAAAGCGATAGATTTAAACGACCTAAACAAGAGTATCTTTTCTCTGTAGAATTGAGCGTTCTTTTATATTCTCGACTTATTTTCCGCATGGCTCAACAGATAAAAATATGTTTTAATTTACCAAAATAATACGGTGACATTAGCGCCCTCTAGGAGCAACGTCAAAATAAGCGTTAAACGTTAAAATTCGTAATTCTCACACCAAAAGACATAAAACTACCAATTTTCAGATTTATACTATCAAAACTTTCTCAGTTATTGAGAAATTTCAGAAAAAAGTTTAAACTTTGAACACGCTGTATCTCTTAAACTAGCGACATTGGTATAAGGCATTCTTTCTTACTCACTCTATATAACCACAGACGTATATTTTTTAATGCACTTTTAATCCATTTGTTGTCCACTTAACGTTGTATAACCTGATAACGGCATTTCTGGAACGTATTTGTTCCAAAACTCACGAAATTGTTGTTTATCGAGTACATTCAGGGGTACATCACAATCACTTAGCATTAAAAGTGTATCGAAAAGTAGGTCGAACATAAACTTCTTAAGGACATAATCTCTTTTTTATTATATGTTTCACACGATTTTTTTATTATTATTATTATTATTTATGTGACGGCTACAATCGCGTTTGTCTGTCTATCAATCTAGTCAGCAAATGGTAGTATTTTAAGCGTTTGCACGTGTGACATTTTATTATTACTGTCTAATACCGACGCTTCTGTCTAATACGAAAAAATGTTAGAGTCCACCAGACGGTTGGTCGAAACGACCGAAGTGAATGACCCGCCCGCCGCGCGCCGCTGAACTGCGGCGCGATCGGCCAACCCTAATGATCAACAATGAATCTTCATAAAATATTGTATTTTGTTTCCTAATTATTATAATATCATGTTATTACACTATTTTTAAATTACTATTTATTTTGTGATCTGTTTTGACTGATAACCTTCACCTAATGGTTTACTCCTAATTGGAAAATCAGGTCTTAGGGCCACTGGTTCGTTACGGCCGAAATTATTTATGAGACGATTATTTTTAAAGCCCGTTAAATGGCACTGAAACGAGCAGTAAAAGATAATCATCTGACAAATTATTTTATGTTGAACACGACCGAAGATACCAGGACCTTAAATTACTTAACTTCGAATCTATAGAACAACAAGCCAGAAAATGATCCACGTATGCATATATGCAGGGTGTCCCATGGCATGACATGGTGATAACTACTATTTTAGGTATTATTAGTTAGAAACGTAGGGTAAGAGGTTCAGTTGTGGACATCCCTGCGTATCTTTTGACAGAAAGCAGGTTAGGTTTTTCTGACAAATGTCATTTATGTATTATGGCAGCACGTTCTTTTTGTGCCGAATACCGAAGCGAACAGACGCGTCTGCTTTGTGCTGTGAACAAATTTATTTTTCTGTGCTTGAAAAAAATCACAAATTTTGTTTTAAACCTTTTCAATAGTGTTATAAATCGAAGTTAATCAATCGAGAAGGTTAGTGCGATGCATATTTATTCAGTATTTTTTAAAAAACACCAAAAAAAAACGTCATCAACTCTGGCTATGAACGAAAAAATAGAAATAGCGGTTATGTTACTTTTGGTTATGCAACTTTTGACAAGTGATTTGAAAATAAACAATAGCGATATATTGCAGTTACAATAAATAAGGTTATAAATTCACAAATCCCAACTTTTTGTCCTACTTTTAAATTTTGTACACGTTTTCACCACTTCTCATAATGGCTGCGAAATTCGGTTGTGGGTACCGAAATTAGTTCGGTTGTGCGCACCCGTTTTTTTTTTTTTTTTTGGTAATTTTCTAGTTTATTTCCCGTAACTAAAGTGATTTAAAAAAAAGTCTTTTGGGAAAAGGTTAAATATAAAAAACTGCCCGGGTCCCCTTGGGGCGGCAACGTTCGCAAAATGTAAATTTCGATTTTTTGAAAGTTTAATAAATTATAAACGTTTTTTTTTTGAATGGTGGAATATCGTTGTTGATGGTGTTTTTATGCTGAAGCCGTCGGACAAGCACTATTAACTCCAGAGCCGTTAACTCCAGAGCCATAAACTCCAGAGCCATCTACTTCGGTTTCTCACGCCACGTCAGTGAGCAATTTTTCGATTTTGGATGAAGTTGGTCCAGTGCGCGCCGCGCCGTGTGACGCGTGTGACACCGAAGAAGCCATCGAATCGCGGCCGCAAACCAATGGAGAGCTCGGTGCTGACTTCTCCGAACGTTCTTTCCGGTTTGAATAAGAAAGCAGCTGACCGGGATGCTAAGAAAGCCGCTAAGATAGCCAAGGAAGCGACACCAGCTAAGCGCGTCAATCCAACTCCAGCCAAACCATCGGCTAAGCGCGCCAAGCCAACTCCAGCAAAGCGCGCCAAGACAAAAGAGTCTCCGCCAACTGACGATGATGTGGACTTCTGCTTGATTTGTTTGGAGCTCTTGCCACGCAAATTGGCCGCCGAACAGTGGATCGACACATAGGGATTTGTGGACATTGTGGACCAAAATGAGCAAAAAAAACAACTTTATGAAATTGAAATAAAAACTCATTTGTAAATATAACCTCGATGGTCACGAAAATAAATGTTATGCACAGTTACTTGATACACAGGGTGTTTTAATATGTATTTTTTTTTGTGGAATAAAGATCGTTTAATATTATGAAATTCTACATAATACGTACATTAAACAACGTTGAACTAGAAACACTCTTTTTAGGTTTTGGTAACACATAGAGTAGGTACTTCATGATATGAATATTCAGTTCATTTTTTATGATTCCTGTAAATAATTGGTATTTATCTAAAGGAAATCTAAAGGAAATTGTTCTTACACAACGAAGTTTATAGTGAACCGATAAAATATGTACATACCTACATAAAATGAGACAATTGTTTATCAAAAGTTTATAATGTATAAAATAATAACAATAAAATCGTAAGTACAACACATCTTTATTTTCGGTATTTTCTAATAGGAATAACACTTCTAATTGTAAATTAGTATTTTTTTGTTTATTTGTTATATGGCTTAAGTTAAAAATAACCAGATAAAGGTTTGAAGATATTTCCTTAAGACAAAAGAAAAGAAGAGCAGAAGCTCTAAGAAAAGAAAATGTCAAGGAGCTTTAATGATATAATGTAAAAAATGACAAAGAAAAGGTAACAAAGAAAATCAAGATCAAAATGAGGTATTTAAATTTTAAGGCAAAATTCCCATGTGGAAAAAAGTAAGACATTTTTGCGAAATTCAGAAATATCACCAGCATTCATATTCAAAAGAAAAGGCATCAGCAATATATGTTTCCTTAAATCTTTCTAAAGATGACTACTTGACTTTGCAAAAATCTGTCGAACAAGAAGGTTGTTTTACTTCTATATCCATCATACTATCTAAACGTGAGTGTTATTATCCACAAAATTCTGTGGTAACTTTTCAAGAATTATGTTGCAGTCCCTTTTACATCACATAAAAATAGAAGAATTCTAGAATCACTGTCTATATCTATATGTCACCGGTAAATTTGCTCTCATAGGTAAATGTGGGTTCGATGGTGCTTCTGGTCAGTCCAATTACAAGTAAAAATTTGAAAACAGTGAGTCACATCACTTTGACTGGACGAATCTGTTGTAGCACTAAGCACCATTACCTATGACCACCCTGTATTTTCTAAAGTTGCGTCTAGTTGCAGCAAATCTCTTTATATTTGTTTTAAGGAACCTTTGACCTCAATAACGGGTATAAAGAAATTTTGTGCAAATTTAAGCATTTTTTTAAAACTCAAGACAAAACTTTTATTTCGTAATTCACTGTAGAATAAAAATATTTTTTATTATTATTACTATATAAGTGACGATATGACAGTAACTTGACCATTTGCAAGCGAATGCATCATATTGAGTAAAAATATAATAAAAACCTCAAGTTTGTGGTCAAGTATGGAGGTATGCTCTTTAATATATAATACTCAGTTTTGTAGAGACAATAAAAATCAAATTTTCTTCGCCAAAAATGCACTCTGTAATGCTACGTGAATTGACAAAAAATTGTCAACTTGTATTTAAATTTGAAAAACTTCGAAAAAGGGTCATACGTGTCCCAAGACCAGACATCAAGAACAACTGGATGTTGCATCACAACAATGCGCCTTGTCACACAGCCATTTCAGTAAACGAGTTTTTAACCAGTAAAAACATTCATGTGGCTCTCAGCCTCGTTATTCGACTTGAGTCCTTGTGACCTTTTCTCTTCCCAAGATTGAAAAATCACCTCAAAGGACGTCATTTTGGGACTATAGATCAATTCAAACTGCTGTAAACGACCAGCTGAAGGCTATTCCAGTATATGAGTTCCAGCACTGCTATGAAGAATCGAAGAAATGTCTCCAACGCTGTGTGGCTTCTCAAGGAAATTATTTTGAAGGAAGCAATACTGAATTGTACTTCTATTCGAAAAAAAAAATAAAAAATCAGTATCATTACCTAATTTACACACCTCGTAATTAGATTCAACTTTAGTCTTAATCGTATTCCGCTGATGCCAACCAGTATGGATGGCGAAACGCGCGTTAAATGCAAAAAAGTGTTACTGTGTTAAGTGGTTAAAAATTATCAAGTGTGAATTAACCTTATCTTTCTTTATTCCTTTCTGGTTCTGGTATTTTGAATGGGTCACACTGTATAGATATTTATATTCTGTAAGTATTATGTACAAATATTTAAAGTACCGTTATTTTAAAGACATCGGCAATCTTTTAAAGATTAGCCGGTCCTAGGCAGATGGTAACTGCGCAAGTTTACTGTCAACATTACGAAGACGAGATTAAAAACAATATATTCATTATTTTGGGTTTTAAAACTCCGTTACGATAATCTTTTCTAAAACAATGTTAACTCCCATCTTCTGAAAGACGCTAAGTAAACACGAAAATACCTGTCAAGTACCTATTAAAGATGACTCGTACAGCTATGTAAATAAAACCGATAAAATGTTTTTATGCCGCTTTTATACTCATTGAAGTATTTCGTTTATTCTTTTTACAGTCCTGTCAGCAATTCGTTATTAAAATAACGTGAAATTAATAACTACTTTATTGCTAGTCCACAGTAGTCTTTACTGTTCTATAATTCACACACCTGTATGACAGTACTGATATCTGGCAATTTACTTTAAATAATACTTCGATACTGACAATGAATCGCAAATCGTAGAAACTGAAAAGTACGTATAACATTTTTCACAAATTGTATAATAGATCAGCCTGATTCAAAAGTCTCAAATGTGGTAATGTAGTAAGTGGGAATTAAATATTTTTAAAAAAACCCCCCAAAAACCTTTCAAAAAACCTTTTTTATTTTTTTTTTTTGGGCGTTGGGAAAAACCTTTGCCCCGGGCAGTTTTTATTAATTATTGTTAGGATGGTGGGCTGTTTTGCAGGGCCGGCCTGGTTTGCGGCAGGTTTTTGATTGGCGGATGATAAATTAGAAATCAAAAAGATACGGGTAAAAATGTGTCAATAACATCAGTACCATCAGTACCATCAGTATCACGTATCATTATTATTTTTTACGTCTACAGTGGATTGCAATACACGTGTTACTACTATTTTTAACGTCAATTATTTTCTTTGTGGCTGTTTGTTTGCACTAACATCAGTACATTTTTACTAAAACTACACTTTTTATTTTACTTTGGTGCAACCATTTATTAGCTATCAATATCGGTGGCATTAACGACCTTATTGTCGCTGTTGAAAATCTGTTATTTCGTCCACTGTAAGCCACAGAAAATTACGTATGCCTTCTTTGATATTTCACGTTCCATGACACGTTGATATGTCTTCTGTAAATATGTTTTACGCAATGTATGGCTACTAGGCATATATACTAGATACATATTTGGCAAAAAAGCGTCTAAAGTAAATATTGTCGACCACGTTCCACGCAAGGCTACATTCGCAAAACATTATGCACATATCGAACCAAAATTCCTCTCTTTACACCAGTTTTTTTTATGGATATTCGATTCTAAGTGTCTTTTACCCTCTCGGCGATCACGAAATATGTATTGACGATTGCAAGAAATACATTAAATATGTGATCCATCTATTGTAAAATCCTTGCAATTTTCAATCACCTTTTTAAGTCTATTCACAAATGGTAACGACCGTGCCATTATGGCAGAAATCCACACAAAATCAGGTAATATGTAAATACAGTACACGAATTCACGACTGACTAACTCGCGAGAAAACATTGTTTTCAATGCGGCGGTCGACCCGTATACACCGCCACGCCGGCAGGTCGCTATCGGAATAGCTCACTGTTTTACAGAGAAAATGTATTATAGAGATAACATTCTACGCATGGACAGTGGCGTGGGTATACAGGGGAACGAAATATACGCTTAAAATGCGGTTTATACTTTAATTATCATAGAGTTTTATAGTGCCGGCTCTGCATGACAGCATACTTTTCAGGACCTTATTAATTACTTATAATTTACAAGTAGCTCTCAAAGTTTTCACTCTAAGTTTACAGATTAAAATTTAACTTTATTTCTGTTCAGAGGCGACACCATAACATTCTGAAAGCCAATACTTCCTGACGCATGGAAATTATCAATAGAAAAAAAGATGCTACAACGATTTCACAGGTCCGCTCTTAAGAAATAATAAAGTTGTTCAAATTAGATCCTCACGACCTTGATAAATAATTTTAAATAACTCGGAAATCATACATTTCAGGTATAAGCAATGCCTAGAAAGAGGATGCAAAAAGGAAGAGAAAGAAATTATAAAATAGAGTAACTACATTATTTAAAATCAGCACTTTTGTTCTATGCTATACTCGTGGTATTTGTAACCCTCTTGGTAGGATTACGCTTTTTAGGTGATTTTAAAAGTTCATTGTTTGTAGCTTTTTGTGAAATAGTAGTTAACTGTAGAAACATTCAAGTTTAGGGCTGCTGCTACACTCAAAAACAATTTATTGGACTGTAGTTTTGATTAATAATTTAATTTTATATTTAAATTACCTTTCTATTCCTACCAGCTGTTAAGGGTAGGAGTGGACCATTATTGTCTCGTCCTTTTTCAAAATAGCGTATCAAATATGCTAACAACTCTTGGCAGCAGCTGTTTAACTGTTTTGGCATTTCGCAGATAAAAGTCTGACAACTATAACAATTTTATTGTTATGAAAATAAGTTTTTTTCAATGCAAGATAAAAGTTTGAAACTCAAAAAGAACACAAACCGTTATTAAAGCCAATGTAAGGTTCAGATCACTTCTAACTATCAACAAACGTCAAGTACAACACGGCATCTTCGGATCTGCTGCCAACTGCATAACAACGAATATCAGGCGCGAAATTTAAAATTCAATAAAGCATACCATTATAGTTTATATTTTAATATAATTGAGTGGTGGTATCAGTGCACACATTTAATAGCGTCATCGGTTTTTATTATGTACAAAGTATGTATCCTCATTATGATTGAAACCTGTTTAATATTAGCTCGTCTTTTTTATCCCTATGTAATCTGTACACGTCACAATTTCCACAGTCCTTTCGCAAAACACACACTGCAATTATGTTGGCACTGATCGCAGTTACTGAATTAGGCAATTGTCAACTGTTATTAGATTATACTGATTACATTTCACTCATCCGGCCTGCTGGGAATGTATGTACATAATGTATATATGTACGTATCTGATTGTTCAACTCGATAGCCCTCTATAAACCGTCGTATTCAAAGGAAATTATCGATTTTGTTTCCGCTCAACTTTCTTGTTGAGCAATACATCATTAATGATAAATAATTATCTTTTGGGTCTATGGACTTTTAATGGATATTAATGCGGTAAAATTAAGGTAAATCTGTTATTTATTAAGGTAAAGCTGTGACTTACCAGGTTTGATATACAAACGATACATAGGTTCATAATTTACTTGTTTGAAATAAATCAATTTTTTTCTATGCAGTATATCATTGTTTAAAATTAACAAGAAATACAACCAGTATGTTTGTGGCATTAATATTCTAATTATTTAATATCTTGAATTTGGTGAATAACCACATTCTTAACCTTTAGAGGACGGGCGTTGAGAGCTTATGATCTCTCTAAGAAAATACATAAAAAAAGTATCTTATATTGATTGATCATGGGTTGGGCCATTAAACTGGTTTTACCGTCCGGAAGAGTAAAGTTAATGTTAAATTTTTCCACTTTAAAAAAAAATTGACCTGAGAGTGAAATTGTTCTAGTATCGCTCTTCACGAATCTGTATTAAATTTTTGAAATTCAAAATGGGGGATGCAAGTTAGTAGTTACTGAAACAAAACATGGATTATAATAATAAAAGTATGTAGAGGAGTGATTTGGAGTTAATAATTGTGAATCAGACTTCTACAACATGGTGGATACACTGTGATTCAGAATTATGGTGCAAAAAAAGTAATCACAGATAGAGGTCTTAAAATAAAGAGGCACGTGTATTTTCATTTTGGTCAATTTCGTTTTTTAAGGCCCGTACGGGCGGGCCCATAAATGGGACGTTGGGAAAACAGTTTTTTTTTAAATATCTCGATAAGTACTTGATCGATTTTAATGAAATTTGGAGGACAGTCTCAAAATTATCTTTCTAATAGAACCCTTTATATATTTGTAGACCTGCTGCAAGGGGGCGCTACATAGAGTCACTCCATCTTTTATGTTTTTCTTTTTTTATTCTGATGCAGTTCATTTTTACACCAAAATGTCCTCTTGTCTATTTTTCATATCACGCACCCGTTTCGAGAAAAATGCGAAAAACTGTTTCACCGATCTGACTTACAATATTGCGAAACTACAAATTATCACAATTGCCATGGAAACAAACTGAACGAATTAAAACATCTAGCGTAACAGTGAACTTTTTTATTCACATAGACAACAAGAATTAAACTATCAATAATAAGGACAAAAACAAACGAAAAGTAATTTAACATAAACAACTAGAACTAAACTAGTAATAATAGGAAAAATAACAAGCGAAATAGCAAAATCTTCATTTTAGAAATTGTTCAAAGTGTCCACCATTAGCTCGAATACAGGCCCGAATTCGTTTTAAAAAGTTAAATCGTAATTTTTCCAACATCGTCAATGTTTAACACTTGGCGAGAATAGACACTTTGTTTTAATTCACCCCAAAAATAAAAATCCAAAGGATTTAAGTCGGAGCTACGGGGAGGCCAGAATTGTGGAGCCCCAACACACCCACCCAATCCGGGGCAGTCTTTCTGAATAAGTTTTCCTCCAACCATTGCCGAACTAGCAACGCATAATGTGGTGCAGATCCTGCAATGTACCTATTAACATTTAACTCTGGTCCTGAAGCTTTTTTTTTTTTTGAAATTATAAAAAAAAAAAAAAAAAAAAATTTTTTTTTTTGGGGAAAAAAAATTTTGGGGAGTCGGGATTTCTGGGACGGAAAGAGTTTATTTACATGAGGGCTACAGTCCAATAAATCCTGTAGTCCATTTCTTACCAAATCCCCTAGAAATTCAAAGTTTAAAATTAACTAAAATTCCAACCCATTAATTAATCTTAAATCGAAACTGTGAATGTCTGGTTACGGTAGCACGCGGGTTTGCATCCGCCCACTCATGGTGATTCCTTAAATTAAAAATCCCACATTGAAACACGATTCATCCGTAAAAAGGATCCTTTTAAAAAACAAGGGATCATCTGTGTTTTTGCAACATGCTTCTACAAAATTCTAACCTTCTCTGGAAATCGGTTGGTAATAATTCCTGAACCTTTACAACGTGAAAAGGATACAAACTTTGTTCGTGCAGTATTCTCCAGACGCTAGATTGGGAGATATTCTGTAACATACCTAACCGTCTGGTACTTAACGTAGGATCTTCCCAGACTCTGTTTAATACCCTCTGTTCTACATTTACATTTCTCGCAAACCGTTGGCTTCCTGCATTGCGATTAGTTTTATAAAATGTACCAGTTTCTCTCAAGCGGCGATCAATATTATCGATCAATTTTTCGAGAGGGTGTTCTTCTATTAAGAAACTCTTGTCTATATCTCCTAACTACAGTACTTGAGTTGCTGTTACACCAACCATAAACTAAATACAGGTCTGCCATTTCAAGAAACGTAAAACGCTCAGCCATTATAATGGTAAATAAGGGTAGTAAAATTTTTCATTAAGTAGCTCACAGCACAACAATCTAACTGACAAATAAAAATTGTACACGTCAAAATGTCATTGTTGATGTTTTAATTTGTTCAATTATTTCCATGGCAATTGTGATAATTTGTAGTATCGCTGTATTGTAAGTCAGATCATTGAAACAGTTTTTCGCATTTTTGTCGAAATGGGTGCGTCATATGAAAAATAGACAAGAGGACATTTTTGGTGTAGAAATGAATTCTGCATCAGAATAAAAAAAATTAAAACATAAAAGACAATTGAATAAAAAAAATTGAAGCGAAAAACTGCGATGTAGTGACTCTATGTAGCGCCTCCTTGCGGCAGGACTAAAAATATTTTGAGAGTTCTATTAGAAAGATTATTTTGTGACTACCCTCCAAATTTCATTGAAATCTATCAAGTTCTTATCGAGATATCTCAAAAAAACTGTTTTCCCAACGTCCCATTTATGGGCCCGTACCGGTCTTAAAAATCGAAATTGACCAAAACGAAAATACACGTGTCTCTTTATTTTAAGACCTCTATGTGTAATTACTTTTTTTGCACCATAATTCTGAATCACCCTGTATAAGATAACGGATTCAGGATATCAACTTATAATATGAAAATTATAGAAATAATCTAAAAATATACGTTACCGATGTTGACTAAGTATTTGATTTTAAATTTTTATAATTCAAAATGGCGGATTCAAGATGGCGATCTAAAAACAAAAAATCACGACATACGAACTATCTTAAGTACATATTTTCATCAATATTACCAAATTTTCCACTGCTTTTCGGAAACCACTTGTTCACCACTTGAAATCACTTGTTGAGATCGATTTAAATTGATGATCACTTAACAGTACTGCAAATGTCACCAAAATGAGAAATATTCACCACATGATAAAGTCAAGTGATAATAACACATTTTGGTATTTCGAATTTATTTTGACACATTATATTGGGCATTTCTCAATTCGGCAACATAATGAAAATAATGCTCTTCTCAAGTAAATAGCTCATATATATTCATTTTATCAACTAGAATCTTGATTGCACCAGTTTATATATCCATCCAACTGAATCAGTCATACTGAATTCCAAAAATCATATTTATCATTAGCAATCCCCAAATCATAATCAATAATGCCAATAACAAATGTATAGAGATTTTATTCCACAATTGATTGAATTAAAAAAATTTCGTCGCCATATTAGGTCCACCATCTTGATTTTTTTAAATAAAATTTTGGTTTCATAATCAACGATCTCAAAAACCCCTATGTACAGTTTTCAGTCGGATTTCGAGCAAATTTGAAATGTTTGTCCTCCATATTAGATCTGCCATATTGAATTTTTAAAATCTGATTTCATATTTGTAATCAGTACCCTCAAAAACCCATGTAGTAAATAGTTTTCAGACCAAATTCTAGCAAATTTTAAATTTTTATCCCTCATATAGGATTTATCCGCCATATTAGATCCGCCATCTTAAATTTTTAAAATCTTCAGATTCATAATTGGCGACTCTAAAACTCCAAAATAAAGATGTTAGTTTAACATTGTAAACAATTTTTTTTGCACTTTCAAGTTCTAAAAGTATCCGTTTCAAATCATTTTATTATCTCAAAGGAACTGTACAGGTATAATAATTAAATGTAAAACTAAATAAAAATTAAAAAAGTTAACTGCTGAAAGTCGTATTTTAGTAAATGTAAACACTTATCCCACGCAAACGACCTTTAGGCAATTTTTGCTAATTATTTAACGAACATTGGTTTGGATGGTGATCTAAAATTGACCAATTCATAGTTCAACGACATCCGATTGCACGTTGTATTGCTTGTTGCGAACAAAAAGACATTTACTTGAGCCTAAGAATTTTAATGAACATTTACATATATACTATACATAGTTTCTGACTTTAAATCCTCAGAATGGGCCTAGATTTCGTGTAATATTTTGAAATAAACTGATACGAACAATATATGAGGAAATACGAATCTAGTTAGTGAATAAGTTCCTTAACTAATTTTCTATTATATTTTACCCAGGATACTTTTCGTTATTCTGGCAATAAGTCGCAGGCATTTTCAAACTGCATATATCTAAATAGCATATAGTGTGGCAAAGAAGTCGCACATCATGCCTGTAACTTTTTAATAACCTTGTACATGATACAAATGTTCTGTATACAAGTTTTTCATCAGTTTATCTGCCATGTTTATGTCAACATGAAATTATTTTGTCTTTTTGCGTTCGGTTGTTATAGAGATCAACTTTATTTTTTATAAATGACAATCCAACTGACGTCCTCCAACAAATGACGTCCTCCAACAGGCATTGTTGGAGGACGTATTCATAGATGGAAATTTAAATTCTGTATATATCAGAAATCACATTGCTCCATCTTACAGACTGTTGTTCCCGGAAGAAACTAATGTTAATAACAGTGTCGGCTGGTGATAAAGGGCACAGGGGCACGTATCCAGCCCAAATTTCAATAGAAAATATTTCTTTTGTGTTAATTACTATAAATTACTCTTACAATAATATCAATTAATTGTATACAAACTATTCATATTCTAATTATTATTCCTTTTATACAACAAATAATGATTTTTATCACATATATATGACATACTATACATCGAGCACCGATCCACCATAGTTGAATGTCGAGCCACCGTAGTCGCATTTCGCGCGCGTTTCCGAGGGCACACAGTATCCCAGCCCTCATTTCTAATCGGGCTTTTTCGGTGACTGGTATGTTTGGAGACAATTTGCAGCAGACAGACGTCGTTAAATCGTTCGAAAATCAGCTGAATGGGTCACACTTGTTGAGTGACCTTTTTTAGTGATTGTTTATTTTCTTCGCTGAGAAGTGTGTGTTTACTGTTTTTGATTGTGAAACGTTTCAAAATGAATTCGGTGGACTTTTTATTGACTAATGAAGATATTACATACGAGATCCGAACGAAAATTAAACGGTTAGGAAGACCGATACCCGATTAGATTATTTCCAAAACAGACGTAGGAAAATCGCGAAATTATTCACGAAATTTTAATAGTAGTGTCTACGACAGATTTAAGTCGTTATGTGTCCTAAAACAAACAAACTGTTTTGTTTTATTTGTTTAGTGATGGGTGGCAACCGAAGTGCATGGACTCAAGAAGGAGTAAGTGATTTTTTTTATGCGAAACATCCATAAAAAAAAAAGAAAAAAAACAATATTGGATATTCAATATAACGTTTTTCTTATAGAATAAAAATTTACACAAGGGGGGGGGGGGGGGAAAACATTTAAATGAACGAGCTAAGAAACATGCTAGCTACAATGAAAAATATTTACATAACATCTTAGATATTAGTGTGTTGGGAAAGGTAGACACAAGGCAACAGCTTGATAGTGCTTATCGTGAATATATAAGACGTCACAATGAAAATGTGGATAAAAACAGACATATTTTAAACCAAATAATTAATTGTATTAAATTAATAAATTTGTGAAACAAATCCGGGACTTTTTTCGTTGAAATTCAGAATTTCAACGAGATTCTGATTTTTCATTGAAATTCTGAAGTGTCAGTAAAACGCATGACCTTGACAATTTTAAAAATTTTCGCCTGCGGCGCCATTAGTAGCTAATAAGTAATCCTACTGACACACCCTGTGCCCACCCATGTAACACACCCACGAGCCGCCACTGGTTAATAACCAACAACTATGGTTCCAACAGGATTGAGCACCACCACATTTTGCGACAAGTATCAGGAAACATTTAAATGCACAGGACGCTAGATAAGCAGAAGAGGTACAATTGAATGGCCAGCGCGCTCCCCGCATCCAAGTCTTTTCTGTGGAAGTGTTTAAAATGGAACGTATATATCAATCGACCAGATAACTGTCGATTATCTTGAACAGTGAAGACTTGAAACAGAAAATTTTAAATTAAATCCGTGTCATTCCTGAAGTCTTCCTAGCAGTGGCGGTGGGCTATAAGGTGCAATGGTGCGCGCGCACTACCGACAATTTAGCATTAATAATTTTATTTAGTAATTAATGGATGCATTCTTAATTTATCGCCTTTCCGCATCCCTAGCGTTAATACCATCTCAATATTATTTGGCCGCAGCGTTACGAATCCACTAGACGCTAGGTCTCTATTTCCAACGCCACTGGTTTCCGATCGCGGCACGGGAATCGACAATACGATCGTGGATCGTGCTTCGGTGCAATACGAAAAAGCGAACGTGTATTGTTACTGCTTGCCCCTCCACAATTAGCAAAAGTAGTGGGCGAATCCTATAGATATGATGTGCGGAGTTTAAGAGCGCACGAGAGTTATCGATTAGTTTGTGAATTGTTTTCGTACACAGCTGTTTTATCGCTCACGTTTTATAAATATAAACTCGGGTTTTAGGTTAGAATGTAGTTTGAAATAATGAATTCTATTCAAAACTTATTAAAAACTCCATTCTCTAGCTTGAGTTTGGAGGAAAAAGTGCAAATTAAAACTCTAGGTAGGCCCACTCCACAAATTAATTTAAAATTAGCCGTGAAAGGAAAAAATAAACAATATGTAAGAACATTTAATAATGACTTATTTAAAAAAACATTTGTGGTTAAGTGGATGCGATGTATTGAACGCAGTGTTTTATTTTCCGTGTGTTTTGTTTGGCGGAGAAACACCTTGGACCAAAACTGGAGTAACGGATTTAAATCACATGAACGAGAAAATAAAAAAAAACATGCAAATTCTGCTGGACACATGAATAATGTTTTGAATTTAGCCATGCTAGGCACTGCAAATATTGCGACAATGTTCGATTCTGCTCATCGACGAACAGTGGCAGCACACAATGAAGCGGTTTCAAAAAACAGGTATGTTTTAAACATTATTATTAACTGTATTCGTTTTTGTGGAAAATTTGAACTGGCCCTAAGAGGACACGATGAATCGGAAACATCATCCAATACATTTGAACTGGCCCTAAGAGGACACGATGAATCGGAAACATCATCCAATTTTTCGTGGGTTGATTGATTTCAGTGTCGAATTAGACGAGGCTATGAAGTATCATTTACAAAACGCGGCGGCTTTTAAATGAACTTCTAATACTATACAAAACGAGCCACTTCAGTGCATGCTTGAAGTTTGTCACGATGAAATAACCATTGAAATTAAAAAATCCACTTTTGTTGCTATAATAGCAGACGAAACTACAGACGTTTCTACAATTTTTCAGTTGGCTTTAATATATCGTTACATGGTGGGTGGAAAGCCTGTAGAAAGATTCTGGAGTTTTTTAAAACCAGTAGGACATGATGCAGAGTCATTGGCGGAGTGTTTAAAAAGTGAACTAGACTAGATTATCGTTATTTTTATGTATGGTGCACCCCCAATCTTAGGATCACGCACCGCCACTGCTTCCTAGTAAATGTTATTGAAGAGTTTCGGGACTGGCTCGAGCATGGCTTAGCAAAAAATGGAAATCACTTTCAGCACCTCATTCGTCAACTATTGTTTTGTTATTTCAGTTTTAAAAATCAGTATAATAATAATTAGAATAATTAAGTATGCAATTATATTCTTTTACAAAAATTAACTTTAAACTTGTTTTTTTGGCGTAAATTTCTTTATGTAAAGATACAAAATTTTTGTGTACAGTCAAGAGAAACGATGCTGCTCTTTCATAGGATATTGAGAGAAAACCTATGGGTTTTCATTTAAAAAAAATAATAAAGTTGATCTACATAACAACCGAAGGCAAAAAGACAAAATAATTTTATGTTGACAGAAACATGGCAAATAAATTGATGAAAAACATTTATTCGGGACATTTTTTCATACCCAAGGTTATTAAAAAGTTACACGCATGAAATTTTACGCATATGTACAACATAACAGTCTGCAAATCCAAGGGTTTTTTTGCTTAATATGGTAGTTAAGGGTTGAATAGGGATATGTATACAAAACAGATAAAACTAAATCTGTGAACATAAATTTCAGTTATTACGTAGTGTACAGAGCCCTAAAAAAAATCATTCCATTCTTCGGTGAGTTCCCCCCAGTCAGTACTCCCTGTACGAGAAAAATGAAAACAAAATGTAAAAGATTTATTCAAAATTATGACCTACAATTAAGACGTGTAGGTTACAAAAGTTACACGATTCATAAAGGTCTTACACGCCAAGAGGGTCATACTAATTAATTATGGAAAATTGGACATGGTAGTAGTGACCGTTTTGGCAACAGTTTTTTTAAATATGGTAGGACTTAATCGTACACAGAGAGTAAGAATAAAGTATACAGTGTGGAACAGCTAAATGGAATAAATTCAGTAGCTCCATTATTATGCATTTTTTTAGAAAATCCTGAGACATGTCAATTTCTAATTCTAAAATGACATATTGCGACGTAAAAATGTCATCCCTAAATTCAACCTCCTCCAGGTGACAGCTATAACCCCTAAATTTTCAAATTGGGGCTTGTGATACTTCATTTGAAAGGTCTTTTCATTCTCTATTCAAAACTGCTACGGTTTTTAATTTTGCTGCAGAAATTAAAAAGAAAAAAAAAGTTTCTCCAGCGTAGGCAATTCGTTACATTAAATTAGAAAACAAATCATTATTAATGCAGCAGATGTTCAAAATGCATGCCTCCAGCATCTTGGCAGCATCCTAGACGTAAATAGAAATGTTTTCTAACGTTAGTTAACATCTGTGGGGTAATCGCCTTAATTGCAAGTGTTATTCTTCTTCTTAAGTCAGCTAAATCGTCGGGTTTGGTTTTGTAGACCATACTTTTTACATATCCCCATAGGAAGAAGTCTAACGGAGTGGGATCAGGTGATCGTGCAGGCCATTTTACAGAACCACGTCTCCCTATCCAGCGATTTGGAAAGATTTTGTGGACATTGACTTCGTAATGTGCTGGTGCACCATTTTGCTGGAACCATATTGCATTACCTCGAAGTTGTGGGTTTCCTTCAGCTGGATACAAGTTTGCCATCGTCGGTACAACATTATTTTGGAGCAGAGCTAAATAAGTTTGTCCATTCAAATTGCCGTCAATGAAGAAGGGTAATTTCACTAAAGCTGATAATGGCCAACTTCTTAAATTTCAGGTTTGTTTTTTTGCTGCTTGCTTGATTTTGTCGTTCGATTGTCAAGCAAAAAATTGTACGTATTTATTAGTAAGTTTTTATCTTATAGTAGGGAATGTCGGCAATTACAGACATTTATTATTTGTTATTATTAGCAGTTCAGAACCTAAAATTGACAAATAGTGTTACTTATAAAAGTTTTATTTTAATGTAACGAATTTCCTACACTGGAGAAACCTTTTTTTCTTGTTAATTTCTGCAATAAAATTTAAAACCATGGCAGTTTTAAATAGAGAATGAAAAGGCCTTTCAAATGAAGTATCACAAGCCCCTACTTCCAATTTGAAAATTTAGGGGTTGTAGCTGTCACCTGAAGGTGGTTGAATTTAGGGAAGACATTTTTACGTCACATGATGTAATTTTAGGATTAAACATTGGCGTGTCTCAGGATTTTCTAAAAAAGTGCTTAATAATGGAGCTACTGAATTTATTCCATTTGGCTGTTCCACACTGTATAATAATTTCTTGATCAATCACCCTGTGCAACCGAATATGTATTTTTTTTAATTTTAAATCAACATCAGATTAGTGTAAATCTCGATCAGACAACGATGGGTTGTCAGCATCTACATACCAATTAGCACATGTATCCATTATCCTCTGTAACTGCCATGTGTTACATACCTAGCCTTAAAATGTACATATATATCTATACAAATGTCTGTCATTAAGACATAACTTTTTCTTTCGTCGCATTTACAATTCATACGCGCATATATTATGAAAAAGCAAAGGAAAGCTATGCCCATGGACGAGAATACAACGTTTACGTGAAAAGCAAAGTGCTAATAAAATTTGAATACGTAAATATTTACCGCTATAATAATGAAGGTTTCCGGTTAGTAACTATATCTAAAATTTTACTACACACCATTTTTATAGATAAAATGTTAGATGTATTAGGTATTCAAGAATTAGTTTGAAGAGGCTTTAAATGGATGTGGAGTGATTACATTTTTAACGAAATAGTTGTTTGGAGAAAGAAATAACAAAAGAGATAGTATCTCGGTGGCAAGAAAGGGCAAGACAAAGAACATAAAAAACGCGTTCTTAAGAATGTAGTAATGTAGGTATCTAATAGTAACAGATAAAAGTGATTTTACCACGAAGACGACAACTGTTGACACTAGGCATCAAGTCTCCAACCTCTTAAAATGGGTATTACATAAGTAATTTAAAAGTCATGTGTAATACTACCCAAGAAAAACACGGGAGACTAATTAATTCGGGTATTGATTAAATACGTTTTTAGTCATTTCCATAAGTAAAAAATAGGTCACTGGTTTAGGAATACTGACGAATTAATTAAAACAGATTTACACTGATGTCGATCATCATCTACAATCTTAGCAATCGAATTTCAAAAAAATATGTGGTTTATTGGAAACTAGCGACCTGCCCCGGCTTCGCCCGGTTTACGACATCACATTAGAAACCTCTAAAATTATCAGTGTTTCTCTACTATATTATGCATGTATTATACATGTAAACCTTCCTCTTGAATCACTCTATCTATTAAAAAAACCGCATCAAAATCCGTTGCGTAGTTTTAAAGATCTAAGCATACATAGGGACAGACAGCGGGAAGCGACTTTATTTTATACTATGTTATGACTATGTTATGATTTACACCCCTGAAGGTTTAGAAAGCAAATAAAAAAAAGTTCATCGTTGTTACATGGTTTTGCATGTAGTTGGTACTGTACGAACTAAAACGTAATCCAACAGATAACGTGTTGACACACATAGAGCGTCGCAAAAAAAAACGCGCATACTGTCTGTAACTTTTTTTATAACCTTGTGTGAAAAAAAATCCTGAACATGGTCAAGTCAGAACCCTTAGCAAGAAGCGCATACCCGAATTCCCCAAAAAGTTAAGTTTGTTGGAGAACGTATTGTTGGACCTTTCTTCATAGATGGATAAGAAATCACATTTTTCCACTGCTGTTACCGGGTGAAAATAATGTAACTAACAACTATGGTTCCAACAAGATGGGGAACCACCACATTTTGTGCAAATATCGCATATATTGAAATGCACAATTTTCAGGACGCTAGATAGGCAGAAAAGGTACAATTGAATGGCCAGCGCGTTCCCCAGATCTAAATCCCTTAATTTTTTTCTGTGGAGGCATTCAAAATGTAAAGTTTATTGAAACAAAAAATTTCAAATTAAATCCGGGCCAATCCTGAAGACTTCCTAGTAAATGTTATTGAAGAGTTTCTTGAGATCACTTTCAACACCTCATTTTTTAACACCTCAACTATTATTTTGTTCTTCATTTTCAAAAAATAAATAATGAAGTAAACAATTACTTTACAAAAATTAACTTTCAACGTGTTTATTGCGGAATTTTTTTATGAAACCATATCAAATAGTTAGTGTACAGTAAAGAGAAAAATCTGGCCTTTCAGATATTGAGAGAAAACCTATGGGATTATCATTTAAAAAAAATAAGTTGCTCCATGTCGACAGAAACATGGCAAATAAACTGATGAAAAACTTGTATTCAAAATTTTTTTCATATACAAGCTTAAAATGTTACAGGAATTATGGGCGACTTTTTTGCCACGCTGTATATCATAATTGATCATCAGAATATTTTTGACAAATGTCAGTTACACCCTTCTAAAATTTATCCAAACTTACTACGAAAATTACACAGGCCGACAAGATTTTAACCCAGAAACCAGAATATATTTTTCCAAAGGTTTTCGATGCGCTGAATGCGAATCTCTCAATTGGCTCTGGTTTTCGAGATATCCTAACCAAAAAGTGCAAAAAAAAAGGTATTTTGGGCTATACTTGAGATTATGTAGCATCGCATTTTTTTTTCTTAAAAAACTATGAACATCTTAAAGTACATTCCTTGCCCTTTTAAATGACGTCATGGCCTCAAATATCTTTTTGTTTCGCTGCGATATCGCATTTTGATATATTTAAGTTTGTAAATTTCTCTATAATTGAAAACCTATTAACATCAAACAGTCGATTGGTTTCTTAATTGGAAAACATTGAAAATGTTTGAAATTCAATAACAAGTCAATGTTTTCTTATGTAAAAAGACTTGCTCGTTCCGAATCCAAGGTCAGATTTTCCAAATATTTCGGAAATCGGAAAATTTAAAATTTCAAAATGCTATATCAAAAAAAAAAAGATATTTGAGGAAACTCGATGGCATTTCGTTCGAAACTCGACTCGTTCGTAATTTTGACGTCATTATTCAGAATCCAAGGTCAGATTTTCAAAAATTTTCGAGGAAAATTTTGGAAATCTGACCTTCTGGATTCTGAACGAGCAGATCTTTTTACATAAGAAAACATTGACCTGCTATTGAATTTCAAGCATTTTCAGATTTAAAATTTTTCGAGAAAAATTCTGGAAATCTGACCTTGGATTTCCAGAAGCGAAAAAAAAAGATATTTGAGAAAACTCGACGTCATTTAAAAGGGCAAGGCATGTACTTTAAGATGATGTTCATAGTTTTTTGAGAAAAAAAAATTGCGATGCTACATAATCTCAAATATAGGCCAAAATCGCTTTTTTGCACTTTTAGGTTAGGATATCTCGAAAACCAGAGCCAATTGAGAGATTTGGACCTCGGATTAGGAGTCAGCGCAAAAACCTTCGGGGTCATTAATTCTGGTTTCTGGGTTAGAGGGTCGGCCTAATTTTGTCGGCCTGTGTTATCGTTCTATCAAATTATTGCTGCCGTGAGTGAAAATTTACGTTAACAATCAAGCACTTCAATCCGACATCGAGCACAACATTTGGGCATGATGCAACGGATTTTATCAAAGGAAATTCAATCCGAAAGAAATCTAATTAACCCTGCAACTTTCATAAACCATTGGATCATTTACAACGCCGAAGATTCGTTAATTGAGGTGCTGCAAAGAGAGAATAAGATTTCAAAAATCATATTTAGCAACGCGAGCCATTTTCACGTACGTAAACAAACAAAATTGCACAATTTGGTGTTCGCAGAACCCTTATGTGATATTTGATCGGCAATGCATCCAACCAAGGTGACCGTTCGGTGTGGTTTATGGACCAACAGCATCATCGGACCATAGGTGAAGATGCCGATGCAACAAAACAGTCAAAGTTGGGCGATGTACGAAGTACCTTGACTCTTGCTTTTTGGAACATTGATTGAATAATTAATATAGTAATATGTTATTAATATAGTAATAAATCCTGGAGTGGGTACTGGAACCTTCGGCGTAGAATAAAAAAACTGGACGTTTTCCACGAAACACCGAACTACTACACTTTTCTCGACGCGCGTTTCGCCAACCAAGTTGGCATCTTCAGGAGAAGATTAAAACTCTTCTCCTTAATTTTTAATCTTCTCCTGAAGATGCCAACTTGGTTGGCGAAACGCGCGTCGAGAAAAGTGTAGTAGTTCGGTGTTTCGTGGAAAACGTCCAATAGTAATAAATAATAAATTAATTGGAATAATTAAAATGTGTACAATATTTCATATGGATTTATGATTTGTTGAAAGTAAACTTGTCAAGGGTGGCCAAGATGTTAAGGCTGAAACAGAGCGTGGCGTCTTTTGTACTCGTATAAACAAACATAATGGGGTGAAGGCATACCGGCTAGATAAGGGTGTCTAAGTGGTTGGGTATAAGATAATAGTGAGTATAGTTCATTTCTTTATTTAAGAGCCAATTCGGCACCTTTAAATATACCGCATTGATAAAAAAAACATCGGTTAGGCCATAAAAACAACGGAAAGAAGAGTGCTGGCACACCCGGGCAAGGTAAATCTGATTCGCCCTAAAGGGGGACACTGTTTAAGTCATGCTTACCAATAGAATTAGGGCGTTGACATAGATAGCCCAATGCGAATGAAGGACCACAGTACTTGCGTTAGGTCAACGTGAACTGCCAGGAAACCAAAGTTCCACAGAGAATACACAGAGACGGGCGCGTTGTAGCTGGTCTTTTATATTTGGTCGTTCCATTTATCGAATACCTTTAGTTTGTAAAGTGCGTGAACATGGCTTTTTGGCGTCCTTTTGAGGATATGGATAATAATAATCTGTGGCGACTATTTGTGGATGGCAATGAGAACGGGGAGCCCGAGCTAAATGTTTGACGTCCATTCCATGAAGACGTTGATATTGCGCACGGAAACGAGCACGGTGTTAATATTGTTGAGGATTATGATGACAATAGGGAAAATAATATGGAGTGTAGTTCTAACAATTCTGTAATTCATCAACATTTACCACAACAGATAATTTTAAATATGTACCAAAAGCTTGGCGATGAAAGAGGAAGCAAATATGACATTATTAAACGAGTGAACTAATGAAAGTTTCTCGGTCAGCAGTAAAAAGAATTGTTAATCGTAAATGTACCGTACGTCGACAAAAGTATGAAAAGGGGCAATTTCAAAAAGTTTCTGGATCTGTGCGCGGTGAAATAAGAAATATTGTTTGTGACTTTTATAAAAGTGGGATATATCCCACTATAGATGACATTTTGAATGCAATTAAAGAAAAACATTTGGACTTTCCCTATAAATATAAATCTACTATGTGGCGTTTACTTAAAGATATGGGATTTACCATAAAATTACTATAAAATATAGCAGGTACTATCGTTAGTATTAGTGAGCAGCCCTCGAAATTTTCCTAATACGCTCCTGGGCTGCCCTATTTTTACAGTGTGGTGACGGACGCAGACTGTGATAGAAACATGTTTTTTTTTAAGGCGGCATCGGTGAAACGTACCGAACTGGCTCTTAAATAAAGACATGGACTC
Source organism: Aromia moschata (assembly GCA_029963805.1). Taxonomy (NCBI): domain Eukaryota; kingdom Metazoa; phylum Arthropoda; class Insecta; order Coleoptera; family Cerambycidae; genus Aromia; species Aromia moschata. The sequence goes on along the minus strand of JAPWTK010000368.1, from coordinate 327,504 downwards.
TACATAGAAAGCTCTATACGAATATAGACTATGCGTAGATGAGAAAGATGGAGAGATGATCGATTTATCACAGGAAGAGAGTTTTTGTTACAAACGGCAGAGAGAAATAAATTTTCGTGAAAGGTATATCACATTTACTGACCTTCACTCAAAATGCAAAAATGGCAAAAAACGTCTCTAAACTTTTTTTTTTCAGCAATATACTGTTTTTACTTTACCATTAGAAATGTATGTTAAATATGAGTTCTTTTTCTATTTAATTTTTTTTATATTTTGAATCTTTACTAAGTTATGGTGATTGAGCTACTCTCATACTGGAAAAAAGCGGCGGGAAAAATACTCCGGAAACCATGTATCACACGTTAACCACGGCTCGTAAGCACAAAGTCTTCATTTTTTCTGAAGATTCTTCAGCATTTTTCTGAAGATTGAAGGGTAATGGAACAGTTCTGACACCGGATTCGTGTTCAGCGGAAAATATACGGGGGAAAACGAAAACCAAATATCGCATGTAATTTCAAACTTTTTTTTGTTTGTGACAATGTAATTAATATACGTTTTCGAAAAATCGACCCCCATTTGCTCCCCCGAAAACAGCACGCCAATGATAAATGTAAATTTTTACTGTACCAAATTTTTCATTTTTCCAACATACACTTACTGTCCAAATTTGAAGAAAATCGTATTATTAATAACACATCAATTATTAATTGTTTGGGCACTGATTTCGATAATAAATAATATTTACAAATTAATTTCCACAAAAAAGCGTGCTTCCTGTTAACTACTTCAAATTTTAGAGAAAAAATATATGATTTTTTACGAAGAAATATCTTTTAATTAATATTATCGAAAAATATTTATGTTACTGTAAAAATCACAAAAATTGGTGAATGTATATTAAGAATATATTTAACTTCTATAAATTCACTTTGCTTAAATGATTCTACTGTAGGAACTATGAATGAATCATGATATGACCCTATAAGAATAATAATAATTGTTTCTGTCACAATTAATTATGTGAAATATGTTTCACATTACACACTTAATTAACGGGATCATAAATCATGAAATTATAGGGGCTTAATCTTCCTAGCTGTTTTCTGTTAACCGTGGATAAGAACGTGTTTTTCAGTTATTAAAAAAAATAATAAACATCCTTTAGATATTACACACATTTACTCGTATAGGTATTAAATCATTAACGCCTGAAATTATATATTTCACATACGCAGCTTTAGAGTATCCTTCAATTTAAAAAAAGATTATACAACGAAATCATTTAACATTATGATACAAATGCATGCTAGAATTTATAAAAACGTTAAAATATTAAAGACACAGTCAGATAGTGAATAGGGATTGTTTATAAGGAATAATTTATGAAAAAGTAGTAAAGTACATACTTTCAGTTAAAACTAGTAAGAATATAAGTCTACCTGAAGAGTATGTAACCCGTATAAATGTTATGATAATTAAAATTGATTACTTTTACCGGGATAATATTCGGGAGTACCTATAGTATAAAAACTCAAACGAATTAGTTCCATGTCGCTCAGTCGCTATTTGACCAGCGGCGGAGCGCGCTAAGGTATGAAATGTTTTACAATACAGGTGATTTTATCGGTAAAGCGATGTACTTAGTGTTTTATGCTGATTAATAAAATGCAGCGATCCGCGCCATTTTCTTATAGATTCTTGAGGGTATATCGGACTTAAAAGTAGATGGGAGCATGATACATTGTATAGCGTGCGAAAAAACATTTAAGAGAGTGGCATAAACAGAATTGTTGTTAGGATCATTTAAGAAGCATAACGCATAAAAGAACGCAACAACAGTATGGTATTCCAAAATCGAAATTTTTATTTGATTCATGCGTGGTGTTATGTTCCTGAAATTTGTCATTTAAGTTTCTGGACAATCCGCATTTCCCTATACTTTGGAAGAAATATGAGGTTTTTTTTTCACGAAGTAACAATTCTACCTCAAACTACTCAACAACAAGGTATTCTTTCTTTGCCCAATTGCTGTCTTTGTCATTAAATATCGATAACAGTTACATCATCGTCAAAACGAAGAAATTATATAAAAATAGTCAATCTTTAAATGGCAACGTAATCTCACTTTTTTTGTGGGTTATTTCTATTAATATATTCATAACTATTCGTACAAGTAATCATGGTAGGTATAATCGATAGTAAGAAAAACTATTACTGTGCTATGCACACGAATTTGCAAGTTTTCTTTTATTGGGTATGGAAATTATAAAAATTGTAACTTCTATGTGCACGGCTACAATAAGTTTCATAAATATAAGACAAATATGCAGATTAAACCAACTTGCAAACACATTCATACACATAAACAAATACCAGCTACAATAAACCTCCTTGGTTGACAGGTTATAAGATGTTATGTCGTTTTATTCCGTATGACCCGTCACTTCAGTATTCCCCTTTGCCCTCTTCAGTTACAGGTTGTCGCCAAAACAAAAAGTTCTCAGATTTTAAAAACTTACAAGTTGTTACTGGCGTAAAAACTCCAATGTACCACAATGGAAATTACCTAGCACAATGATTATCCGTCAAAATTTGTACTAAAGGTTCAAAGGAGAGTATGATCAACAGTAAAAAATAAATCTATGACACATACATGTTTTAATGTTGCCAGGTATTGTTTTTTTTTTAAATATATCTTTTTTGTATTTCTCACAGTGATAGTACTAAGTGCGGCCCTGACTCTTATGTAAATTTTTTGAAAAATTGTGTTTGGGAAAAATTAGTAGCTATAGACGCTGTTAAAAATATAACACAACTGAGGAAACCCCCCTTATGTACGTAAAATACCGTTTATCGTATGCATGCTATAATTAGATAATGACAAACATCATTATGGCATGAAACATAAATAATATGTTTTGAGCATAAGCTTTGAGGTTTTGAGATTTAAAAAACAAAAATTGAAATTTTGAGAAAAAAAGTAATACAAATTAATTATTTTGATATCTTGTTACTCAGAACGATTAACAACCTGAAATTAAACAAAAATATACAGGGTGTCCCATTTAACAATCCAAAAGTTCCTATTTATTTATCGGATCTAGATGGCTATGTAAAAACGTGGAAATGCTAAAAGACTCCAAATTTCAAGCCATTTGCAACAGTCAAAATGTGTCTCTTTCCATCAAAAGGTATTGAGTGTACCCTATATTCGTAGACACCCTGTGTACATTGATCAATTTATGTCTATGCGGAGCTTCACTTCTCAAGTGCAAGACATCTAAAAATACACACGAGGAAAAAAGAACGTATGCTAGGAGGATTGCAGTTTATGGATACCAAGTACCAACCGACCAACCAGGTATTTAAACGAGGCAGTAACAGTTAGTTATAGACCAACTTGTTTTGTCTTTTAAACTAAATTATGACCCAGAAATCTATATTTGTACCAGAAGAATATCCTCCCACAATCCATTATACTCGACGCTAAAATAGAAGACGTCTGTCTGCCTCGGAGAAAAAGACAATAAGGGAATTGTAAAATGTGATGTTCTGCTGGCAACCAGTTTAGTTTTTTCATGGCCGACTCGCATTCCTATCGGTACCAGACTGCGCGTCGCCGTGCGTATTTTACCTACTGCTTCTACAAATAAGAACGCGGGATCGACAATAAACGATGTATCGGGTACCACTGTATTTATTCAATATCCATCCGACAAACGTACCTACGGATGTAATATTTTAAGTCACTAATAATAACCACTATACTTCACACAAAATAAGAACCAGTGAACGTCATTGATGACGTGCACATGTGTTTAAGTTTTAGAGCGCACCGATGCCAGATTGTTATTAAATTATTCAAATTATTCACTCACATTCTGAGATAAATGATTGTAAAAGTTATACTTCTTTTGAAAAATCCCACAGCAAAATTATGAAATGTTACTGTAAAAATATTTTAGGAAGCATATTAACTTAAATTTCTATAAGAAAAAAAAAGAGATTTTAATCTGATTTTGCTATATGTTTCTATAATTTTTGACTTAGACCACTGTGGCTCTCAGTGTTTGCTAAAATTCTGTACACATGCAATTTTTAAAAACAGGTAAAATAGTACCAAGTTAATAATTTGTAATATTTTAATAATTTGCAAAATTAAAGAAGATGGTATAATAAACAAATACCTAAAAAATAACAAAACATTATATCGAAAGGTAAATAAATAAAATTGGAGAAGTTCCTCCAATTTTTCTTCTTCTTTTCATTTACTGGTAGGGCAGATTCGTATAATGGTTCTAGAGGAATATTCCTGAAATTTCGTGGAATGCCTTTTCGCTTTGGAGTTAAATTCATTACTTCGAAAGGATATTCTTCGTTAAGTGTTTCCTTATAAAATATCTTATAAGGTTTATCCCTCTCAAAATGTAACCACTGACAACTGAATATTAAGCCAAGATATAGGACCATTAGCTTTCTTTTTATTTCGACGTGTTACAGCCTGCTCCAACACATTTGACGAATAAAAATCAGTTCGTTTCATTTCAGAAAAAATAAAAAATGGTTTCTTGGATCTGCACCTTTTTATTATCGTATACCAATCTCCTGTAACAAATTTTAACATATTCTTAGAATATTGCTCTATTTGGCCGAAATCCCTGTCATTTAGCAAGAAAGAATGTCCAGAAACCATAAACTTATGGTCTATTTTTTGCAAATTATCTGCATCTGCTAATAATTTGAGCCAGAATAAACACTGCAAGTTTCTGTTCTGCCCGCCACAAGCATCGCTATACGCAATGATATGATTGGCTTCCCTTGTATTCTCTAGGATAAGTTTGCGTATACACGATCCTATTTCCTGGGCTCCTCGTGATACAGTAATTTCATCCCAGACGTACATAAAGCCTTTCTATTCTTCACCTAGTTCATGTATGCCGAGGTTATATACATACATGTTCCTCTTATTATAGACCACAGAGCATGTCAATGTAGGATATGGCATAGGCTTTTCTAAGTCAAATGTAAATCCATATACTTTACCTTTATCAATGATAGACAAAGATCAGTCAGTGATCGGTTTTTGACAAAATTTTCTCAAAAATGCCAATCAATTACAAATAGTCCAGTGTAGTTTTTTGTACATGAGTGTCATTAATCATTAATTATTTCTAAATGTTACGAATAAAACTTGTATTCAATGCTACAGCATTTGTAATGCTTTTGGTAGCATTACGTTTTCTAGGTGATTTTAAAAGTTCATGGTTTTTTGCTTTTTGAGAAATAAAATTAACCGCAGAATCATTCAAGTTTACATAGTACTGCGGATACACGCTAAAACAATATATTAGACTGTGGTTTTTATTAATATTTTAATTCTATATTTAAATTACTTTTCTTACTGTTAAGGGTAGCAATGGACCATCATTATCTTGTTCTTTTTGCCACTAACTCTTAGCAGCAGCTATTTTGGGATTTAGCAAACGGTTTGGCAACTATAACGCTTTGGTTGTTCTGAAAATAACAGCTTTTCAATACAAGATAAAATTTTGAAGCTCAAAAAAAGACACAAACCACTATATCAAACGGAAGGTTCAGATAATTTCAAACTGTTACCAAATGTCAATATGTAATGCAACACGACAACTTCGGATCTGCTGCCAACTGCATATCATCAAGCATGAAATTTAAAATTAAATCAATCACGAAACAATCATTTCAACAAAGAATATCAAGCACGAAATTTAAAATTAAATCAAACATTCTATTCAAGTATAGTTACTTGACAAATATGCATTTTCAGAAAATTCACAAAACTGATCCAATAAATTAGGGAATTACCGAGAAACACAATTAAAAAATTTAATAAATGTATTTTAATTTTCTTAACGCAATGATCTAAAACTTTTAAAATTGATCGTGTAACATTGTCAATAATGCGATGGCTGCATTTTATTAATCCATTCACCTGTTTTGTAACAAACACCATACATTAGCGCACTCCGCAGCCGGTCAAATAGCAACTGAGCGACATAAAACTAATTCATTAGAATCATTATGCGCCCGAATGTTATCCCGGAAAAGTAGATAGTTAATTTTGTTACAACAAATGTTACACGGGTTGTAACCCTGATGCGTCGTTATTTCGTTGCTATAATAATGTTCAACTTCATTCTAAGCATTTCTGATACTCATGCTATCTATTACTTAGTTATTAAATTCAATGATAACAATTATGTAACTCTTCCCAGCCTAGTCCGGAAAATACGTACTTCCTGGTCCAGTAAAAGTGCTTTCTCAAAGGAAAAGCAGCCGGGAAGTAAGTGAGTACTTACTTCCCGGATGGATGCCGAATTTTTATGCAGGATGGAGCACCCCGCACATTTACCGACCAGTTAGGTTTATCGTGCAATTTCCAATTTTCGTGCATATCGTGCATTCGCAATTTTGCGAATTAAATATTACACGCTACCGTCATTTTGACTAAATCGAAATTAAATTGATTGTGTCTGTCTCGCGCACTCACACTACCACTTACATGAGTTTTATGTTTGTCTGTAGCAACATGCTTAAAAACATCTGTTTTTATGTGCCCCGTCAGTACACTCTCACACACGGTACAGCGCAGTTCACTACCATTCAGTCAGTTCACTGCCATAAAGGTCAGTTCCGAAAAATTGTTTATCCAACGCTGCACCGTAACATGTGACGGACACTGTCCGGACATCTTTACAAACTTATTCGACGTTTCATGCGCACGAATGATGAATTGATCAGCACAGGTTAACTAATACTAAAAAAAAAAACGTGATGAAAGTTGGCTGACCAAAAAAAGGCATATTTCTATTCTTGATCTTAAATTTCTATTAAATTCTTAATCAAATTTAATTGTCAAGGCCGTTACATCATGTGACAGCCAATATATATTTTACAATGTTTTGTTTCGAGCTTCATCAAAACAACTATTTGTATTTCGTTCATTCATAGCCAGATTTGATGACTTTTTTGTTTGTCGACTCCTTATAACAATATTACAGTCACGTTAAGACCGGTCCTGGAATATATTATTAACCTACGGGCTCTAATAATGATGTGTATAAAATGAAAGAAAGGTTGGTGCTTTTACACCACCAAAATGGAGGTCAGAAATTCAACAGATACGGTAACCAGTGTTGGACAAAAGGAATCTTATTATTTCTATATACAAATTACCCCTTACTTTATGATAGCCTTGTACATTCATATAATACAATTGTGGAAATACTGACAAATTAAAAATGTCCAATTCACTAAACTTTATTATTATGGTAAAAATGTATTTTATCGCAATTCTTGACTGATGAAAGAAAACTCACACAAAGGTGTTTAAAGAAGTGCTAGGTAGTTAGTATTCACTATAGTGTAACTGTAATAATTTACGTATAGTCCTTCTATTTTTAATTGAAAATGATAAATACGCCTGGGGAACAAAAAAAAGCGGTGCAACTTTATGATTCCATGGACGTGCATATATCTTTTATAAATTCGAAAATTGTGAAATATTTTTTTTCATTCAAATCAATATAGGAGATTAAAATTAGCCTGCATACAAAAATCTTAATATTTGCAATATAATTTGCTGTAAATAATGCTCATTTAGCCAGATAATCTCAAAAATTGTCTGTTTTAATAAACCTAGCTGAAGTACACGTCACTGGCGTCTTAAACAAGTCAGAATTACTAAAGTCGTAAGTCATTTTAACGACGTCGTAAAAATTTTATGGCACGTGGACCGAATAAGTAATTAAAGAGTATTAAATACAAAGCAATCCAATAGTGTACTGGATCGGCATTCGCTCGCGGATCGCGGCATCGCGTTGCCGGCTCTTCCGAATTTTCTTAAGTATAGTAATATACATAAAGTTGTTTTAATTTATAATTATTTTTTCCAGCAATTTTAAACGCTTTATTTTAATGCTAACTAATAAATTTATATCTATGTATTTTTTTTAAAAATATTTCCAAACTAGCTTTCTAAGAACGTCACGAACTAACAGTTTACTGAAGTATGAAGTATACTTGTATAGTGAGCTTAGCAGTTTTAGAAAACATATCTGACAACCTTGCTTTTTTCTACCTATTTTCAATTTAGAATGGAAAACCAGTACTAGTAGGTATTTCGTTTCAACGTAATTTTTTACAAGAACACCAACGAAAATATGTGAAAATGAATATATTTACAGTTATGTAAACCTAGACAAGTTTTTCAGTTATAACTTTCCTCCAAAATACCGTTGCTGACTAGACTATTCATGCCTGTTGTTAAACGAAAGCGGTGGTATTGTGGAGAGCCCCGTCCACTTTGTAGAGATAAGGCAGGTTTTCAAATATTAAGCCGAGCCAGTGTAATAAATTTAATAGAACTAAACTTCCTGCTAATGAGAAATTAATTCAAAATAAGGCTTCGCCGCGACTTACAGCCTCATAGCCATGATTAATAAAACAGGTTTAAAGTGGCAAATAACACAAGGATTTAAAATACACAATTTAATGTGCGATAATGTACACAATTAATTAAACTTGATTCGTATTAACAGACTGTTTTAGGTATCATCTGTATATCAGTCCAATGTCCCTCCAGTTTCCATCTGTGCAGCGAAACTACTTGCAAAGTTGTAAATATCTATAAAAAGTTATAAGCGATAAATAAAAGATATTTCTTTCGCTTTCGCTTAACAAAAAATGATGAATTTAAATATATTTTATTAATACAGGGGTAGTATTAAAACCTGGCTTAGAAACAAATCCAGACATGAACACTGTTCCATTTAACACGGAAACAGTTTTTTGCGCTCAATGCGCGCATTTCCCCAACCAAATTGGCATCATCAGGTAACGATTAAAATTAATGTTAAATCTAATTACATATACACACTGTGATCACTAGGGTTCCGAACGCTGTAACGCAGGGCCGGACTCGTAATCCATCATGTTATTGACCGAAGATGACATATGAGAGATCAAAAGGAGTAAAAATATGTTAATAATGTATATTCCTATCGCTTGTGTCATTCAGAAACACCGACTGGCTTCATTGCTTGCGCGTACGTTGCCACAACCAGTAGCGTTTCTGCATTTCTTCTTAAACGTTAAACGTGGGCGATTTATAATAATAATAATAATAATAATAATAATAATAGAATTTATTCCAATTGACTATGTTACATAGTATAGGAAAAGTCAAAAACACAATCACTTTTAATTTTACAAGTACATAGAAACAGTTAAATATAATAAAAGTGAACAATCATTATTGTAAAATAATAAGAATTAACAAATGATCCATATTAAAATAAAATAAAATTATACAGAAATTTAATGACTACAGTAATATACATTAACATAATTTATTAAATGGGAAGTTAAAATAATATCAAAAATTAAGAAAATCGGACACACTATAGAAAACATTGTTTAATAAAAACGTTTGTAACTGTTTTTTGAAAGATTTGATATTTCTAATATTTTTTAATTCAGGTGTTAATTTGTTATATAACTTAATACCGATATACTTAGGACTTTTTTCATACAATGACAGACTGTGTTCAGGAATTGCTAATAAGGCTCTCGATCTTGTTTCATAATTATGAAAGTCACCATTTAATGTGAATGCATCTAGATTATTTTTTACATATATTAGTAATTCATAGATGAAAATGCAAGGTACGGGTAATAATTTAAGTTTATTAAAATAAGGTTTGCACGATGTGCTTTGGGATATACCAGCTATTGTTCTAATTCCTCTTTTTTGTGCTTTGAAAACTCTATGTAAGTGACTAGATGTGCCCCAAAATATAATGCCATACCTTAGTCGGGATGAAAATTGTGCATGATAAAATGACAGTAAAGTAAATTCATTGCTAATACATTTTAGTCTTGATAGAGCATAACACAATGACGAAAGTTTGTTACATAAATTTTCTATGTGAACGTCCCAGCTCAGCATGTTATCAATACTCAGTCCCAGAAATTTTGTATTTTGTACTTGAGCTATTGATTTTGTATTAATTTTTATTAGGTAACTTTCATTAATAATTGATGTCCGCGGTGTAAAATTTATGAAGACAGTTTTTGTAGTATTTAGACATAGTTTATTATTATCAAACCATTTTTTGAAGCAGGAGATTAATCTTCGCATTTCTGTGCATGCATCTGTGACAGAGTTTTCACTACACAAATAAGTATTATCATCTGCAAACATAGTTAGGTTATTTTCACAGCTTTCTACTTCAGGTAGGTCATTTACAAATATTAGAAACATTAGTGGTCCTAAAATGGAGCCTTGCGGTACTCCAATATTGATTTTAACCTCCTTAGAATAAACATTGTTTATATCAACTACCTGCTTTCTATCATAGAGATATGATGTTAGCCATTTATTTACTTTCCCCCTCAGACCGTAGTTTTGCAATTTTTCTTTGAGTAAATCATGATTAACAAGGTCGAAGGCCTTGCTTAGGTCCATAAATAAACCTAGACATTTTTTGTTTTCGTCCAACGACATGTATAATTTATTAATAAAGCGTAGAACAGCCGAATGCGTGTTTCTGTTCTTCCTGAAACCGTGTTGTGCATCATTTAATACATCATTAGCTGTTAAAAACTGTAAAATTTGATCAAAAATAATTGTTTCTAGAACCTTGGAAATAGAACTGAGCAGCGAAATTGGACGATAATTCTCCATCTTTTCTCTGCTATCTTTTTTATGTAGGGGAATGATTCGCGCTGTTTTAAATACTTCTGGAAAAATACCTTCTTTTAGAGACAAATTTATAAGGAAAGTTAGAGGATAAACAATATAGTTAACCGCCCCCTTTAAAACATTGGTGGAAACTGAATCAGTGCCAACTGAGTTAGAACTTTTTAAATTCATAATTGCATTGTATACAGCATTATTAGACACGGGACTTAAAAACATTGTTTTATTTGTTTTTTTAAGCATATGATTTATGTTATCACACTTTTCATCATTATGTGTCCCCACTTTGTATGGAATTTCAGCAAAATACTTGGCAAATGAATTCGCTATATCTTCAGGATTTGTGACCTTCACATTATCTACAGTGATATTAGACATTTCCGTGGATTTAGAGTTTTTATTAATACTATCATGTATTAGTCTCCACGTAGTTTTACTCTTATTATTGGATTCCTGATAAAGTCTGTCATTATACAATTTTTTGGCGGCTACAATAACATTTTTGTAAATTTTTTTGTATTTTTTGTAATACTCTGCATCATGTACATTTTTTGTCAAATTAATTATTCGATGTAATTCCTTAAGCTTTTCTGCGGATACTTTAATTCCTTGAGTTAACCACATTTTGGTTTTACTCCCCTTATTATCTATTTTTGTAAGTGGAAAAGATATGTCTACATAATATTTTAACGCCTGTGTGAAAATTTCAAATCCTTCATTAACGTTGTCAGTTTGATAAACATCAAGCCACGTTTCTTTACATATGTGACTGAGAAATGTGGCATAATTAGCTGTACTATATATTCTAGAGTAAAGGTCTTTTTTAACATTATTTTCCCAGTTACAATTCAATTTTAAAATTTGGGCTGAATGATCTGAAATGCCATTAAAACTTATGCTACAGGAAAAGTTTAAAGTATCTTCTTGAAAATTAGTACATATGTAATCTATTGCGGTCGATGAGGAGGAAGCACATCTTGTAGGGTTGTTTATCAAGTTACTAAGACCATATGAGGAAAGAATGTCTTGTAATTCATTTTTGTGGGGAGAATTTGTTAGGTAATCAATATTTAGATCTCCAACTATTATAGTATGTTGGTCCTTGACTTTTTTGTTATGACTGTCCAGAAAAGATGATAATTTTGTTAGAAATAAATTTGTATCACCTGATGGGGATCTGTATAAACAAAATATATTTAGATGAATGTCATTTTCTAGTACCATTTGTCCTGTACATATGATTTTAGAAGGAAAATGATCGTTCCACATCTATTATAGAAAATAGTTGGACAGAGGACGACGCACCACGCACATTATTTTCAAGAATTTTGCATAATTTTTTGTTGTCACTAACATTAGTACATTATTATGTTTAACATCTACAGAGGACAATACATGTGTTACTACGATTTCTATACTTTTAGCCGCTGTTTGCAAAACACATTTATTAGCTATCAATATGAGGGGCATTAACGATCTTATTACCGTAAAATCCGTTGTTTCGTCCATTGCCAGCCACAGAAATTTAATGTGTATGTCTTCTTTGATATTTCCCATCTCACATTGATATGTCTTATGCAATGTATGGCTACTAGGCAATGGAAAATCGGATACATATTCATCAAAAAAACGTCTAAAGAAAATATTGTCGACCACGTTCCACGCAAAGCTACATGCGCAAAATATTATGCACACATCAAACGAAAAATTCCTCTTTTCTAACCGTACCGGGTATATTTTTTTATGGATATTCGAATCTCAATATCTTTTACACTCTCAGCGATCACAAAATATATTTCGACGATTGCAAGGAATACATAAAATATGTGATCCGTCTGTTGTAAAATGCTTGTAATTTTCAATAATATTTTTAAGTCTCTTCACAAATGGAGACAACTGTGCCATTATTGCAGAAATCCACACAAAATCAGGTAATATGTAAATGCATAGCACGAATTCACGAGTGACTAACGCGCGAGAAAAAATTGTTTTCAATACAGCGATCGACCCGTTTACACCGCCGGCAGGTCGCTATGGAAATAGTTCGTTTTCTTATGGAGAAAGTGTATTACGGAGTGCCAGGTTCCCGCGAAGATCTCGTTCGGAATAACATTCTACGCACGGACAGTGGCGTAGGTATACAGGGGCGAAAGATATACGCTTATAAAATACGGTTTATACTTTAATTATCATAGAGTTGTATAGTGCCGGCTCTACGTGATAGTATTTTTGCCCGGACCTCAGTGATCACTTTTAAGATATATACCGTTGAGATGTTTTAAACTAAAACAGATACAGTGTTGCTTAGATTACATGAAAGTTGCACATTTTTATGCCATTGAAAAGTACAGAGTGTCTACTTTTATTTATGTAGAAATCCATAAAATCCGCATTTGTCGATAAACTTTTTATTAGATATTTAAAGGGCATCGAAAACTGCTTCTTCTGATCCTAACGTCGCTTTTGAGATTCACCTCTATGGCCTGCTATGATTTTTTATACCCCCGAAATTCAATATAACCATTTACCGATGTTTTTATTTTTGTTTAAAATCCGAATCCATAGCGTAATCAGAAGTCCTCACCCCATTTACAAAATTTTGCTAAAAAAATATACTATGTGTTTCTTTCTATACGACCACAAAGTTGACCAAAATATCGAGTTTAAGAACCGCTAGACGAGTACAGTGTGCCATGGATTTGTGTCAAGGTCGTTGAAGTTTTTTTTTTGTATTATGTTAAGTACTTGTTTTCATTTTTGTTTACAGCATGTTTTCGAAATATGGTCAAATTCAACGTTAAAAATCGCTACTATTTTGTTTAAAATAAAAATAATAATTTTTGCATTTGTAACACCCTACATCTGTTTATATCAAATAAAAGCTGCAATCTTCCGCTTTCCAAAAATGCATAGTTTAAAAATGTAATTTGATTTTTAAAAACATCGTGTTTTGGACGTCCCAGAAAATTCTTACCCATTTTGATTGTAAATATATTTTCACGTAGAGAAGATGCGGTGTTCGCCAATTGATTTACTTTCTCAATGAGTTTTTTTTTTCATACTATGTTAAAAACTTGTTACTTGCCCTACAGGGTGTTTTTAAAATATGGTCAACTTCAGCATTAAAATTCACCACTATTATGAATATAACAGCCGATATATGTTTACGCTAAACAAAAGCTTCATTCTTCCGCTGAAGAATGTATGGTTTGTTACACTTTATTTTCCAACTTTTGTTTAGTGTAAACATATGCATAGTGCTGTGTTCAAAGTAAGGGCGATTTTTTGCATTGAAATTGATTGCAAGTAACAAGTTTTTAACATAGTACGAAAAAAAACTTATTGAGAAAGTAAATCAATTGGTGAAAACCATATCACGGAGAGAACTCATCAAACATATTTACGATCAAAATGGATCAGAATTTTCTGGAACATCCAAAACACGATGTTTTTAAAAACAAATTACTAACCGATTTTGAAAGTAAAGTGTAAGAAACTATACATTTTTGGAAATCGGAGGATTGGAGCTTTTATTTGGTGTAAATAGATATGGGGAGTTGCATTTAAAATAGTAGCGAATTTTAACATTGAATTTGAGCATATTTCAAAAACACCCTGTAGGACAAGTAGCAAGTATTTGACATGGTACGAAAAAAACTTTTTGAAATAGTAAATTGACTGGCGAAAACCGCATCTTTCTAAGTGTGCTCTGGCAAAAGATATTTACGATCAAAATGGGTCAGAAACCTCTGACAAGTAACTCTACCCAACTGTCACTCACCGATTTAAATGAAACGTTGCACACTCATAGAATACCAAATATGTTACAACATCAAATTTAATGTACATAAAAAAATACCAAAATATGTTACAACATAAAATTTAATATGATTTATAATTTAATAACATGTATAGAAGTACTATTTATTTTTTTGGAATTTATTTCCAAAATCTTAAGGGGTTAACCCCTCTGGAGCGCGAAAAAAATCGAGGCATTTGGGAATTTTTTTCTGCTGTACTAATAAAGCGATCAAAAATTCATTTTAGGACTTTATTAAGGACATATATACAGTTATTTTTTTGTTTAATAAAAAATACAAAATGGTGTCATAAATACACATCGAACACATAATTTTTTTTTGTTGACCATCGGTGGGCAACACAGCAATTTGTTAAGAGCTACTAGAAAAAACAACAAAATTTTCTCATTACCTACATGAGTTTTTTCTAAAGCGGTACACAAGATTATTGTAAAATATTGATTTTTCGCAAAATGCCAGCAGTTTGAAAAAATAAAATCAAATTTTACGAAAAAAACGATATTAATTTGTTTATAAAAACCGTCATTTTTAACTGATCGAAAAAAATCGTGTGTACCGCTTTAGACAATTTATTTAAGAAGCTACAGTCAAAATTTCAAGTCAATAAAAATTGCGCGAGTTATACTGCCCACCAGTTTGGAAAACTCGTTTTCGAAAAAAACGCCTTTAAAGTTTCAAGACGTGTTTACTTCGTGAAATTTTCAAAATATAGGCATGTTAATTTTTTTTATCTTTAATCCGCTATACCAGGATCATATATGTATTATCCTTTCCAAATTATCGATCGGGCCACAGGTACTCCAAAATTCTAGGCTATATATGATACTAAAAATACCGCAGCACAGCGGTATTTTCGAACATTTCGGAGTTACATAGTTGTTTCACAAATTAGGTTAAAAATAATTGTTAAACATTTTCCCATCAATAATTCCTTTTGGATATCATTCTTGGAATGTTTTTACAACATTTAAACAAAAATTTGTTTTCCGGAGGGGTGGGTCCCTTAAGTGGATTACACTTCTTTTCTTGGAGACGTCTGCGGCCTGCAAAAGAACTTTTGCAAATCTTGCCGTACTACAAATACTCAAATTGCTTATTAAAATAAATTGCATTCTCTAGAGAAGTACACAAAATTATTCAAAAATATTAATTTTAAAAAAAATGGCAGTTCCAAAATTTTTTTTTTAAATTAACATTTTCGAATAATTTTGTGTACTTCTCTAGATAATGTAATTTATTTTAATAAGCAATTTGAGTATTTGTTGTACGGCAAGATTTGCAAAAGTTCTTTTTGCAGACGCAGACGCCCCCAAGAAAAGAAGTGTAATCCACTTAAGGGACCCACCCCTCCGGAAAACAAATTTTTGTTTAAATGTTGTAAAAAACATCCCAAGAATGATATCCAAAAGGAATTATTGATGGGAAAATGTTTAACAATTATTTTTAACCTAATTTGTGAAACAACTATGTAACTCCGAAATGTTCGAAAATACCGCTGTGCTGCGGTATTTTTAGTATCATATATAGCCTAGAATTTTGGAGTACCTGTGGCCCGATCGATAATTTGGAAAGGATAATACATATATGATCCTGGTATAGCGGATTAAAGATAAAAAAAATTAACATGCCTATATTTTGAAAATTTCACGAAGTAAACACGTCTTGAAACTTTAAAGGCGGTTTTTTCGAAAACGTGTTTTTCCAAACTGGTGGGCAGTATAACTCGCGCAATTTTTATTGACTTGAAATTTTGACTGTAGCTTCTTAAATAAATTGTCTAAAGCGGTACACACGATTTTTTTCGATCAGTTAAAAATGACGGTTTTTATAAACAAATTAATATCGTTTTTTTCGTAAAATTTGATTTTATTTTTTCAAACTGCTGGCATTTTGCGAAAAAATCAATATTTTACAATAATCTTGTGTACCGCTTTAGAAAAAACTCATGTAGATAATGAGAAAATTTTGTTGTTTTTTCTAGTAGCTCTTAACAAATTGCTGTGTTGCCCACCGATGGTCAACAAAAAAAAAGTATGTGTTCGATGTGTATTTATGACACCATTTTGTATTTTTTATTAAACAAAAAAAATATCTGTATATATGTCCTTAATGAAGTCCTAAAATGAATTTTTGATCGCTTTATTAGTACAGCAGAAAAAAATTCCCAAATGCCTCGATTTTTTCGCGCTCCAGAGGAGTCTAACCCCTTAAGATTTTGGAAATAAATTCCAAAAAATAAATAGTACTTCAATACATGTTATTAAATTATAAATCATATTAAATTTTATGTTGTAACATATTTTGGAATTTTTTAATTTCATTTAAGGCGATTCTTGCTTTTACCGCCTTTTAGGGGTGGTTTCTACCCCTAAATAGTAGATGATTAGATTTAACTTTAGTTTTAATCATCTCTTGATGCTGTCAACATGGTTGGCGAAAAGCGCGTCGTACAAAAAAAATATTTAGGTGTGAAGTGTAAAAGTGTTCAAGTGTGATTTTTTTTAAAGATGCTTATTTTTATCTCGTATAATAAACTTTGTAGGTAAATAATATGTGTCAACATATAAATGAAAACCCTATACGATAGATACTGCATTAAAACCGCAGTATTCTATCACGCGCATTCACTTGTTCATCATATTTCTGAAGGCTTTAACGTCTGTATTTACTATCCACCACGCAAAAATGTTTTATGAATTTAAGGATTGTTCCGCTATTTTTAGAAACTCCTACACAAACAGCTCATTTTCATTAGCCATATTGCGAATACCGGCGCCTACACCAGATCATATAGGTATATATGAAAGAAAAATAAGCGTAATAAATTAATTTCGCTACTGTGTGCCATAGACAACTGTAATATTATGTTATGGACAACGCAGTTATGATTTTCGCTACGAATGTAGGTATAAAATATATTCAACCGTACCGCAACTGTACATTTTAGGTACAGGGAATACTAGCACACTATACAGGGTAAGTAGAAAGAATGGGCCAACACTAAACTGTAGATACTAGACACCAAAATATTATGATTGAGTTCAACATGCCTTTACCAATGTCAAATTGTATTTATTTCAAAAACCGTTAATTTGAAATATCGATAATGATTATTAAAGTGGTATTAAATTAGAATATGGAATTCAAATATGATGTAAAAATACCGCATACTACAGTACAACTTCGATAATCCGAACATGCGTTAGTCCCAACTTAAAGTCATAATCCAAACAAATCTTGATTATAACATCGTACCGTTTTGAGGCTTTGTTAGGGATTTTAACTAGGATAATAATATGTACCGACCAGTGGCGGTGCGTGATATTTCAGTTAGCCATATCTTGAAAACGACGCATGGGACCCACTTCACTTTTTATGTGATGACTATACACCTCTTACAGAAAGGATTTATAGTGAAAAAACCGTCAGCAAAGTTTGCGAAAAAAATTTCAAAAACACTGGAGCACTCCCTGGGTTCTCAGTAACGCTCTGTGGAATATTTGCAGTATATTTTTTTTCATAATCTAGAAACAAATATAAGGAGATGTTTTTCGATTTGTTCCAAAATACTTTTGTTTCAAAAAGTTATGGCCATTTTAATTTTGGGAAACAAAATGTTCCAATAAAATTAAAATTATAATGGCCATAACATTTTGAAAAAAAAATATTTTGCAACAAATCGAAAAACGTCTCCTTATATTTGTTTCTAGATTATGAAAAAAAATATGCTGCAAATATCCCACAGAGCGTTACTGAGAACCCAGGGAGTGTTCCAGTGTTTTTGAAAATTTTTTCGCAAACTTTGCTGACGGTTTTTTCACTATAAATCCTTTCTGTAAGAGGTGTATAGTCATCACCTAAAAAGTGAAGTGGGTCCCAACGTCGTTTTCAAGATATGGCTAACTGAAATATCACGCACCGCCACTGGTACCAACTAAGGACAGAACATGTTAAAATACAGAGCCGAAGTAAGCACAATGCCTTAAACTCGAATTAAAAGTTCACTGTAATAACTAACAAATTAACACAAACACTTTTTACGACAACCAGTCCAGTAGGCAGAGACTTATGTGTGTTCATGAAACATATAAGGCTAGTTTTGACGGTTCCCTATGTATTTTTTTTGCGTAGAACACAATGCGCGGGGGGGGTCCGTAGAGCTGAAGCCGTCCGCTAATTTTAAATTATTTAAATTAAACAATTTGTGAAAAAAAAACGTAATTTTTCACATTTTCGCTTATATCTCCGTTCCTTGGCATATTTTATATACCATATGCATTTAAGAAGTTGTAGTTGTATATGTAGAATGTATTGAATTTCCAAAATTTTAAGTCCAACTCGAAGTCTCCAAGTGCTATTGTTAACTTGCAAATGACTGCTGAATTTGAAAAAAGTGCTTTTTTTCACTATTTTTTTACTTCGAAAGTAGGGCGACTATGATCATGAAATTGGGACTGCTATTTGTAGTATGAAGTTACAAAATAAATTTCAGCTCGATCCGGTAATCACTTTTCGAGTAATTAACGATCGAATTTTTTTGCAATAAGCACTTACTATAAACTTATTGTTATTTGTATAACACTGAAAATTTATGGAAATTTTTGAAAATTTGTGGAAAAATATGCATAACCAATAACAAGCTCTGTTTATATTCAGCAAAAGTTTATATCGCAGGTGTTTAAGAGAATCACGAATAATATAAAATCAAAATAAATATGTGTATTCTACGTGACTGTATATGAAACGGTAGATCGACAATAAAGTGGCACATATACTTGTACGATGCGATGTTTGGAGTTAGATCACGGACCCCTTATTTATTTAATATGTTGCAGTCGAATAGTACCAACTATATCACAAAGTATAGTAGGTGTTGTATAAAGTGCCCTACAAAATGTAAACATTGCGGCCTACATTTTGGCCACTTCAGTAACAAAATTAGAAACTGAAAATATTTCCTTACTGAAAGTCATCTTGTATTACTGCAGTTATTTGACATAACACTTTAGAACTAAATTGGTGAACACCAATAAGGCAATAGTCATAGAGTTTGTTAGGGTAAGTTCTTTTTTTAAGTTTTATTATTCTTGTTTATGTTAACTACGGAACCTACAGTGTAATCGACTATCACTCAATATCTTTCAATTCTTTAAGAATCGTAATTTTGAAATGCTCATATACCAGGTATATACCAGGTGTCTACTCAATAACTTTTGAACGGAAAGATATATGCATTAGGGTTTCCACTGTTTCAAATAGCTTGATATTTGGAGATTTTTCGGGTTTTTGCATAGCCAATTAGAATCCGAGAAAGAAATAGGAACTTTGTGTTTTTAAATTGTACATTCTATATATTTCTATTTAATCTCGATTTACAAGTCGTTCTAAATAAAAAGGTGTCAAAATAATTTATTTTTATTAGACGTTTTTCTTCTGGATGTTGCTTGTATCACATTAACATTCATTTGTATCACATTCCAGGCTGTCAACATTAGAGTAACAGTTTCGATAATTCGGCGAAGCCCGTGTACCAGACATGTAACGTGGGTTAAATTAGTACAGGTAAACCTCGTTTTGCGCCGATTCGATTTACGTCGATTCTCAATAACGCCTGTTGTTGCCGGCCGTGGGATTCCCCGGTTCGGCCGACACCAGATGACAGTAGGCGCTGCGATTCTAATACCAGACACACTTTTATACGTTGTTTTATTAGACATTATCAGACTTACACATGAATGCGGATTCGAAGACGTAACAACCGAAGATGTGACCGAACTGTTGTGACCACTCTCAAATCAAGAATTAGAAGAGTTGATGAAGGAATTAGATAACATTCAATCAGAAAATCCTGAAGACGAAGAGGAGCATGAGAAAGAAAATGATAGGAGAACCCTAAAAACGGCCGATCTAACTAATATCCTTTCTTCTATAGAAAGGTTAACAGATGAGCTCTGTGAAATTTCAAGAGACGGGGATTTCAATCGAAGCGCAAATGTTAAAAGAAGAACAGCAGTTACAGCTGCCGTTTGACCTTATGCTATGATTCTGCACGAAAGGATGCAACAATCAAAGCAAATGAAATCGGATGCTTTTTTTAAAAAAGTGTGAGAATTTAATTTCGTACTGACGAACTAGTGAATTAATATTTATTTTAAAAAATTCATTAATTATATTAAGAGATTATTACTTATTTTGTAAAAGGATTTAAACTTTATTTATTAAATACATTTATAATTTATTTAGAATATATGTATATAGCCTATTATTAAATAAACACCTAACTTTGAACTAACCTAACCTTATATCGTCCATTATATTTGTGTTCATTTTACGCCGGTGTCTGTCGGAACGGAACCCCGGCGTAAAACGAGGTTTACCTGTATATGTCTTTGAAACTCTCAAATGCACTTCCATGGCTTTTGCATCATTCAATCCATCAACCTTCTACGCCATGTTCTGCCCTTTAACATCCAGACGATACTTTTTTTATGTCCTCAATGTAAAATCGTCTAAGAGTTGTTTCTGCAGGCAAACTAACTTCGCGTACTTTCCACTCACAGCGTTCTGGATAACTTGAACAGAACTCGGGATGATCTAATGTGGCGAATTGAATATTACACACTACCGTCATTTTGACTAAATCCACGTTACATTGTCTTTGTTTGTCTCGCGCACTCACACTACCACTTACACGAGCTTCATGTTTGTCTGTAGCAACATGTTAAACATAATGAAAAACATAATATGTTTTTATGTGCCACGTCAGTACACTGTCACACACGATACAACGCAGGTCACTGCTATTAAAGGTCAGTTCCGTAAAAATGTTTATCCAACGCTCCACCGTAACATGTTACGGGCGCCATCGCCATCCCGATATTTTTACAAACTCATTCGACGTTTCGTGCACACGAATGATGGACCGATCAGCGCAGGTTAACTAATACTACAAAAATACGTCATCAGAGTTGGCCGAGCAAAAAAAAGACGTATTTCTGTTCTTGATCTTAAATTTATAACCTTTTAATTGTTTTAATAACCTAATTATTGTCAAAGCTGTTACATTATGTGACAGCCATTATTTATTTTACAATTGTGACAGTCACTTGGCAAAAGTTTGTATTTCTCTCTCTCTCTCACACACACCGCTATTTGTATTTATCTCGTTCATAGCCAGATTTGATGACGTTTCTTTTTTTTTTGATGGCTCGTTGTAACAATATACCAGTCGCATTAAGACCAATCCTGGAATCTATTAATTATCCTATTAAGTTTGGTTCATTGAAAAGGTAACTTTTCAAACATTTTAAAAAATATAATGTACCCAGTATATTCCCATTTGAAAGAAAAAAATAATTTGTAAATAAATAATAATAATGAATACTAAAAATAAACCCTTAAAAATTTTACAGTTTTAATGAAAGTTGATTTTGAATATTTCTAAAACAAAAATAAATTGTTTTGTTATGCTTAATTCACAGAACTCTTAATTTAAAAATAAAAACCGAAATTTTAGAAAAAAGCTTTAGCAAAAACTTTATTGATGTCTTCTTATTCAGAATGACTTAAATAAATTAAAATTACACAAAAATATACAGGGTGTTCCATTTAAAAATCCAAAGTTCCTATATATTTCTCAAATCTATTTGGCTACGACAAAATGTGAATGATACTAAAAAGACTCAAAATTTCGAGCCATTTGCATCAGTGAAAACCCGAAACGCCTATATCTCGTTCGTTCAAAAGTTATTAAATATACCCTATATTCGTAGACACCCTGTATAAATAGGTACTTTGTTCCATGCAGCAGTTGTAACTATTCGAATGAGCTGTTATTAAAATCTGCCAGACAAGCCTTTTATATTGAAATAAATACGCAATTCGTATTTTGTCGTTATATCACAGCCTTTAGAACCAGAACCAGTTAATCCAATTTTACATTAAGTACATAATCGTTGTGTTGCTGAAATTAAGATATTTACGCTCTTTATATGTAAATTATAGATTGTAAGTTGCATATTCTTCCATTATTACCGATGACTAAAGTGTTCTGTTATCCAATTAAAATTGCTACTTGAAAGAGACATGCAACGGGGCAGAAACCAATTTGGTCGCCTGCTAGACCTGTATTTTGCTGTTTACATATTCCTGATAATAAGTGTAAAGTCCGGATTACTAACAATTAGCTAAGAAGCTTAATGTTTTATTTTCTCTCGAGGATATGGTAATGCTGCATGCGTTACTAATTCAGCGCAAATCTGCCTCAACTTTAAGATTATGTATAAACTGTGTGAGTGTAATTCCCAATTAGCTGCTATAGAAAATATTCTCAACGACAATTTAAGTGGAAAACCTAAGAATTTCGTACAGTACACCAAGGATAGCTTTGCCCGCGAATTGCGCAAAACGAACGTAATACAAGGGTGAGAGATACGAGCCCTAACAAGTATGTGTTCGGACAAATGCATTTTTCACGTATTAGACTGTTTTATGTATAATGAAGCAAACATTGACTAATGCAGCTGACAGTACATAAGAACTTAAAGAATTCAAAAATATGTTTTAATTAATGTTTTCAAAAAAAAAACAAATTAACAATATCACAACTTACCAAAACAACTAAAAAGTAACAAATTAACTGGCAAGTAAATGTTTGGAAAAAAATGTAAGTATTAATAAGGCGTTACGTCACCTTTTGCCTTAATTACGGCCCGAATTCTTGCAGGCATTGTTTCAACCAAGTGTCGACAGAGTTCTGGTGAAAAGGTGTCCGAAATTTCGCCGACTTTTTCCTTTAAAGTAGAGACCGCACTTTGAGGACCATCTCTCAAAACTCTTTTTATCTTATGCCACAGTGTTTCAATGACATTTAGGTCGGGGCTGCTTGATGGCCATGATAGGACTTTAATATGCTGTTCCCCGAACCACTTTTCGTCTTTTTTGCAGTATGGGAAGCTGCGCCGTCTGGTTGGAATACGAAATTATTTTCTGGGTACATATCCTGAACAGTCGCTTATAAGCTATTCCTAAGTATTTGTATATATTTGTCAGTGTTGATGGTACCTTCTATGACCTCATACTGTTCCAAACATTTAGCGGACATACATCCACAAATCATGACACACTTCGGGAATTTTACGGTTCGTTTAAGGCAGTCCTTATGAAAGGCTTCACTTTTTGTTCTTATTACAATTTTTCTATGATCGCCTACGCGGGCATCAAATTTGGACTCATCACTGAAAATTACTTTTGACCAGTCTTCTATAATCCACGACACCTTCGATTTGGTCCAAGTCGTTTTTTTTGTACCTCAGTTAATACAGGCTTTTCTTTCAGATCATTTACGAGAATTGAAAAATTAAAAATTTTAAAAATAAAATAGTAATACCTTATAAAAGCTGAGCCCAGACTTATGAATGCATTTTCTGCAACATTCT
Source organism: Aromia moschata (assembly GCA_029963805.1). NCBI lineage: Eukaryota > Metazoa > Arthropoda > Insecta > Coleoptera > Cerambycidae > Aromia > Aromia moschata. The sequence continues at coordinate 303,505 of JAPWTK010000368.1, read as the reverse complement.
CGGATAGCCTTTCTCCTGTTTCAGAGTTCCCTTGCGCTGTTATATCCCTTAAGGTGTTCCGTCGACTTTTTTTTGCAAATTTTCACCAACAACCTTTGGCTCCTGTCAGTAACAAGTTTGGGTCTTCCAGGACTTTTACCTTTTCAATCCAAATTTCCAGTCTAGCGGTAATGCTTTAAATGTCCCCAACAGTAGACTTTGCAAAGCACAATTCTTCCGCAAGTTCGCGGATTTTTTTGCCACTGCAGTATTTTTTTACAATGAGCTGCAGCAATTTTTGATCAGTAGCACGTACACGGCCCATTTTTATTTAAAAATAACGAATATTCGCAAAAACTACCAGAAATCATCTGTGACTGACACATCTAATTGTGAAATTAATGGTTACCGCGGCAACAACAAATGTTTATTTACTTTTTAGCGCAGGTTTCTCGATTTCCCGAACATTAAGTTTTTTATATATTGATATATATACATTTTTATAATTCTGGCCATAAATTCATAACAAAAATAATCTTCAGCATAATATTATCTTGCAAATGTATATAATTTTATATATTTTAGATTTTTAAAGCGTGGTTGTAAATTTTTGCTTGGCTATTTTTGCTTGAATATTTTTTTTTTTAAAAAATGCGTTTGTCCGAACATATAGTTGTTAGGGCTCGTATATCAGATACCCACAAACAATAACGGACTGTACTTTTCGAAGCGTTCACGGCTACAGCTTCAAAAGAAATGAGCACAGTTCCAGGTTTTGTCTACTGCGGCCAAGGGCAAAACTATTGTTGATGCACTGTAGTTCTTAAAACTTTGCAAATTTTGAGTGAAGAATCCGAACCTTAAAAAATTTGACACGAATAGATTGCTCTGATATCCAAATATCAGATCCGTTATCGATCTATCGACCGAGACTGGAATATCGAGTATACAACATAGGTACATGTTTGAACAAAACATTAATTTGTAGTGTTTTATTCAGTAATATTTTTTCCTAAAGTTTGAAATAATGTATCGCGTATACTAAGCACCCTGTGTATAATAATTTACTCTCAGGCAGACGATACATCTTCCCCTAACAAATTCTTTTTTGAATTCTGCGAGGCTTTGGTTTGGTTAATTGAAACTATAGTCTAATACATATTCAGTCTAATACAGTCTAATTTATAGGGTGAGTCAGAAAGAATAGGCCAACATTGAACTGGATATACTAGACACCAAAATATTATGATTAAGCTCAACATGTGTTCAAGGTTTATATTTTATTCTGAAATTTCTCAATACTTGAGAAAGTTTTAATAGTATAAATCTGAAAATTGGTGGTTTTATGTTTTCTGGTGTGAGAATTACTTATTTTAAGCTTATTTTGACGTTGCTCCTAGAGGGCGCTAGTTTCACCGTATTATTTCGGTTAATTAAAACATATTTGTTTTATCTGTCTAGCCATGTGTAGAACAAGTTGGGAATCTAAAAGAACACACATTTCTCCAGAGAAAAGGTACTCTTGTTTATGTCGTCTAAATCTATCGGTTTTTAAGTTATTTGCATTTAAATGGTTCAATGTATTTTGTTGATTTTATTTTCAGGCGCTGATATTGTTATATTTTTTCTAAGTAGGCCTGTGTCAAGATTATTCGGCTATTTTGCGTACATGTTGATTATTATTTCTGCAAGAGGACTAGCTAGTAATCAGAAAATGCCACGACATAATTATTTTTCTAAAAGTGCTCAGGCAAATGTTAATGGACTTGTGGCCCCAAGATATTTACAATTATACCCAAATAGAAGGCAACCTAATCATAAACTTTTCAGAAATCTTTACAACCGCTTAGCTTAACATCATTTAAGCGAGCTCCTAAAAGATGTACCACTCCCATTAAGAGAAAACATGTGGTTTATGGACGACGGAGCCACCACATCTTGCCTTGCCAGTACGCCAAATATACATGAGCATTTTCTTCAACGGTAGATTGGCCGTAGAAGTGAATTTCTTTAGCCACCAAGAAGTCCAGACCTAAACCCTCTGGACTGCTCTGTATGGTCAAATTTGAAGGATTTAGTTTATCAGGAGGAAGTTAATTATCTTCAGGAGTTGCGATAGAGAATACAAGAAGCCGCGAATACATTTAAAAACAACAGGGAAATTTTGTTTAACATTCATGTATTAAGGTAGGTGGTGGACACTTCCAACATTTGATTCTAAGTTTGTCATTATCACTATTACCAATAATTGTTTTTGTTATTTACTGTTGCTTCGTTTGCTTCTCCGTACATTTTCATCTTTCAAGAATAAAAAAAAACTTCAAAACCGATAGATTTAGATGATCTAAACAAGAGTACCTTTTCTCTGTAGAATTGAGCGTTCTTTTAGATTCTCGACTTGTTTTATGCATGATTCAACATATAAAAAAGTATGTATTAATTTACTTACATAATATGGTGAAACTAAACTAGCACCCTCTAGGAGCAACGTCAAAATAAGCTTAAAATTCGTAATTATCATATCAAAAAACATAAAACTACCAATTTTCAGGTTTATGCTACCAAAACTTTCTTAATTATTGAGAAATTTCAGAATAAAATTTAAACTTTGAACACGCTGTTTTTCTTAAACCAGCTACATTGGTAAGGCATGTTGAGCTCTGTCATAATATTTTTTGGTGTCTAGTATCACCAGTTTAGTGTTGGCCTACTCCTTCTGACTCACCCTGTATATTCGCAACATTAATACTAATTGATATTTATGTACAGAAAACTACGTTGCACTATTAGTAATAACCGAATGGTGTTTGTGAGAAAATCTTTAATGTTTCTAATATTTTTTAAAAACTTCAAAACTGCAGTGTGTCTTTTTCTGTCATTTTTTGTGCTTGATATTTATACACCAACTTTTATGTCTTTTTAATGTCTTTTATATGTTTTTAGTGTTGTAAAAATAAATTATTTAACAATAAACAAACACAAAAAATCCATCCATATGCTAGTCAAATTATTTCTAAATACAATCCGGCATCACTGCGCTCTAAAACTTTAACACGTGTTTGATGACGCATCGGTTTTCATTTTGTAGGAAGTATATTCAATATGTCCCGTGAAATATTTCTGTTTGCCTTATAAGAGCCACCCCCATACGTAGCAAATTGACGATCAGGTACCCTAGATACATGGGGTACCGTTGTCATCTGAAAACTACGAACTTTCAATATTTGTCACGAAAAATTTGACCAAAAACACCGGAGAACAATGTGGCGAGAATTTTCACCTTGTAGATCATCTTGATCTGACTCAAATTATTTCCAATTTGCGTAACAGACTGTGCAAACTTCGAGAACGAGATTTAATTAGAAACGTAACCTATATTTAAATTGCAATTTTATCACGTGTAGATCTACCAGGAAATCTATATTTTGCCTTGATAATTCACACCTAATTTTCTCTAACCTGGACAAGATATATAAACACACATCTTTTATTTATATTATTCTAAAAAATACGGCCCGAGTCAATATAAAGCTGGAAATGTATTAAGCATTCTAATTAACTTTGCACTAAAAGCCATGATGTATGGTTACATAAATAGTGGCTGGACTGTTTTACGCCCAACAAAATAAATTGTGGCTTAAATACAACGTTAAGTACAATTGAAGTGTAACAAACTATTTTCAGCCCGATTTGTTCTTTAAATAAGTCGTGTTTACAGAAGAATACTATTCCGACGTTTTTAACTGTCTGAACGTTTTCGCACTGGTCTATTTTTAATTCTATCTTCATGCACATTATTTTCGGACGTTTATGTTTTTCCGACGTTTTACCTGATGCAAATTTGGAATGCTGACTACTTAACCGTAATTAACGTCGAAATAAGAAATTACAAAAATGCGGTTTGTAACTAACCTCTTTATTTTAATTTTTAGCCAAAGTATTGTGTTACATGACACTGTTAAATGAGTGCAATAATACTACCACTCAATTATTTTGAAATAAAAACTATAATGATATGTTTTATTGAATTTTAAATTTCGCGGTGGATATTCGTTGTTATGCAGTTGGCAGCAGATCCGAAGGTGGCGTGTTGTATTACTTGACATTTGTATAATTTGTTGACATTTGTCTGAAATGTACATTGGCTTTAATAGTGGTTTGTGTCTTTTTTAGCTTCAATATTTTATCTTGCATTGAAGAACTGTTATTTTCAGAACAATCAAAGTGATATAGTTGTCAGACTTCCATTTTCGAAATGACAAAACTGTTAAACACCTGCTGCCAAGAGTCAGTAGCATCTTTGATACGCTATTTTGAAAAAGACCGAGACAATAATGGTGCATTGCTACACTTAACAGCTTTTAGAAGGGTAATTTAAACATATAATTAAAATATTAATTAGAACTACAGTCCAACATATTGTTTTAGTGTGTAGCAGCAGCACTAAACTTCAATGTTTCTACAGTTAATTATCACAGGTACACAAAAAAAAATCATGTACTCAGGGACCGACCTATAGGGTGGGCCATCAGATGATTTCTTTTTAAAATTGCTATTAAAACTACATCGTTGAATGATTGTTGCTTTATTCAAGAAAGTATGCCTTCCCATTATTTATGAAAAACAATTTTAGTTAAATGGCCGCCGCGGCTGGCTTGGCAGTAGTTCATTCTTTTCACCCAATTTTGCAGTACATTTTCGATTATTTGTGGCTCTATTGCACGAATAACTCGATTGATGTTTTCCTTCAGTGCCGCAATTGTTTGTGGATCGTTGGAGTAACAACGGTCCTTAACATGTCCCCATAAAAATAGTTCAACGGTGTTAAATCGCAACTGCGCGATGACCAATTAATGTCTTCAAAACGGCTGATACCGAATTTAGTGTGCAAAAGATCGACTGTTTCACGGCTTGTGTGACACGTTGCTCCATCCTGCTGGAACCAAAGCTCGTCCAAGTCCAAATCGTCCAATCGCGGCCACAAAAAATCAGTTAACATGTCTCTGTAACGCATTCCATTTACTGCAACGCTGTTACCATCTACATTTTGAAAGAAGTACGGACCAATGATGCCACCACTCTAAAAGCCACACCAAACAGTCACTCTTGTAGGATGCATTGGCTTCTCTATGACTACGTGTGGATTTTCGGAACCCCAAATCCTACAGTTCTGTTTATTAACATGTCCTACAAGATGAAAATGAGCTTCGACCGAAAAAATGATTTTTTCGATTGAAATCGGCGTCATTTTCAAACTAATTACCTTTACCTCTTGAGTAAGTTGCAACTTGTAAGCAAATAATCCGAGGTCTTTATGCAATATTTTCCTCAGAGAAGTGCTGACTGACATTAAGTTGTTGTGCCCTGTGACGAGTTGAGGTTCTTGGGTTTTCACGCACACTGGGCAACGGCAGCAATTCTTTCAGCTGTGCGCACCGGACGAGCATGTGGATGACTTCTATTTTCCATACGTATGCCAGTTTCACGAACATTCCTTAAGAACTTTCTTATACCAGGCGCTGACGGTGCTTCATTTCGACCAAAAATTGTTCTCAATTTTCTCACTGTTTCTGCAACACAGCATTCACTTTCGAAATAGTTTTTCAATATTTCCCAACGTTGTTCAAGCGTAAAACGATCCATTTCTTACAGCGGAGGTTAGACACCACATATATGTCAAATTCCAAACGCGTCAGTGTCGGTAATGTAGAAATAACACTCAGTTTAAAAAGAAACCAATAGATGACCCACCATTTATATACCGATTTGTATTTTCGCCTGCTGAACCAGAATCCGGAGTCCAAATTAGTCCATCAAGTCAACATTGGCCGGAAAAATAAAATAATGGCTGGAAATTCGCCAAAATTCGGGTCAAAAAACATTGAAGGGATTGACGTGACTTTACCCATATACCGGTATGTATTTTCGTCTACTGAAAACAAATCCGGTCAAAACTGGCCAGGATATTTAACAAAGGCCAGAAATTGGCCAGGATATTTAACAAAGGCCAGAAATTGGCCAAAATCGGAGGTCAAAAAACATTGAATGAGGTTATGACTTTACCCTTAGGTCGATGTGTATTTTTGGCCGCTGATCCAAATTAGGTCAGAATTAGGCCAAATGTTCAAAATTCGCGAAGTAGTCAAAAAATTACGGAAAAAAATCTGGTTGACCGTTGCTGCCAAATAGCCTCCAACATGTTCAAGCAAGTTTTCCTGTTCCTGGAATTTTTTCAAAGCGCTCACCTGATTCTTTTTTTTCATTTTTGGCGATTATAACGGACCCGTTTTCATTCAAAAGACCTAGGGCATTATTTTCCTTTTCCTCCCCCGAGCAGAGAAATCTCTTTTGAGCATCCAGCAATAGTTCGGCATGGTCGGTAAGTCTCTGAGCGATCAATCACTCAAGTTAAGCAGCAATCGTTGAGAGCTGCATGGGTGACCTTTTGGTAAAAACGTACCGGAATGAGTTTTAGGACGCCCACGGTGACCGGAAGATATGAAGATGCTGCTTAAGCAGGCTGATTCCAGTTAACGAGGTGTGCATCGTACAAGGTTTTCTACAATTTACCTGTAGATTAAGGCCAATGCGAGTACTTCTAATGAAAAGTGGGATGCACACTGTATACACAAACAAAGATGAATAAATTAAGTGCACTTGTTCGATGGATGGACGAAAATACATACTAACACAATAGTCGACTCACCTGAACGTTATTCAATGTTCTTTGCTCCAAATATTGGTCAATTTTGAGCCATTTGTTGGCTTTGACTGGTTGGGCTAATCCTGACCCCAGATTTAGATCCAGCGGCCAAAATTACACACCGATATAAGGGTAAAGTCACTTCAACCTTCGTTCATTCAATGTTCTTTGACCCCTGATGTTGGCCAAGATCTGGCCATTTTTTTTATTTTTCCGGCCAATTTTGACCCCATGGGTCAATTATGATCCCGGAATCTGGTTCAGCAGGCGAAAATACATACCGGTATATAGGACGGTCCCCGGACCTTTTTTTGTGTGCCTGTGTTATATTTCACAAAAAAGCAAAAAAAAAAACAATGAACTTTTAAAATCACCTAGAAAGCGTAATCCTACCAAGAGAATTACAAATACTGTAGCATTGAATACAAGTGCTATTGGTAACTTTTATAATAATTGATATTTATGTATAATATTGATATTTATATATTTGTAACCCAATGGTGTTTGTGAGAAAATCTTTAATTTTCTTACATATTTTTTAAAAATATCAAAACTTGCCTTTTTCTACTAGTTTTCCTCCCACATAAAAACAAAAAAAAAAAAAAAATATTTTTACTACCAATTATTCCTGCGCTTTCTTGTAGTTACATATTTATGCAGCAACCAATGTATTTTAAAATACATATATTTTAGATTTTTACAAATATTTAAAATAATAATATTAAAGTTATTTAACAATAAACGAACACAAAGAATCCATCCACATGCTAATCAAAATTATTTCTAAATACTGAATAATTTTATAACAATCTGGCATCAGTGCACTTTAAAATTTAAACACGTGTTCAATGACGTGCATCGGTCTTTATTTTGTATGAAGTATATTTCAGCTGACAAGTTATCCATTAAAAATCCATTTTCGGAAGGTCTGACAACTTAACAAGCCGTTTTACACTTTATGCTTTATGTACTTTTCATTACCATGATAAGTAGCTCGTAGAGAATCAACTGCATGTTAATGCAGTTAATAAAGAAAATGGCAAAACGGATCTGATGGGGTTTTTAAATTAATGTACTTTCCAAATTTATAAAAACATGTATATGGGTGTTTAACTTAACATAAGGAAGTTAGTCGATGCACAGAAGTATACGAATAATAGTCGGCGACATTTGAAAAAAGTGACAAAAAATGGGCGCAAACGAGCTAATACGAGGTGTGGCTAATAAATAAGCGAACTGATGCTGCTACCAGCGCGCTGAGAGCGTATCGCGACAAGTTTGAAAAGAACTGTATCTAGTAATACTTTCCCCATCATGAGCTCGCAGGACAAGCCAGTGGGTCGCTCAGTTTGACTGTAGCAGTTGTTTGAATTAGTCTACGCACCAGTGACGCGTCGAAAAAAATGTTAAGTGTTCAGATGGAGCAACGGGTTAATCTCAACCGGGGAAAACTTTTACAGAAGCTTATGCAATGTTAAAAGAAGTATAAGGGAATGAATGTGTATCCCGCACACAAGTTTTTGAATGATTTAAACGGTTTAAAGAGGGACGTGAAACGACCGAAGACGATCCGCTCACCAGACGGCCCTCAATGTCAAAACGACGGACGAAAACATTGACAAAATTGGTAAATTAATCCGCGAAGATCGTCGTATAAGCATCCAAGGGCTTGCTGAAATAACAGGAATCGACAAAGAATGTGTTCGCCAGATTTAGCATGAATCGTTCAACATGCGCAAAGTTTGCGCCAAAATGGTGCCAAAACTCCTCATTCCCGAGCAAAAGGAATCAAGAATGAACATTTGCGCTGACATTCTAAACAACATTGACACTGATCCAGGCTTGTTAGACACGGTGATTACTTGTGATGACAAGATTCGAAAGTGTGGAAGCGGTTAAAGCAAAAGCGACGGAGGTTCTGAACCAGCTGACAGAAGCGGACCAGCACTGCCTTCAACAATAGAAAAGTCGTATGGAGCGGTGTAGAGATCGCCAAGGGTAGTGCATTGAAGGCGAAAAAGTTGCTACTGTGTTTGGTAACGAATAAAAAGAGTTATAACAGCAGTTCGGTTATTTAATAGCCACACCTCGTATATAACATTTTAATATTTTGTGATGAAATAACGATTTAATAGACCAAATTAATACTAAATGTTAAACCTGTATAATAAACCCTACAAAGAATACTAACATAATATATTTTATTAAAATCTATCTTTTGGAGGAATGTATATGGCTCCATTTATTCTATCCATGTTGTTTTGAACACAAAAATGACGCATTTTAAGCGATACCTGGTAATAAATAGTTAGAAGGTATAGTAAATCTACCGAAATAAACTAAATAAAAACAAAAAAAAAATGTTTGTGTTTTTTTTGTATGTATTTAATTTTTCTGGAGCCCTGGAGTACTGTAGATATTAAAGTCACAAAAAAACAGATATTCTACTAAAACGATTATATACAATGTTGAAATTTTAAATAAACTTAAAATTTGGAAATAAACAACTTTTTTTGGTAAAACTTTTTGAAATTGCGACAAATAAGACCGTTTTGGGCGATTTTTTTCTGGAAAATGTCAAATTTACCAGGTACAGAATGTCACGTGATCCCTTTCTAGTGGGTTTTTAAAGCACAAGTTAGTCCCAAAGTTGGATTTTAAAATTGTTTATAGTTATATTTATATAATTTAAAGTTGTTTATAAAAAAAAAATCCAAATGATGAACACTTTATGAAAGACACTGTATTATTACATTATATTCTTATTACTATAATTTCTGAACATAATTTAATTTAAAAAAAAAGAAAGGAAAACTGGACGTTTTCCACGAAACACCGACCTGCTATACTTTTCTCGACGCACGTTTCGCCAAATAAATTGGCATCTTCAGAAGATTAAAACTAAATTCTAACCTACACACTTGCTCTATTTATACTTAATTTGCCGTCACGATTCACTGAACCGTAGCATCCTTATTTGTTTATCAGGGCAAACAGTGGACTGTTCAGTATTGGACCATTATCCTTATTCATACTACTGTTACACTTCATGATTTCTAAACTTTCAAAAGCATCCAACTGTCTACTGTTTGTTACATTTCTAATTAATTTTAAATTATTTATGTCTATCGTATGGCTGTTGTCAAAAGCATGTTGGGCAACACAAGATTTTTCAATTCTGCCATATTTCAAATGAGCCATGTGTTCTTTAAATTTAGTCAAAATCTTTTTGTTTGCCCAATATACTTTTGATCACAATCTTTACAACTTTATAACAATCTTCATTTCGTATATTCCTGACTTTTCGTTGTTGTCTATTTTATCTTTGGGGTTGCCCAAAAGCGTCTGTAGTTTATTTTTAGAATTATAAACCAAGTTGATATTAATATTTTTTAAAACTTTATCTAGTCCGCGGGTGAATTTAGGTTCATATGGTAACGAAACAAATTTGGAATTGTCAGTATCTCTACGAAACGTCCTGGAATTTTACAGGGCTCTCTTAAATTTATGCTTCCTTATTAACGTATCTATTAAATGGGCTGAGTAACCGTTATTCTTAGCTACATCCTTAATTAAATTTTTCTTATGTTCAAACCTCTCTTTACTGAGGGGGAAACTTAACAAACGGCGAATTATGTTGAAAAGGGTGGTGTGAATCGTTTGGGATATATCTAAGTCGCGGTTTCTTTCCTATATATGTCAAGTTTTAACTTATTTTCACTATTTCTAATAACGAATACATCTAAAAATGGTACCTGTTCATTGTGTTCCATTTCATATGTAAATTTTATGGTAGAGAAACGGTTATTTAATTTATCAACCACATTATCTAAACTAATTGCTTTTGTATCAAATACCGGGAAGATATCGTCTACGTACCTGACCCAGACTTTAGGGAAATACTCGAATTTAACTTCTGTTTCTGTCTCAAATTTACTGATAAAAAATTTGCAATGAAATTTGCTATCCACTTCAGAATACGTTATATAAAATAAAAATCGATGCATGTCATCAAACACGTGTTTAAGTTTTAGAGCCCACCGATGCCAGATTGTTCTACACTTCATTATTTAGTAATTATGTTCAGTACTTAGAAAAATCAAGTTCACAATTCAATATATGTATTTTAATGTACATTGTATTTTAAAATACATTGGTTGGTGCATAAATATGCAAGTACAAAAAAAGAGCAGGAAAAATTATTAGTAAAAGTTAGAAAAGATGTTTTTTTAAGAGGAAAAAAAATAGAAATAGGCACACAGAAGGACACAGGAAGTTTTGAAATTTACCTGAAGTTTTGAAACCCTTGTATTTAATGCTATAGTATTTGTAACCCTCTTGGTAGGGTTACGCTTTCTATGAGCTTGATAACAACTATATCAAACGCGAAATTTAAAATTCAATAAGACAATCAATTATAATTTATATTTCAATATAATGGTGGTGGTATCATTGCAAACATTTAATAGTGTCATCGGTGACGTGCATTGGTTTTTATTTTGTACAAAGTATATAAGTCGATAGACTTATAGACTTTAACCAATTTGATAGAGGTTGGTTTGTTTGTATCTTTGTGTATGAAATGATATCACGACGTGACCAGTGTCTATTCGTCATTACTTCATTCAAAACACCTTAAGCACATAAATAGAGACAACTTATCTATGCGACAATTAAATTCTTATAACTGTTATGGTGTATATACAAACCAATTTTTCTCCCAATAAATTGTACAAGTTGACCCTCAATTTATTTGAATATGTGTAAAACAGAAATTGCGCCCAATATATTGTCCACGATAAATTGTAGAATTAGAACTTGCTCTAATTTCTTGACCAACTTTAGAGATATTTAGTAACTTATTTTCATGTACCAACCTTGTCATTTTAGTTGTAATCTTGGAATCCCTCATCAAAAGGGTAATTTGCATCTAGTACGAAGATTAGAAGTAATTTTCTAAAGGAGACTGTTGGCAATGTTGAAATTGGTCAATAAATTGTTACAAATATTGCAAAGTGTAAACAGGTAGGTAAAATTATCTAAAATTGGACAATTTATTGAAAAAGAAAGTCTGCAATTTATTGTGCAATAAATTGGTATGTCTAAAACATACCTTTATATTCCATCGTTAACATATTTACAATAATAGTAGCCATTTGTGGTTACCATGCATTTACTTAAAAAAGTAAAGTTTAACAAACGTTAAACCCACTGCAAGATTTCGGAGTTTTGCTTCGAGTCCATAAATATAAACACGTCTACCAAAATTTATGACATATTATTAAACCTGAGGACATAATGCGTACAAACAGTTAATCTTGCTTTTGAGCTTGGGGTATTTACGTTACTCCTACACCAACCCGTCGAAAGTTAAGCGGGCATGTCTAAACAATCAAATAATCCTCAAATGGTAAAATAAATAATTCCAATTTATTAAAAACACATGTTGCTGCTGGCGGGCCGTCTACCGATTGTCGCCGGAGCAATAATAAGAGTAGCTGGAAGGAGTGATAACACGTTGATTACAAAGTCATTTAACACCGCACGACATTTTGACACGAACGTGTGGGAACGAACACGGCTTAAATCTTTGTGGGCCGGGATGAAACGGCACGAACTACTGGTTTACTTTCAAAACGAGAATATCAGTGAGTTCTTATCTAAAAGACTTGTTAATTAAGGAGGAAAACGTCTAATTCCAAACTCTTCATTTCGGAAAAAAATGTTACTGTATTTATCGCGCTCCACATTTAACTGAGCAATTCCAGGAAATAATTAAATCGGTATAGAAAATCACTGGACACATCTCATGTTTTTAGCTTAACAGCAAAACCGGATAAAGACGCTAGAGTAAAGTTACCATGCTGCATACATAGGTGGATATTAAATACATTTTAAACAGTACAATTTTATGTCAAAGTTAAGTGAATTTACTTACGTACAACAACAACCCCCCCTCTCTTAGCGGAAAGATTGTGATCAAACGTATATTGGGCAAACAAAAAGATCTATTTTGACTAGATTTAAAGAACACATGGCTCATTTGAAATATGGCAGAACAGAAAAATCTTGTGTTGCCCAACACGCTTTTGACAACAACCATAGGATAGACATAAATAATTTAAAATTAATTAGAAATGTAACAAACAGTAGACAGTTGGATGCTTTTGAAAGTTTAGAAATCATTAAGTGTAACAGTAGTATGAATAAGGACAATGGTCCGGTACCCACCAGTCCACTGTTTGCTCTGATAAACAAAGACAGTTACGGTTCAATGAACCGTGGCAACATATTTAGTATCAATAGTGCAAGTGTGTAGGCTAGAATTTAGTTTTCATCTTTTCCTGAAGATGCCAACTTAGTTGGCGAAACGCGCGTCGAGAAAAGTATAGTAGTTCGGTGTTTCGTGGAAAACGTCCAGTTTTTTGTTTCTACGCCGAAGATTCCAGTACCCACTCTCCATTTTCAACCTAACTACTTTGAAACAATTTTAAACAGCTAATAATACTTTTAACGGCTGTGAAACAATGTTAAAATATCTAATAGGAATATAGTGTTGATATGATGACAGCGATACCTGACAGAACGGTTCGCTGTTACTGCGTATAAAGTTCCGGCGAATCGCAACAGAGTCGGACTCAGGTCGCTATTATTGCAAAGCAATAGTTCAAAGAAAATACTTCAGAATACAATAGTGAAAATTCGAATAAACATACTAGAAAACGAACTATTACACGACGGTATTTAGGTGTGGTAATGTCAGTGGTCACAAAAAATGAAACTTAAAAAGACCCATAAATAAAATAAAATATTTAATAGAAAAAGTAATATTACTCTTTAACTAGCGTATGATATTTTGCAGATCATAACTTTTGAAACTTTTTTCGTCTCTTGTTAAACAGTTGCAGTTTCGTTAGATCTGATTTTGTGTTACTGAATGAATTTTACCTTTAATGTGATAAAATATTAGAGTCTTACTTGTCTCAAAACAGGTATTATGGGAACATGTATTCAGAACAGGTATACCCTTAAAACAGGAAGACATCATACCTTTCTAGATATCGACGCTACGTCGAGGTATCCAGAGTTTTATGATAATATGATGATGATATTCCAATGGCAGACCAGTTCCAAATGCCTGTTTGGCAGATATATAAATTTGGCAAGTAGGACTCGAATATTTCGTCGGTTTAAAGGTAAAATTCACAAGTAAATCCAAATCAATTGTAAGAAAACCGCAGTTGTCTAACAAGAGACAAAAAGAATTGCAATAATATCGGTCATTATGCTACAGTAATATTACTTTTTGTATTAAAAAGTATTTTTTTTTATCTTTAGATCTTCGTGAAATAACTTTATTGTCTCTTGTTTTTAAAAATTGCAGGCCAACTTATATAAGTAATTAAAAAACGCCTCGGAAGTCAATATATGCAATTACGTTAGTAGCATGTGCGCATGTCGAAAACAAGCTTCCAAATGCACTGCGCCAGCGCTAGAGGACCAGGTGATTATTATCGTCGTTTGGTTAGTTTAGTAATACGAGTATGGGGATAGTTATTGAAGAGGATGTACCGGCATATGTGGCCTATTGGGAAATTTTTCGTGAAAAATGGCTTTAATATCCCTTACAGACCGACCGCTAAAGTATTATTTAATTATTTGGTTTTTTCGGCAATCTGTTAAATATCCATTTTTGTTTTTAAGAATGTATGTAGCGCTTCCACTATACTCTCATAATAACGCACTTTTCTCATCAGTCACTAGACTAGAATAAAATATAAAATGGTATTTCAAATTTCAACCCAAACAGCTCCACCGACAAATCGGATGCCTGCCATACGCCTGCGCTAGCGATTGGATCGCGAGTGGTTCCCACGTCATGTTTAGGCGGTGGTGGCGTCTACTCAAGATAGAAGTTAACTTATCAATTCCCCTTCATTCTGCTATGTACGCATTAGGGTGATTCGTATTGTATATCCGATTAATCGGATTGTATTATTTTCACGCACATACAAATATCTTAGGTTATAAAATATCTTAGGTTATAGTTTATACGCTAAACGTATAAATACACCAAAAAGTAGCTTTTCCCCTGGACGTAGGATGCGCAGTATAATAAAACATCACTGCATAGTTAACTATGCAAATACAAAATATACAAAAAGAGTTTTAATACAATAGTTAATACAAGTTTTTTCAGAAAAAACTACTGAGGACAAATTATCATCAAAATTAAAACTCATTATTAAAAAATGAGAAAAAGTCATGGCTTTCAAGTCATGCCTTTAGTTGAAGGCTCTTGAAGTTGACGGCACCCACTGTAAACGGCCGATTGAGCGCCAAATGTGATATTCCATTTCCTATCTACCCCCCTGAAAATTTGCCGCTCTGAAAGGTTGTAAGCAGGTCAATACCTTGATGCGTGGGGTGACTTTGTAAGCCTTCCTAAGGATGCTTGAACCCTTTTCGGTCAACCTCGAATCGTTTATCTCCTTCAAATCCTCTTTTGCGTCCCATCGTAATCGTTTCTTTGACCCCCTCCAAAAAAAATTTTGAGTGGGTGAAAATTCCTGAAAGAAGGCTGGTTGGGTAAGCGGAACCTTCCTCTGCACTAGAGCTACCAATGTGAGAGTCTTTTATGTACAAGGTGAGCTCACATATAAACAATTGTATTATTGTGACCATATAAACTGGAACAAATTGACTAAAATTGAATAGAAACCCGGTGCTTTATACGCTTATTGTAACTTTTAACAAAAGCAACTAACCCCGAAATATAAGGTTGTGTTATTAATTTTAGTTGTCCAATTCATATGCGATCGGGCTCGTATCTAGAAAGCTCAACAGTTGGTAGCTCTACTCTGCACTTGTGTGAACGGCCAATCGCGAATTTCGCGTCAGATGCATGATACGCGCAACAAGTGTTCACTGTAACTTGAGGGGCTCATGAGGTTTCATCTGCCCAGACTGGATTAACTCCTGCGAGGTAGGCCACCCAAACATGCTCTCGCTCGTAAAATTTGTGGAAAAAGGTGCTGTTTGGGTGGTCTACCTTGTAAGTGATACCATATACGAGGGTTCATGACCCCAACTCACAGTAAGCCCTTGTCGCGCGTCTGGAAATGGGTTGAAGAGATGGGACAACGACCAAATACACAGAACATATTGAGGTCTTAATGTGTGCCGGGATGGAGTTTTTACCCGACGGCGTCCTTCTCAGTACATCCTGTAGGTCTCTGAAATTGCCGTCAAAATCTTGCGAATTCAAATTTCGACATGGGATAGTTTTTAGGTTAGTTAACCCTAACCCTATAGGCTACAGAAAATTAAAAACAGCAAGTCTCTAACTTGAATAGAACGCAAAGGGCGCTAATCTGTTTTTACTGTAAGTGTTACGTTAATTTTGTCGAGCAGTTTATATTTAAGATATCAAATTACTTCAATCATTATTTTATTTTCCATTGAATTCAATGAAAATATTTAAACAGGGTCTTAGACTTTAGACGCCCTTTTGCACCGGCGCTTATTTGCATGATGGGTTCCGCCGGCTTTGCGAAAATCGAATTATTATCACTAATTATTAGGTACACTTAACGAAAATCGTTTTACTCTACCGTCAAAGAAGTCTGATACAGCATTTAGCACTTTCTTTGAAATCAACGTGCAGGTATCGTTAAAACTTAATTTATTTAGAGCTCGACGTATTCTACGTAATACATAAAACGCCAACGATAATAATATTAATCATTTTTCCATTATCGTCCATTAAGTAGTCCGGGAATAAATCGGCTTACAACTTTCATTCTAACAGTGAAGCTAAGAAGCCATTAAGGAAAAAAATATTTTGTCGTTTTTATAAAAAAAAAAAATTAGGCATGGATCCAACTGTAGATTCAGATATAGTTATTTCTACAGGCACAGGCACCTATGTAACCGTTTTAATATCTTATTACTTTCATTCTCGTAGTGCTATAAAATGCTCGTCAAAAACGTAACACTTTTTAAATTAGCGCCATTTGCGTTCTATTCGAGTTAGAGACTTGCGGTTTCCAATTTTCGGAAGCCTATAGGGTTGGTTTTAATGGCAAGATTTATGACAAGACTTGGCAAGAATACGGATACTCTAAGGCCCAGTTTTGTAATTGGAAATTAAAAGTTTCTTCGCGTTTTAGGCCCGAATTTTATTCTTTAGTAAGTCTTTATGGGTAAGTTCTTTAAGTGTTATTTTTCGTAACACTGATGTTACTGCACCTAAGTATGACTTCGCCATGTAATACGTTTATTCGAATATTCATTATTGTATTGTGATGTATTTTCTGTAAACTTTCGCGCAATCATAGTGAGACCAACTCTGAGACCGACGACACCTGAGTCCGACTCTGTTGCGACTCGCCCGATTCACATCTCTAGTAATCGCCAGCTCTCACCTAGCACTTTCTACATGTCATTAACGTTATGCATTACTAATACCTATCGAGAGTAATTAACACACGAAAACTTGCAATTTGGCATACAAAATGCAATTTGGCTTAAAAGGATCTTGTGTGAGCTATATTATGCACGGACGCCTTTGTATATACAGGGAGTCTCAGCTTTTAGTTTACAGACTTTATCTAGAATGACATATTCCGTTTGACATGTGCTAGTGACCTTGAAGTTATGTCAGTGTCAATATAAGTTTTTTTTAAATACAACACCCTGTATTTTTCGACATTTTTGTATTTACCGAACAATTCTACACATATTTCATGTAACATACCGTATACCTATTTTCAACCGTTTTCGAGATTTTCAAAGTCAAACAGCTATTATTTTACAATACAAAGAATTTTCAGTTTGCCTTGTCAGTTTTGAAACAATTGAGAGGCATTGTTAAAAGTAATTTTAATCAGATCAATGGAATATTTCACTAAAGTAATACATTTTCAAATTGAGCTCCACCAGTTTGGACAGAAGCTTCTAAACGGCGTATTAATCCTCTATTGCATGTTACACGTATCATTTCCGGGGTTATAGTCCGACATCCCATACGGATTCTATTTTTTAGATCATCCAGGTCTACCGCCGACAGTTGATATACAAATTCCTTTAAATAACCCCACAGGAAAAAATCAAGAGGTGTCAAATCCGGGGGAACGAGCAGGCCAAGAAATAGCACCTCTGTTTCCAATCCACCCATTGGGGTAACGCGCATTTAAATAAACCGTCACAATTTGCGCATTATGGACAGGAGCGCCATCTTGCTGCCAAATTAAGTTTTGTCTTTCATTAAGAGGAATATCTTTCATTAAATCTGGAAGCACATTTTGCAAAAAATGTAAATATCTTTGTCCTGTTAGGGTTCCTTCGAAAAAACGAGGACCAATTAAATGTCCATTAAACATTCCACACCACACATTGGTTCCCTACCCCGTTTGAAAGCGTGTTTCTGTCATCCAATGCGGGTTTTGGTTGGATCAATAATGAACATTATGTTTGTTGACGATGTCATTATTGTGAAAACGACTTAAAACACAATTATGAAAATTTGGATTATCACCTTCTAAAACTCGTAATCGTGCAATGAAATCCAGTCGTCTTTGTAAGTCGTTTAGCCTTAATCCTTGTGATAAATGAATTTTAAATGGATGATATCGATGTGCTTTTAAAATTCTATGTACTGTATCTTTACTAACTCCAATTTCTCTTCCCAAAACTCGAAGGGAAACGTGCGGGTTTACAGCTATGTACATATGCCAAAACTTAGTCTTCCCGCCCACTTTTCGTATTCATTCATTCATGCCAAAACTTTGATCACGTTCTCTTCAGTTCTAGCAGGAGTATTATGGTTGGCATATTTTACAGTTGAAGGAAATAAACCAGTTCGTAACTTTGCCTCTACTTTTCTAAATGTTGTATGTGATGGAGAAGTACGTTCCGGAAATTTTTCTCGATACAAATTTGCAGCTTCTCGTGAATTCCGTCTGCATTCTCCATATATTATTAACATATCTACATATTCATTAGGACTGTATGTAAACGGAATATCAAAAAGCTAACAAGCGCTACTTTAAAAAAGATAACACAAATCTAATTTTTAGGTATTAAACCGAGAGTGACAAATCGCGACTTTTCGTTTTTGACAAGTTCACAATTAATAAATTGCGTGTCTCAATTGTTTCAAAACTGACAAGGCAAACTGCAAATTCTTTGTATTGTAAAATAATAGCTGTTTGACTTTGAAAATCTCGAAAACGGTTGAAGATAGGTATAGGGTATGTTACATGAAATATGTGTAGAATTGTTCGGTAAATACAAAAATGTCGAAAAATACAGGGTGTTGTATTTAAAAAACATATTGACACTGACATAACTTCAAGGTCACTAGCACATGTCAAACGGAATATGTCATTCTATAGGTCTCATGAATTCAAGTAACTTTTATATATAAAGTTTTTTGATAACTATCCTGGGTGAGCAGATACAGTCTGTAAACTAAAAGCTGAGACACCCTGTATATACAAAGGCGTCCGTGCATAACATAGCTCACACAACATCCTTTTTTAGCCAAATCGCATTTTGTAAAGTTTTCGTGTGTTAATTACTCTTGATAGATATTAATAAATAATGCATAACGTTAACGACATGTAGAAAGTGCTAGGTGAGAGCTGGCGATTATTAGAGATGTGAATCGGGCGAGTCGCAACAGAGTCGGACTCAGGTGTCGTCGGTCTCAGAGTTGGTCTCACTATGATTGCGCGAAAGTTTACAGAAAATACATCACAATACAATAATGAATATTCGAATAAACGTATTACATGGCGAAGTCATACTTAGGTGCAGTAACATCAGTGTTACGAAAAATAACACTTAAAGAACTTACCCATAAAGACTTACTAAAGACTAAAATTCGGGCCTAAAACGCGAAGAAATTTTATATACACTGCGCGTCTAAAGTATGGAATAAATTCAGTAAATGTGAAACAAAAAAATTTAGGAAAAAATCCTCGAACAAGTCGATTTTGATTTCAGATGTCAATTGTTTTTGAGTAATGACGTCAGCAACTTATTTTTCAAATGGCAACCCCCCATTGTTTTAATGTAATTTGAGAGACCCTTTCATTGTCGATTTAACGGTATAAAAATGTTGCCACCTTACATAACAAAATTTTTGAGTATATGACAATTGAATGTTACAAAATGAAAAATATATTTTTTCACAATAAATAAACGAAAATTTCTTTAATAAGCAAATACAATTTTAAATTAAGTGTTCGGAATGCCGTCCATCAACTTCTTGCCAATATGCAAGCCTGTGTACAAATTCTTCTTGTACATTCTGAATGACTTCCGGGGTAATGGATCCCATTTCATCTGTAATGCGATCTCGTAGTTCGGCTAAATTGTTTGGTCTTCTGCAGTAAACTTTTAATTTTAAATAACCCCATAAAAATAATCAAGTGGTGTAAGATCTGGAGATCTCGCGAGCCATTCTATCGATCCTCATCTGCCAATCCACATCTGAGGAAAGATGAAGTCTAAATATTCACGAACTGAGCGCGCATAATGCGGGGGTGCTCCGTCTTGCTGAAACCAGAGTGTGTTATCTGGAATGTCAGGATCACTCTCGTTTGGGAAAATTACTGCAAGCGCTGGAACTAGATCATTTTGCAAAAACTCCAGATATATTTCTCCTGTGAGAGTTCCTTCAAAGAAGAAAGGCCCTATTATTCTGTTCGCGACTATTCCGGCCTTCACATTTAATTTCTGCGTATGTTGAGTATGTGCTTCGATGATCCAATGAGGATTCGTCCGAGTCCAATACCTACAATTTTGACGGTTCACTGTGCCGTTTAGACAAAACGTGGCTTCATCGGAAAAAATATTTGCTGGTGTTTTGGATTTGTTTGACAAAGATTCATCATAGTTTCACAGAATTGCAGTCGCCGGTCGGGGTCGTCTTCGTTGAGTTCTTGCACAAGATGAAAATTTGTAGGGATGATAGTTTTCTTTCCTCAGGATACGTAGAAAGGTCGTCTGATTAACTTCATTTTCTGAGGCAACTAGTGTAGAGGTACTCTGAGAGTTCTCTTCCATACTTAACACAATGTCAATCTTTTTATCTTGGGTAATTTTTGGACATCCTGATTTTGGTAGATCTTTAACATCATCAGTTTCTGTAAATTTGGACTCAATCTTACTAACTGTGGATTGGGTGATAGGGTTATCTGGATATTTTGCTTTAAATAAATTGCATACCTCCTGCTGAGTTCTGGTCTTATTTCCACATCCGATGAATTCAATCAAAATTTCAATTCTTTGTGTCACAGTTAAATGTGCCATATTAAAATTGGAATTTTTATAAATACTAACATGTTACATTAACTTTTCGCACAAATCAATGACGAATATTCTGATTAACTGACAGTAAAAACCATGGATACGTCAAAAAACTTAATCTGATAATTTGTTTGCTTGGCAACGTACTTTTTTTGCTATGTTTGATTTGTGTTCAGTTTTTGTCAGAAATTTTCGTTTATTTATTGTGAAAAATATATTTTTCATTTTGTAACATTCAATTGTCATTTACTCAAAAATGTTGTTATGTAAGGTGGCAACATTTTTATACCATTATATCGACAATGAAAGGGTCTCTCAGATTAAATTTAAAAAATGGGGGGTTTCCATTTGAAAAATAAGTTGATGATGTCATTACTCAAAAACAAATGACATCTGAAAATAGACGTTCCATCAAAAATGTGTGTTTTTATTAAACAAAATCGACCTGTCCGAGGATTTTTTCCAAAAATTTTTTTTTCACATTTACGGAATTTATTCCATACTTTAGGCGCGCACTATATAAAGTTTTTTGCTAACTATCCTGGGTGAGCAGATAAAGTCTGTAAACTAAAAGCTGAGACACCCCCCTTTATATGGATAATTTGACCATTTTATAATGATTACGATTTACTATATTTATGTGGCATTATAATTCGTACGAAGTAAATTTTTGTTTGGTTAAAATATTATCACATTGTTTCGACATTTGGTAAATGCGCGCCGTAAATGGAGCGTTGTTTCGAACATCGATTTCCACATAAGCGGTTCATTATGCAGGACGGGGCACAGCTGATTTAGTTAAAAGTGTGTTTGTGTTGACGCAGGCTGCAAACTACGGACTGTTAATGATAACTGCTTTTTTAAGATAAACATCTAATTATCGGTAATTATTATAAAGGTGACTGAGTACGCATTAACGGACGCGTCGCAAAATACCAGACTCATCATTGTGGAACAATACAGCATTTCACAATCTCGTTTGCAAGGTCTTTTGCGTGTTTTCCTGCATTTATTTGAATATATATGCATGTAAATGTTTACCTGATTGATGCGGCTTTGTGTCTGAATTGGTAGAAGTGTAAAAGCTCAAAAATATAGCAGTAAATACTATAACATGTTGGTTATTAAGTTTTTAATTAATAAATTATACCGAAATAATTTCAAAAAATCCTTTCTATTCGTTTTTAGACTCCTTTCCATTTGTATTTTATTATATTCAGGGTGTCATCATTTTCGATAGCATTCCATTGGTAATTTCCAAACTTTAAGACATACCAAATCGACTAAATTACAGAAACGCTGCATATGTTATGGCTTATGAAGGAGATGTACTCAGTTACAACATTTTCAATAGTTTAGGTAGTTCCTGAAAAGAAAAATTAATTAATAATATTTTTTTTTAAAAACAAACTTTTATTGAAATGCTCTAAAAAGAAGAAAATAAACTTTAAATTGAATCAAACCCATCAATTTATTACATTACACAGTTTATGTATATGATATTAAACCTTGTCATGACATTTACTTGTGTAGATGTATTTACCTATTTTACAAAATACATACTTATTTTTCTTAGATTTTCTTATGTCAAGTTACATAATTATTACATTCTTGTTTATCTACACAAGTAAATCTTGTGACAAGATTTAAGATCATATAAATTGTGTAATGTAATAAATTGATGGGTTTGATTCAATTTAGAGTTTATTTTCTTCTTTTTTAGAGCATTTCAATAAAAGATTGTTTTTAAAAAATGTTTTTTATTATTAATTTATCTTTTATTTTTTTAATTATCGTCGTGTTTTTGTATCTAAATGTTTCTCAACTGTCCCTAACCTATACCAAGTTATAACTCTTTAAAAGTATAAAAAAATAAAAACCCTTTCATTTGATACCCACACTATGGGAGTGCTTAAAGATAACTAGTCCGCCATCTTGGGCGGTCCGCCATATTGGATTTAGAGTGGTCATTTTATTTTACGTATTCTTCTCAGCAAACCCTTTCATTTGATACCCATATCATTGGAGTGCGCAAAAAATAACTGTTCCGCCATCTTAGACCGTCCGCCATTTTGAATTTAGAATGACATAACTTAGCTAACCATGCATTGTCATCCAAACTAAACGTGCATGCAAAATTTCGTCTCAATCAGTTGAGGATAACTACTTTAAAATTCAGTTGCAAGATTTGATCCGAACACACATATGTACATATGTACATACATTGCAAGTTAAATAAAAGCTTGTAATAATAACAAAATAATAACTTTTACGAATAACTCCCAAACAGTAGGATCTAAAATAAAAGGCATGCCGTTTTTTTATTTAAAATATACAGGATCTACATGTTCCACCTAAGGCGGTTTCATTCATAACTGTTATTATACATTTAAGAAAAATATTTTCAAATAAGAGTTATCCAAAATGATGTGGCGCGTGTTTGTGAAATTCATTTTTATTTCATTCTTAAAATGTTTTGTGTTTGTCAGTACGTGCAGTCAAAGCCGACTTTAGCCAGAAATTATACCACCCGCCTAAATGCTTGCGATCTAAACTTTTTTCTCGCCAATAAACGTTTATTTAACTCACTCTGTATATAAATATCTATTAAATAAATCCGCCTCTATTAATTCTACGAAAGTTCGTCTACAATTAGAGTAACTTTAAGCAAACAATTTTTTCATCTTTGTCTGTCTGGCGCTCTGCATGTCTGTTAACCATTTTAGTGAAGACAATAACTCGAAAATGCGTTAAGATATCAACTTGAAATTTGGAACACTAATGTACCACAACGAGGTCTGTAGCTGATTAGATCTTGAGTTTGATCCGTTAAGGGGTTGGGGGATAAATTGGGGTAATACTCTTTTTCCTTCTCTATAGTTAATTTGCAAACGATGCAAGGCATACATTTCAAATCTGACATTTGTGCAACATGGCAAAGTGTGCAATGTAAAGGATTTTAGAGGGTAAGAGATAGCTTAAGAGGGTAAATAACACAGGCCGACAAGATTACCCCGACCCTCTAACCCAGAAACCAGAATATATTTTTCCAAAGGTTTTTAATGCGCTAAATCCGAATCCGAGGTCCAAATCTCTCAATTGGCTCTGGTTTTCAAGATATCCTAACCTAAAAGTGCAAAAATGATTATTTTGGCCTCTATTTGAGATTATATAGCATCGCATTTTTGTTCTCAAAAAACTATGAACATCTTAAAGTTAAGCCTTGCTCTTTTAAATGCCGTTGAGTTTGCTCAAATAACTTTTTTTTCCTTGAGATATCGCATTTTGAAATTTTTATGTTTGTGAATTTCTCTATATTTGAAAACTCATTAAGGACCACGTGTACATCAAACAGTTGATTGTTTTTTTCATTAGAAAACACTGAAAATGTTTGCATTTCAATAGCAGGTCAATGTTTTCTTATGTAAAAAAAAAGACCTGCTCGTTCAGAATTCAAATCAGATTTCCAAAATTTTCCTCGAAAAATTTTAAAAATCTGTCCTTGGCTTCTGAACGAGCAAGTCTCTTTACATCAGAAAACATTGACCTGCTATTGAATTTCAAACATTTTCAGTGTTTTCTAATCAAAAAAACAATCGACTGTTTGATGTACACGCAATCCTTAATAGGTTTTCAATTATAGAAAAAATTCACAAACTTTCAAAATGCGATACAGCAGCGAAAAAAAACAGAGTAAGAGATGTCGAGAGTAAGTAAACTCAACGTTATTTAAAAGGGCAATGCATGTACTTTAAGATGTTGTTCATAGTTTTCTGAGAAAAAAACAAATTCGATGCTACATAACCTCAAATATAGGCCATAAAGCCATAATCGCTTTTTTTGCACTTTTAGGTTAGGATATCTCGAAAAACCAGAGCCAATTGAGAGATTTGGACCTCGGATTCAGATTCAGCGCATCAAAACCGTTTGAAAAAATATATTCTGGTTTCTGGGTTAAAATCTTGTCGGCCTGTGTAAATTTTATAAAGCACACTCCGTCCATCCAAGAGCTCTATAAAAATATCATACCTTCTTCCCAACCCGATCTCTCCACAAAGTACAGGTGGATAACTAGATAAATATATAAGGAAAATATTAAAAATCTGTAATAACGTAAGTGTGGCCTAACCAAATCTTGAATTTTTATTCATCTCTCAAATGGGGTTTTTGCTGAATATGGAGTGGGAGTGGGGGCAGGGGGCGGTTTTTTTGTTGTCTCTTAATATCAATCAAGTGATAAAGATATTCGCGCGATTGTCGTTTTATAGGTTTTTGAGGTAGAATAATAATTGAAATATTATACATCAAGTCTATACTCCCCTTTTTACTTACATATCCATTTCCCAAATAGGTCACAAACGTCATATAAGATAATATGGGTCATTAAGGTCTCATAAAGGTAATGCGGGTGGTACAAGTCATTAAAGTAATAAATGTCACAAAGGTCAGAGAAGTAAAAAATTCATTTAGGCCATTTGAGTCATAACTCACCATATTAAGTAGTCATAATGATTATAAAGGTCATATAGATTACAAAAGTCATACAAGTTATAAATGTGAAACATTTATATAAAGGTCATAAATCTCATATACGCTATCATAAAGTAATAAAGGCTCTAATATCTTAGGTCATATTCAAATACCACATTTTTAAGGACATAACCTGATGTTCTTTACAATTTAGTCTAATTAAATATGGAATAATTCGATGTGAAAGTCTCTGATTTCACTGGCTAAGAATCATTATTCGGAAAATCGGAAAACTCCGAAATTTCGGCAAAACCGATTTAGTTTTCATGACATAATCCAACACTGCAAAATACTGAAAGACGTTTTGTGAAAGACGATTAGTTAGTTGTAGGTTGGCATAAAAAGTTAAAATTAAACCATGAAATAACTGTCATAAAAGCTTTTATACAAAACAAAGTGATATACCTATGTATTATACAGAGATACAACAAAACAATATGATACATTGTTTTTATTAACAAATTTAGTCCTGTCTAAATACCGTGTAATTCTATTTATAGCCTAGGGGATCGCGACCCGCTAAGAACGTTTTGTTAAAAAAAGTTATGTGTCGGCTTTCTGGGGAGATGTATTCTAAAAGTGTCAACCTTTAATCCTTGTCTGCGTTATCTACGGCACCGCGCAAGTATGGAGTATCCGAAGTTTTTTTTCTCCCCGAAAGAAGCAAATAAATCGTACCACATTATTCCTTACTTGATACAAAGAGATTAGATGGATTGTAGTTTCGACTCCATTATTTTGCCTGTAAAATGCCAGGCATTTGATTAGTATTCGGCAGTGGCGGTGCGTGATCCTAAGATTGGGGATGCACCATACATAAAAATAACGGTAATCATAAGAATAATAAGAATATCCCTAATATGAGATAAATATTTATCTCATATTAAGGTTATTCTTATTAACTCTATTAATTTGAAAACTTACCTAATTTTCTTTGTAAATGAGCTCAATTCTGCGATTTTTACATTGTGCAAATTTTTCAATTACTTTGTTGTTAAAATTTTCGATATTTGTAATAAAGTCTTTTTTCAATGGAGAGCATATCCAAAGCCGACAGTCTTTCCTGGCACATGGTATTGCGCAAAAATGTCTTTATTCGTTTTAAATAGAACTTTTCCACAAAAACGAATACAGTTAATAATAATGTTTAAAACATACATGTTTTTTGAAACCGCTTCATTGTATGCTGCCACTGCTCGTCGATGAGCAGAATCGAGCATTGTCGCAATATTTGCAGTGCCTAGCATGGCTAAATTCAAAACATTATTCATGTGTCCAGCAGAATTTGCATGTTTTTTTTATTTTCTCGTTTATGTGATTTAAATGCGTTACTCCAGTTTTGGTCCAAGGTGTTTCTCCGCCAAACAAAACACTGCGTTCAATACATCGCATCCACTTAACCACAAATGTTTTTTTAAATAAGTCATTATTAAATGTTCTTACAAATTGTTTACTTTTTCTTTTCACGGCTAATTTTAAATTAATTTGTGGAGTGGGCTACCTAGAGTTTTAATTTGCACTTTTTCCTCCAAACTCAAGTTAGGGAATGTAGTTTTTAATAAGTTTTGAATATAATTAATTATTCCAAACTAGATTGTAACCGAGTTTATATTTATAAAACGTGAGCGATAAAACAGCAATCGCAACTCTCGTGCGCTCTTAAACTCCGCACATCATATCTATAGGATTCGCCCACTACGCGTCCTAATTGTGGAGGGGCAAGCAGTAACAATACGCGTTCCCTTTTTCGTATTGCACGGAAGCATGATCGTCGTGCCGCTTTTTCGTATTGCGCGTGACGACTCCCGCGCCGCGATCGGAAACCAGTGGCGTTGGAGATAGACCTAGCGTCTAGTGGATTCGTAACGCTGCGGCCAAATAATATTCAGATGGTATTAACGCCAGGGATGCGGCAAGGCGATAAATTAAGAATGCATCCATTAATTACTAAATAAAATTATTAATGCTAAATTGTTGGTAGTGCGCGCGCACCAGCGCACCTTATAGCCCACCGCCACTGGTATTCGGTATATTAAACAAGTTAGATACATACACCCACATACAGTGAAGTTTGGAATAAATTCGATATCACTGGAAGTTGTTATAAAAAATGCTCAGAAAGGTCGATTTTTTGTTTTTCAAAGAGACACATTTTTCAGTAAATGCGATTTCCAGATTGTCTTTGTTTTCATGATTTTCATTATGTCAATGACGTCATCAGTAACTTTTGTCAATCACAATCGTAATTGTTCGAACTGATTTGTAAAGAGGATTAGCGCGGGCGCACATTGAGACGCAGGCGACGCAGAACAGCACAGCACAGGTTTTTGTATCCAATAGGGTTATTGGATACAGCACAGGTTTTTGTATCCAATAACCCTATTGAATACAAAAACCTGTGTTGTGCTGTTCTGCGTAGCACAGTGGCGCGGAGCGCCACTGTGCCACCAAATTACTCTACGACTCACAGGATTGATCCGTTTTAGACGTGCGTCACCTTAAAATGTTCGTCTTGAGTTTGCCTATCGACCCTTGTTCCGGGATTTTTGATTTCGAATTTTATTTTTCTATAATTTGTGTCCAAAAATTTACTTTCATGGAAAAATGGCGATTTTGGGTGCAAAAGTCATCCTAGCGAACGCAACATTGAGTTTTTACAAAACTTTTTTGAAGGAAACTCTTCCTCTTGACAACCCCTACAATCCTGTGTACGTCAAATTGCGAGAGAAATTGGCCGTCATGCCTAAAAACGACCATAGTGATCCAAAACTATTGATGCGAAAGGAAATTGTTCCTCAAAAATCTATTGGAACAAAAATCTAAATTTGTTTCAATAAAAAGTGTTTGTAATCAATCCAGCAATACGTACAAATTTTCTCAGAATGTTTGAGGATATTTTTTGGCCATTTAATTTGGCCAGGAAATCGCCAAATTCCAGAATCTCGGAAAATTTCCAAAAATTCTGTAAAAATTCGGACATATTCCTTAGTGATACTGAACACTTTTCGTTCAATACAAGTTTCTCATAAAGGTCGTCATTTCCGACATTATAGTTCATTATCAATAAAACATTGATCAATTTTTTTCTGAAAAATCTTTAACTTTTCAAAGACAGTCATGGAACAGAAACTGCTTAAGATTTCCCAAGGGGATAGAAGACCATTTTTGTTCTCTATTCCTAAAAACGGCGAAAATTACACATTTCACATTTACAATTACACATTTCTTCGGAAACAATTTCTTCGTTTGCTCATCAATTAATTTACAATTTTGACGGCCCAAGTCAGAGAACCCAGTTAGAATTTTGCCGCTTGACAGGAGGATCCAAACTCATCCAAATAAAAATATTTCTCTGGTACAATTCACCAGTCTTGAACGCTCAAAGAACCATTTGCAATTTGGCCATTTTTGGATGGAATTTTATTATGGAAATCTTGGATGACAACCAATTCTTTAATGTGAACCCTTGAAAGATAAATATTCTTTAAAAATATTCGAAACCGTTACATGGTATATTTATTAATTAATTCACAATTTCGGTCACTGCAATTGGAGGAGCCAGTTTTGTTTTTGGAACTTTTGTGAAGGGCCAGAATACATCAACATTAGAATATTACTTGAAATATGCAAAAATGTGGCCAACAACCCCGAAACAATTTGTACGAATTCCTTGAATCATTATAAACACTTGTCCAGTGAAATGTTTCCCAAAATTACGCGATTTTTGAGTAAACAATTTGCTTTTGCATGGAAAGTTTTGGATAATTTTCGACGTTCTCAAGAATAGCGAACAAAAATGGTCTTCTATCCCTTGGAAAATCTTGAACAGTTTCTGTGCCATGAATTTCTTTCAAAAGTTAAAGATTTTTCAGGAAACATTGATTAATGATTTATTGATAATGAACTATAATGTCGGAAATGACGACTTTTATGAGAAACTTGGATTGAACGGAAAGTGTTCAGTATCACCTAAGGAATATGTCCGAATTTTTGCAGAATTTTTGGAAATTTCCGAAATTTTGGAATTTGGCGATTTCCTGGCCAAATTAAATGGCCAAAAATATCCTCAAACATTCTGAGAAAATTTGTACGTATTGCTGGATTGATTACAAACACTTTTTATTGAAACAAATTTAGATTTTTGTTCCAATAGATTTTTGAGGAACAATTTCCTTTCGCATTAATAGTTTTGGATCACTATGGTCGTTTTTAGGCATGACGGCCAATTTCTCTCGCAATTTGACGTACACAGGGTTGTAGGGGTTGTCAAGAGGAAGAGTTTCCTTCAAAAAAGTTTTGTAAAAACTCAATGTTGCGTTCGCTAGGATGACTTTTGCACCCAAAATCGCCATTTTTCCATGAAAGTAAATTTTTGGACACAAATTACAGAAAAATAAAATTCGAAATCAAAAATCCCGGAACAAGGGTCGATAGGCAAACTCAAGACGAACATTTTAAGGTGACGCACGTCTAAAACGGATCAATCCTGTGAGTCGTAGAGTAATTTGGGTGGCACAGTGGCGCTCCGCGCCACTGTGCGTCGCCTGCGTCTCAATGTGCGCCCGTGCTTATTCTCTGCATACAGTAATGTAAAAAAAGTCAAACGTACAGCAAACAGTAACATTTTGTAAAGACTGTTTTACACATACCAATTTATTGCACAATAAATTGTAGAATTTATTTTTCAATAAATTGTCCAATTTTAGTAACTGTTTACACTTTGCAATATAACAATTTATTGACCAATTTCAACACTGCCAACGCCAACTCTCAATGACTAAAACCTAAGAGTTATCATAAGTTTGTCGCTAAGAGAAATTGCTTTTCTCATTATGAAGTTGGTACCATGAAATAAACGTAAAAAGTTACTAAGTATCACTAAAATTGGCTAAGGAGCAAGTTCTAAATTCTACAATTTATTGTGGCCAATAAATTGAGCGCAATTTCTGTTTTACACGTATTCCAATAAATTGAAGGTCAACTTGTACAATTTATTGTGAGAAAAATTGGTGTATATAAAACAGTCCTAAGATATTTGACTTAATTTAGCCTTATAATCCAATAAAAGATGTTTTATAGTGACAAAATAAAGAAATTATCCAAAAAATATATAAAGATCTAATAGTACCTTTTCTATTTCTAGTCCTTTTTATTTCTCTACAAATGGAAATATGTACAAGTATATATAATCTTTATTACAACAAGAACATAAGAACATACACGAAAAAACAGTGAATTATAAAAGTACTAAATAGATAGAAGTACTAAATTACTCTAAATACATAATATACTTCATACAAAATAACAACCAATGCACGTTATCAAACACGTGTTTAATAATTAGGGCTCCCTAATGCCTGATTGTTATAAAATTATTTAGTATTTAGAAATAATTTTGACTAGCATATGGTTGGATTCTTTGTATTTGTTCTTGTTAAATAACTTATTTTTTCATCATTAGAAATATAAATAATTTTAAAAAATCGTATTGTTTAAAAGACGTATAACAAAATAGCACAAAAAATGGGTAGCAAAAGTTAGTAAAGATGTTTTTTTCAGTGGGAGGAAAAATTAGAAGAAAAAGGCACAAGGAAGATTTGAAATTATTAAAAAACGCATAAAAAGATTTTCACAAATACCATTCGATAACAAATTGTGCAGTGTAGTATTTTGTACATAAATATCAATTATTATAAATGTTACGAATCTCGTGGTAGAATTACGCTTTCTAAGTGATATTAAATTTAGTTGTTTTTTGCTTTTTTGTGAAATATAATTAACCGTAGAAACATTCAAGTTTAGGGTTTCTGCTATACGTTAAAATAATATATTAGACTGTATATTAATTTTATTTTTTAAATCACCTTTCTAACGCTGTTTAAGGGTAACAATGGACCATTACTGGCTCGTTCTTTTTCAAGATAGCGTATCAAAGATGCTACTAACTGTTTAACTGTTTTGGCATTTCGCAAACGGAAGTCTGACAACTATAACACTTCGATGGTTCTGAAAGTAACATTTTTTCAATGAGAGATAAAGATTTAAAGCCCAAAAAAGACACAAACCACTCTAAAAGCCAATGTAACATAAAAACGAAAACTCGTTGATTACCCTGTATCTTCAGGTTGTCCCATTAATATTACATTAAGTACAGTTCCTCGCGAACCACCCTGTACATAGACCAAACTCGTTTTTTATAAAATTTGACAACGAATTTTGCATTTACACGCCTCATTGAAATTCAGTGGTGTTGTACCCATGTATATATAAACTTATGTATTTTATTTATTTGCAAACTATATGCAAATGTAAGCTAAAAAAGCATTTTTTTTTTCGTTTCAATACGCAACTCCTTTACAAATGTTGAAAACGAGATACTAAAAAAATCACGCTACCTACAATATTAGTCGGTAAATGCTAATATGAATCCTGTAACTCCTACTAATATACATGTACTACGTACATACATAATATGTAAATATTAAATATGTATGTAATAACCCGTAAGTTTATGAAATTCGTGGTTGATGCTAGTAGGAGTGGAATATGCATCAGGGACAGTAATTAGTTGATCTCATGATTGATGAACTTATACTTCATACAAAAATAAAACCCTATACACGTCATCAAACACGTGTTTAAGTTTTAGAGCACACTGATGCCAGATTATTATAAAATTATTCAGTATTTCGAAATAATTTTGACTAGCAAATGGATGGATTCTTTGTGTTTGTGTATTGTTAAATAACTTATTTGTTCAACATTAAAAAGAAAAATAATTTTGAAAGACAGGTTGGTGCAAGGACAAAAAAGAGCAAAAAAATTGGTAGTAAAAGTCAGGAAAGACGTTTTTTTAATGGGAGGAAAAAATAGTAGAAAAAATCACACAGAAGTTTAGAAATAAAAAAAAATCACAAATATCATTCGGTAACAAATAGTGCAGTGTACTCATTATAATGGTGCCCACATTGAACATTTATTAAATAAGTATCTTTTAATTTTACTTGTTATTTTATTTCCTTATTTGTTAAGATTTCAGTTCCGACATTTGTATATATTTTGTTTATTATTTAGGTATCTAAAGATATATGTTTATTATAAATTATATACATACAATACTTCAGCTATTAAAACCTAGGTTAAATATACTATTTTGTTGAAAATGAAAACAGATTTACTTATGTATATGTTGAACGAGCGATAGCGCTGGAAAATGCTATTTTAAATGTTGCAATATTTATTATAGAGTAATTCACCAGCAAATTGGCCATAACTTTTGAAATAATGAAAACAATATATACAAAAATCAAAAACATTTTTATGAAGTCATAAAACCAGGTAAGTAGGTTATATTGCTAAAATAATTTGAGGCATCACGACGCTTAGCATCATTAAGCTATAATTTTTATTTCCGTCTTAATTTTTGATAAAAATAAGTAAATTTATATACATTGGTATACACAGAAGTTATATTAATTTAGCTAGCAATTTACGAGAAAAACAGATAAGGCACTCAATAATAAATCGATCATAACTTTTTAAATATTCAAGATATAAAAAAAATGTCAAACAGAAAAATAACTCGTAATGAATATATGTATCTTTATTATGGTAAAGCAAAAAAGACATGTCAACTTGAAAATCTTGCAAATAAAAATGCATAGTTTTGACACCAGAAATAGAAAGAGCGGAAAATTATACGTTCAGAAATGACCTTGTGAGGTTATTAGGTGTTAGAAATGGTCAATTAAAGAATAAATAATAACTTTAACTGATTATTAGTAATTTTTGGTTATTAATGATTATTTAAGCTAAACGGTGGTCAAAATCAGATAGCAGGGTTCGAATAATATAAATCACCTTGCTACGTTTTCATAAGCTAGGTTTAAGATTTTTTTTTGAGGTAAGAGAAAAATCCTTGAATTAGTGTTATAATCATTTTCAAAATTTTATTATGTTCAAGGCTATATTTGAACGTAAAATTTTCCGTTCTTTCAATTTCTGGCGTCAAAACTACGTACTTCCATTTTAAATTTTGAAGTTGACCTTGAACTGACCTTTAAAGTCATATTCAAGATCAAAGGAGATATTACCATTAGATTTCCAGGAAGAAATTGTACAACTACTGTATTAAACGATTTCTACGAAAATAAGGTTTTAGCGCGTTTCTGTGCTTCGCACTTTGACGTAGATTTGACCTTTAAGGGTCAAAGTGTTTTTATGCCCTAAGTGATAGCTGAACGTAAAATTCTTTGCTGTTTCCATTTCCGGCATTAGAACTAGGCACTTCCGAACAAGATTTTAAAGTTGACTTTTAAATGCCCTTCAAGGTCATGTTCAAGGTCAAATGCGATGTCACTATTAGATCACCGGGAAGAAATTTTACAACTACTTTTACAAACATTTTCGCAATTTGACCTTAACTTGGTCTTCAGGGGTCAACGTGTTTTTATACACATGGTCATATTTGAACGTAAAATTCTCCGCTCTTTCCATTTCCGGTGTCAAAACTATGCACTTCCGTTTAAAATTTTGAAGTTGACCTTGAAATGACCTTCAAGGTCATATTCAAGGTCAAAGGCGATGTCACTATTTGATAGCCAGTTAAAAATCCTAAAACTTTTGTATCAATGATTGTCTCCGAAAACTCACTCCTATCAAGTTATTCAGCTGTTCTGGTACTTTTATATGACCCGGTATAATTATTAACAGCAACAGTGTAAATACAGTCAAATACTATTATAATAATACAATAAAAACGAGCTGCACACTAATGTAAATACGAGATTAATTCTTTTCAGTTGACTTTAGCCGAGAGACTATCTGAGGGTAATAAATTTTCTACTGCATTAGAAACATAAAATAAATTTAAACAAATATTATGGCGGGATAAGTATCACTATCATGTCAAATGTAAATACCGTTTATTTTTTACGTACGGGACTCCTCATCTTAGAAACCATTGGATACAGACTTTCTTTTGTTCAATGCTTTGACGATATGTTTTTTTTTTCACCACCATGATTTCTTATACAAATATTTTGCCTCCGTGCAATAGGATAAACAAAAGAAATGGCTTGTTTCATTGCCAAAATCTGACTAAATTCGACTTTTAACACATACACGGTGGCCTATTAGTGTAACAAAGTAGGTATCTAGCATTCCGCTATTATACGAAATACCAAAAAATGTTGTATACAAATTTGTAAGATAGTAAAAGCTACGTGATATAAAAATATTTTCAGATATACAGGATATTATATGTGAGGCTACCATTAAATCACTTTGATATTTTAAATAGAACACTGTATATTGTTACATCAGGTGATTAAAAATCTCTATCTGAATGTATCATCTTATAATGTAGAATGTATTTTTTTTATTTTGGATACGGCGTTGCCAAAATACGAGGTGTGGCTATTAAGTAACCGAACTGATGCTGCTACCAGCGCGATGCGAGAGTGTCGCGAGAAGTTTGAACAGAACTGTGTCTGGTGATACTTTCCCCACCCTGAGCTTGCTGGACAAGTCAGTGAGTCGCTCAGTTTGACTGTAGCAGTCGTTTGAATTAGTCTACGCACCAGTGACGTATCGAAAAAATGTTAATTGTTCAGATGGAGCAACGGGTTAATCTCAAGTTTCTTGTTAAACTGGGAAAATTTTTACAGAAGCTTATGCATTGTTAAAAGAAGTGTACGGGAATTAATATTTATCCCGCACACAAGTTTTTGAATGGTTTAAACGGTTTAAAGAGGGACGTGAAACGACCGACGACGATCCGCGCCCCGGACGACCCCCAACGTCAAAAACGGACGAAACGCACGTCATCTAAGCATGCGAGGGCTTGCTGAAATAACAGAAATCGACAAACAATGTGTTCGCCAGATTTTGCAAGAATCGTTCAACATGCGCACAGTTTGCGCAAAAATGGTGCCAAAACTCCTCACTCCCGAGCAAAACTTCTAAACGACATTGACATTGATCCAGGTTTGCAGACACGGTGACACTGAAGGGGACAAGATTCGAAAGTGTGGAAGGGACGGAGGTTCTGAACCAGCTGACAGAAGCGGACTTCCAGCACAGCTTTCAACAATGTAAAAGTCGTATGGAGCGGTATAGAGATCGCCAAGGGGGAGAACATTGAAGGCGAAAAAGTTGCTACTGTAATTGGTAACGAATAATAAGTGTTATGACAGCAGTTCGATTAATAGCCACACCTCGTATTACTGAAAATGTGGTATTCTCTAAGAAAACATCTCATAACTAAATTCGTGTCGATAGTCTTAATACTGACTTTAGTACAATAAAATTGTATTAATGGATCGTCTAAACTAAAGTCTTACGTGTTGCATGCAAGAAAAAAGAAGAAAATAATAAAATTAATGTGAAATTCTAAGTAGGCTTCTATCAACATTTGTCAAAACAAATCATTAAATTATTTTGATTGAGCTCAACATGCCTTATACCAATGTCGCTGATTTGAGAGTTACAGCGTATTCAAAGTTTAAATCAACAAAAATACATTGAACCTTTTAAATGCAAATAACTTAAAAACCGATAGATTTAGACTACCTAAAGAAGAGTATCTTTTCTCTGTAGAATTGAGCGTTCTTCTAGATTCTCGACGTCTTTTACTCATGGCTCAACAGATAAAAAAATATGTTTAAATTTACCTAAATAATACGGTGAAACTAGCGCCCTCTAGGAGCAACGTCAAAATAATTTTAAAATTCGTAATTCTCACAAAAAAACATAAAATTACCAATTTTCAGATTTATTCTATCAAAACTTTCTTAATTATTGAGAAATTTCAGAATAAAATTGAAACACGCTGTATCTCTTAAACCAGCGACATTGGTATAAGGCATGTTGAGCTCAATCATAAAATTTTGGTGTCTAGTATCTCCAGTTTAGTCTTGTCCCATTCTTTCTGACTCACCCTGTATATTTAAGTTAACTTTGCACCTAAATATCTCAGAAATGCTTCACTTATATAAAAATTGCACAAAAGATGTTTTCGTTAAATATAGAATGAAGGTATCAATTTATCATTTTTCGACCTGGAAAACTCAGTGGCCACTTTTTTATATAAAAAAATGGGGACAATTCCCCCCAGTTGTTACTGCAAATGAGCTGAAATTCCATCAAATTAACAGACATCAGTGGTGTATACACTGTACCGAATTTCATACAAATCAGCTTATGAATTACCGAGACATAACACTTTATATATATTTTATATACAAATTTAACGCCCTTATCTCGAAAACTGAGCCTCATGGAAGAAAATGATGTATATAAAGATACACTTTCTGTCCTAAAGGGGAAACATTTGTTACAGTTTCACATATTAAAGTGAACTTACCCTGTATATGATTTGTGTCTTGCTGGAAAAGGCATCTCATGTTTCCAAGTGTAGAGAATGCAAATTAAAAATTACTTACAGTTTCTCGTTTTACTTCTGCTATAAAGGCTATAAAAATTCAACGCGCGCTATGAAACGAAACGATGATTAATGAGTTAGTATGCAACATCATCAAGCTCTGCTTGAGACTCAACATTACTGAAGCCGCGCAATAAGTACGAGGATAGTCCCAGAAGTACCCGACGTGACGTATAGATGGCGGTTGTTATTTAAAAAGAATGACTATGGTAGAAAGTACCTACCTTATAAATGTTAAGCTTGAAGATTGCCGACATTACTTTGTTTAGTATTTGTTTGGCAGCCATCAATAGTTAACGCTTTCAGTGAGTTTGTCAGCATGGAAAAAATTGGTCATCATTACGTGATTCAATACTTTCAGTTAAAACGCCTCAGTCCAACCAATATCAAAGTGGAGCTAGATTCTACTCTGGGGAATATTAGGTGGCAGAGTTTAATCCAGGCCGTATGAGCTGTCAAGATGAACGTCGTAATGGTTAACCAAATAAGGTGACCACGTCAAAAATGGTGAAGAAAATCCACAAAATGGTAATGGAAGACCGTCGACTGAAAGTGCGCGAGCTAGCAGACATGGTAGGTATTTCAAAAAGTACTGTACATCGCATATTGATTGATCATTTGGACATGAGAAAGCTATGCGCAAGAAGGGTGCCGCGATTACTCACATTCGAACAAAAACAGCGTCGTGAGGATGTTTCAACCGAGTGTTTGGCAAAGTTTCACAACAATAAAGCCAAGTTTCTGCGTCGATTTATAATGAATGGATGAAACATGGGTCCATCACTTAACACCTGAGATGAAGGAACAGTCAAAACAATGGGCTGAAAGGGAAGAATCGGCTCCAAAGAAGGCGAAGATAGTTCCATCTGCAAGCAAGGTCATGGCGTCAGTTTTTTGGGATGTGCGTGGTATAATTTTCATTGATTATCTTCAAAAAGAGAAAACAATCAACGGCAAGTATTATGCGAACTTCTTGCAGCGTTTGAGTGAAGAAATCAAGAAAAAAACGGTCGCATTTGGCGAAGAAGAAAGTTTTGTTTCATCAAGACAAAGCACCAGTTCACACATCCGTTATCGCGATGACCAAAATCAATGAGTTAAAGTTCGAATTACTTTCTCACGCACGCTACTCGCCAGATTTAGCCTCTTCAGATTATTTTCTGTTTCCAAACTGGAAAAAAATGGCTCGGTGGTAAAATATTTGCCAACAATGAAGAGTGGAGTATGCAGTCTATGGCTATTTTGAGGAGCTCGACGATTCTCACTATAAACAGAGTATCGAATCTATTGAACATCGATGGGAAAAGTGTAACGAACTAAAAGGAGATTGTGTAGAGAAATAAAGATATTTTTTCCCATTTTTTTGTGTTTTCTTTCTTACTTCTGGGACTACCCTCGTACGTCAAATATTTTAATATGAAACTATTCGTTGTGCTAGATGCATACGGCAACGATCGCTTTGTACCGAACGAAGAGCGGTCTTGAGTATCTGCCAAAAATGCAATCGGATGCGAATATCGCCCATCAGTCATCCTGCAACCTTTGTGACAAACAAACATGTGTCGTTGGTCTATATTTTGAATTTATTCTGACGTTCTGACAAACAAGCGTAAAGCTGTGGTTCGCGGCGGCGACAATGCTGTTCCAGTGGGCGTTTATCTAATATTTCATCGTGTTACGTTCCACATATCAGGAGTATAATATTAGAATAAGGAGTTCTAGTAAATCTAATTATCGATAGTCTCGATTTCCTTAAATTGGCGACTTTGTGTTACTTCCAATCAGCGGCGGCTGATGCATAAGTGATGCAGCGCCAAAAAACACATAAAATCATAAATTTTTCATAATTCTCACAAAATTCCAAATAGTTTGATCAGCTAAACACTAATCTGATGTATTTTTTGTACGATTGGCTCTTGCATTTTTCCTAACCTCAAAAACACCTTAAGAGTATCCGAAAAAGCTCAAACAAACAAGTAATATAAAAAGCTGACAACCATTTCCATGCGTATTTCAGAGCGCTGAGGCCGAATCTGAGGTCAGAATTGGCCGATTGGCCAGTTAGAAATTCTGACATAACCTCAAAAAACACTTTAAAAATGACCGAAAAATCCGAAACATGTAAATAAACAAGATAAATTATTTGATCACTATATCTATACGTAATTTGAGACGCTGAAACTGAATCTGAAGTCAAAATTAGCCGATCAGTAAGGAATTTATAACCTCATATAGATATAACCTCAAACCAAACCTAAAAACGACAAAAAATCCGAAACAATTAAATTCAGATCTTTAAGCAGAAAGAGCTGTAGGTACACCAAGAACTTTAAACTCAGAATTTTTAACCTAACATAACCTGAGACAAGAACTTAAACCTATCATGAATTAAGACGAGAACTGTTAAGTTCCTAAGGCAATAACTATTACGGTTTAGAGTTCTTGGTTTAGAAATTCTTTTGTATAAAGTTACTGGCTTAGAATATGTTTCATTTTACATAGTAAAAAAATATTTTCTGTTTTATCGTTGACTTTTTTTCGATATTTCGGAACATCGAATTTACTAAAAACAATGCAAAATAAAATTTTACACAAAGAACTTTAAACTAGAAACACTTGATCTAACAAAACTTGAGGCAAGAACTTTGCACCTAAATGGAACATATTCTAAGGCAGGAATTTTACACAAAGAACTCTAAACCAACAACTCTTAAAAACCTTAATAGTTCTTGCCTTAGGAATTTAACAGTTCTTGTCTTAATTTATAATAGTGTAACGTTTTATTTATTTCGGGTTCGTGAGGTGTGAAAAATTAAACTCGCACTTTTAAACTAACACTATTTATTTAATTAATACAACTACGGACTAACACTATTTAACTACACTAATTTATTTTTATACAATTTATATTAGAGCGTTGTACGGAAAGCCGCGCCGATATTCAAATAGGAACTACTCGTCCCGCGTCGAAATACCCCGTTATATATCCCTATAGAAGGGTCGCGTATCTGCGAGTAGCTTCCTGGCGTTTCGATTTCCCGAACAGTCGGGCAAAGCCACCGTGATCTTTCGACGCGGCCGCTGCCCGCGTACGTCATCGACGCGCGGTGGGCTGGATCATCGAAGCAGGCAGGGGCGGACTGGCCCAGAGTTCGTAACAATAGGTTTAAGTTTTTGGTTTAAAGTTCTTCTCTCAGGTTATGTTAAGTTTAAGGGTTTTGGTTCAAGCCAGAGGTTCCCAAAGTTTTTTGCCCCATAGACCACTAAACGTTTTTCGTGGTCCCCCTACCTGCCTAATACTGAATTTTCCTAAACGTATTAACTTAAAATGTGTTTTTTCGCAGCTGATACAGTGCTGCTCACTTTGATAGAGTTTTTTGTGTATATAATTTAGTAAATAATTTCTTCTATAATATGCATTATAAATAATATACAAGCTTGTACACGGGACCCGGCTACTGGAATAGGTGGTGTGAGAAGGATGGGAGGTTGCTCACAATAAGCCCAAAAGGCTGCAGTGCAATCCGGCGTAAAGGACGGCTCCCAGAAGGAAAAAAATTGAAATATTATGTACAGACAATATGTGTTAAGTGTCATATAGAGAACGTTTAAATGTTGATGACACATATTTACATCTCACGCAACCTCTCTTTTTTCTCGCTGACATAGACCCCCTGCAAATCTAAATCGACCCTTGGGGGTCCATATAGACCACTTTGGGAATCTATGGTTTAAGCTTTTAATTAATTTGTTTTGGATTTTTCGGCATTGTTTTTGAAGTTATATCAAAATTTCTAACTGATCGGCTAATTCTTCATCATATTCGGTCTCAACGCCCCAAAATACGTATGGAAATGGTAGTCATCTCATTTAAGGTTTTTATTTACTTGTTTGAGATTTTTCGGGCATTCTTAAGGCGATTTTTGAGGTTAAGAAATATGCAAGGGCCAATCGGACAAAGCGGACAATAATGCATGAGAATACATAGGTCTGCAGTCTAGCACTCGACTTTTTATTTTTTGTATACCTGGTTAATTAATTAGACTAAATATATACAAACATTTGTTCATACTTTTAAAAGTGTGAGATTTGTATATTTCCTTTATTTTATAACATTTTATGACCTTTATGACCTTTGTGGTCTTTATGACCTATATGACTTTTATGACCCTTATGACTAATATGAACTATATATGACCCAAATGACCTTTAAAATTTGTATGACCGTTATGACCTGTGTGAACTTTATGACCTATATATCCTTTATGACCTGTATCATCTGTATGACCTATGTGACCTTTACGACCCTTCTAACATTTATAACTAAGTCATTAGATGTCATTGCATCATAATTATGCAAGAGGTAAAAAAACCTCGGAATCAAGTACGTTAATCGATAAAAAACAAATCAGCAGTCATTATCCAGGCAATAAAAAAAATTAGTAGAAAACTACCCTCGACATTCATTATCAGGAGTTTTCAAATTTTCGAAAGCGTCGTGTATAGCACTAAAAACGTCAATTGTAAGCATTAGACCGTATCTCAAAAATGATCAAAGTTGATAACCGTGTTTTCACTGGAGGTCGGTGGAACCTGAGATGCTCGTATTTCCGTAAGGAAGCATGGGACTCACACCATAATTTAGGGAATGGTTAAGTAGAAGGCTATAATGGCAAAAAAATCTTCAGGGAAAACTTTTTTTCAGGGAATTTTTTTTCTCAAAAAATGGCTGCCTCTGGGAAGATCTTGGAAACGGTTTGCAAAATATTTACGAAATATTTTGTTTTCATAATCACCTAGTAAATATTGCAATTGACATTGAGATGTGTAAAAGTTATGGTAATTTGAATTTTTCTCATCCCAACATTTCGTCTGTGAGATTTTACAATATTTATATCTTAAGCAAAATAAGAATTTTGCAAATATCACAAGTATAAAAATACTCGGTGATTATGAAAAAAAATATTTCGCAAATATTTTGCAAACCGATTCCAAGATCTTCCCGGAGGCAGCCATTTTTTTGAGAAAAAAAATCTGCAAGTTTTCCCTGAAGATTTTTTGCCATTATAGCCTTCTACTTAAGTCTAGTAACCATTCCCTAAATTATGGTGTGGGTCTCATGCCTCCTTACGAAAATACGAGCATCTCAGGTTCCACCGGCCTCCACTGAAAACACGGTTATCAACTTTGACCATTTTTGAGATCCGGTCTAATGCCTACAATTGACGTTTTTAGTGATATACAGGATGCTTTCGAAAATATGGAAACTCCTGAAAATGAGTTTCCAAGATCTTATTTTCCAGCCATTTTTGGAAAAACATTTTCGCAACTTTTCCCTGATTTTTTATTGCCATTAGAGCCTTCTACGTAGGTCTAGTAACCACCTCCTAAAACATGGCGCGGGTCCAATGCCTCCTTACGGAAATAAGAGCATGTCAAATTCCACCAGCCTCCACTGCGTGTTTTAGAGTTTTTAAAGAAAAAACTAATTTTATTCCGGAATTTTGAGCTGCTCTTCACTCTCGCTGCAGCTAAACGAAACAACTTAGGTTATGTTCAAGTTGGCCTAAATCGTTTTCTTTTGGGTCGAGGAATCTGATATTATATTTTTAACGGTGCATGTATCTTTCCCTCCCTATCCCTTGTCTTTCCCTCTCTATCTTGCTTGATATCTTGAAGACATTACAGTGAAGTACGTTCCTATGTCTGCATTAAGGTAAATTATCAAGTATATGGTTATTAATTCATAGGCAAATTGTCCAGAAAAATCAACTATACTATACTACGCTACCGCTCTTTATTAAAAGTACTATACTGACGCTATAATTTGTTTAATATGTATTCCATTTGACGGTTATTTATAAAATTCTATGTTACAAGACGGTTCTATGTTACAATTTTATCGGTTTCGAACTTATATTATCACAAAGAACCTTTAGCAACATCTCTATTCAGTCTAACGACAGCTTCAAAGAAGCATACTAATGTTCGTCTTATACCGTGTTCTCTGTCACCAAAAACTTTAAATGCGTTTATCTCAAAACTGTTTCTGTGTAACACAGAAGCTTGCAATTTTTACATAG
Source organism: Aromia moschata (assembly GCA_029963805.1). Taxonomy (NCBI): domain Eukaryota; kingdom Metazoa; phylum Arthropoda; class Insecta; order Coleoptera; family Cerambycidae; genus Aromia; species Aromia moschata. The sequence continues at coordinate 260,448 of JAPWTK010000368.1, read as the reverse complement.
CTTTATACCTGAATTTATTCAGTAAAAGTAACGGGCACTTAAAGCTGGTAATTAATTTTTTTATTATGCATCACGCATGTCAAATATGTATGTACGAGTATTATACGCAACTGATTGGTAAATAATTGCTTAATACACATAAAATTCGTGACTTAATATCCACTTTATTATAGGGTTACACACAATAAAACAATAAACTAGATAAAACAGATGCTTAACTAATTTTCATAAAAACGAATTTGCTCCTTAATTTTTACGATAAAATAAACTTATGTATAGGGTTGGCCGATCGTGCCGCAATACAGTGGCGCACGGCGGGCGAGGGCGGGCCATTGGGTTCACTAATTTCACCCGACCGTCTGATAAACTCTAGCATTATTATTAGTGATTTGGAGATGTTTATGTCGTCGGCGTCGGTATTACGTTAATAATAAAATGTTACACGTGCAAACGATAAGTATGTCGTGAGGGACAATAATCATAAGTACACCATAACAAGGTGTTTCTCGAGTTGAGTCGTATTTTTTAACCGCTTGTAGAACTGTTCAAACATTTTTTCCACAGAATATTTTTCAAAAAAATTTCGAAAATAGAGTTCATCAGGTCCGGCCTTTCATAAAAATAATACTTAAATGATTCACAAAAAAAGCATGTATATTAAAAAGCATGTTCTTCTAGCGTGTTGATTTAAATTTGAAGCAACCTTTTACTTTTGCGTTATTTGAAAGAGTGTTTGTGAATAGTTATTATGAATAGTTCTAAACACAAAATATGAGTCAACTTAGGAATCATCCTATATAAGTTTATGTGGTCACTGGTTGAATTTTATCGCATCTTTATGATTAAAATCACCATTTTAAAAGTTTATGTACAGCACGAAAAAAAATTACAAAAGCCTACCTCAACATTTTCGAAAACGTTTTGTAAAACATCGGTTTTTCCACTGTGGATATAAAAACTTTTTAATTATGGCATTTTTTCCAACTATTAAAATTAAGGAGAAAATTGAATTTTTAATACCAAGTCGTCACTGATATGTTTCCTATATGACTGTCTTTTATTTATATATAACATTACTTTAAATATAATCTCTTAATACTCACATTGTGTTTAAATGTACGTGTCAATAGTTTTTAGACATTGTTTATCCAACGATAGGTACGTCACGTACATGTACTGTATGCATAACTGAGAATGTTGAGATAAACGTGTGTGAATGTTTATTATGACGTTTTATAAACATTAAATAAATAAATAAATAAATAAAGTTTTTTGTGAATGGGAAGTATTAATGCAAGAATCTACAATACCGCCTTATTTTGATACAGAGCCTTTTTTATGAATGTACAATTTTACACTTTCAACACGCTTCACATACATTATTTTCTTTAATTTGAATTTTCTACAACTTAAGCACTTTTGACCAAATTTAAGGGAGTCGAGTTAAGATTATGTCTGTACTCTGTTGAGTCTATTGCATCAGACTTACTTCAGAAACCACAGTAAGTCCTATTTAAAAAAAAAAAAACGCTGTCTAAGGAATTACTTTTGTATGTATTACTTTTTTTCGATAGACGTTTCCCTGTTCAGACATTCGCCCTTAAATACAGGATGCTAATGTAGTTTTTCAAAAATGTATTAATTTGAATAAAATCATCTCTCATATCATCATATGGTAGGAGTCATGATAATTTAGGTCATATAACCTATACGACTTCTTTTAAATAATATGACTTTCATGAACAATATGACTTTTATGACCAATATGACCTTTATCACCAATATGATCTGCATGACCAATGTGGCCTTTATCACCAATGTAACCTTTATGACTTACAGGACCTTTATGACTCATACGAGCTTTATAACTTTTATGATCTGTATGACCTTTATGACTTTTACAATCTGTCATATAGGTCGTAACTAGTGTTTTGGAAATGGGCATTGTAGTAAAAATGAAATCAGAGGCTTATTAATGTGATATTTGAATGTATCTATCTCAAAAACCTACAAAAGAGACATCACATCAATATCTTTCTTAATACATATTAAAATACCACCCCCTTGCCGCCATCCCTACCGTGGGACAACAAATAACATCATCAGTCAAATCAGAATAAATGCGTGCTTTACCTTGGCAATATATACACGTTTTCACAAATTTTTAATAATTCTTACATTTTGTTTTAGTTACAACCGTACCCCCCTGGGGAGGGGGGGGGTGGAGAAGAGTAAGATTTTCTTATAGATCTGTAACTACGAAGATTACTATTAAAAAAACTCTATCTGACCTATTTTAAATACTTACCCCTTACTTTGAAGTGCATATGTTGCATCGTTTGTGAATTACCAGTAGTCAAGGATAAACTGTATTACCACAATTTAACTCATAACCCCTCGACCGATTAAGCTCAGATTCAGCTCCAGACCTCGTCATGATACATGAGCCTTCCAAATTTCAAGTTGATACCTTAACGCGTTCTCGAGTGATTGTGTACACAAAAAAAGTTAACAGACAGATAGACAGACCGCCAGCAGAAAATTTGCTTCTTAAACTTAAAATCTCCACATTTCAGAACATTTTAGGCCCATTTGGCCAATTACATTAAAAAATAATAAACATTATACACTACGTGAATGTGAAAGTAAAAATTACTTTTAAGTTGTATTTCAGGTAGCAGAAATTTACAACAAATCTAGACTAGAAATGAATGACTTAAACGCTATAGAAGCAGAATAATTTATTATTTTTTAAAGTTCATTCTCAATGTAGTCAACGATTGTATTGCCTAATTTATCTACAAAATCTTTAAATATAACAGTACTGACTTGACTGTTTTGTAAACAAGGTCTATCTAATATATTTACAATAATTTCTGATTGGTCCTCGTGATACTCATCAAATGAATCCTCAACCATTAGTGCATCATTATGAAAGCAGTTTTGAAGTCCAAAGTCCAAATCCCTATATAATAGGATCCTTTATAATTGGATTTTGCAATGATGGCTCATGCTAAAAAATGTTATATTTTTTTATAAGCTTCAGAGTTAACTTTAAACATGTTTTTGCCAAGATTTCTTTATGTAACTAGGTATGTCAAATTTTTAGTGTACAGTACAGAGAAAAGGCTGATCTTTCAGATATTGAAAGAAAACCTACCAGTTATCTTTAAAAAATAAAAATAAAGTTGGTATAATGGATGGTATTTAACAACCAAACGCGAAAAGACAAAATTATTTAATGTTGACAGAAACATGGCAAATAAACTGATAAAAAACTTTGATTCAGGACATTTTTACATACAGTAAGCAACGAAAGTTATCATACACCCACTTTTTTGAAGTTTGCTTAAATTCTGATAATTTTTGTATTACAGCATTGCTTGTGATATTCTGCGTCTAATAAGCCGAAGTTGAAGGCGGTATGTCGATTGTGTGAAAAGATATCGCTAAAAAAAGTAAAATTTCAATGTTTTCAAAGAAACGTAAATACCTTCGAAAATAGTAAATCTCTTTCGAAGTTGTTGGACTCCTGTTAAAAGGAAATCTTCAGTGTATCTATTTGACTGAGTCATTTTGAAAAAAAAATTACTAGACATGAATAAAATCTAAAGTTGAACCAAAAATATCACGAAAATTCAAAATTCTACCATCCTTAGTATCATTTTATCACTGTTTCTGAAATTTTAATAAAACACAGAGAGATCTAGAGGGATATTAATCCTAAATTTTTGTTGGAGAAATGTGTGGCGTACAGGGCTTTTTTGAATTTTCGTGATATTTTTGGTTCAACTTTAGATTTTGTTCATGTCTAGGAATTTTTTTTTCAAAATGACTCAGTTAGTCAAATAGATACACTGAAGATTTCCCTTTAATACGAGTTCAACAACTTCTAAAGGGATTTACTATTGTCGAAGTTATTTACGTTTCTTTGAAGACATTGAAATTTTACTTTCTTAGCGATATCTTTTCACACAATCGACATACCGCCTTCAACTTCGGCTTATTAGACGCAGAATATCGCAAGCTATGCTGTAATACAAAAAATTATCAGAATTTAAGCAAACTTCAAAAAAGTGGGTGTGTGATGACTTTCGTTCCTTACTGTATATACAGGGTGGCCCAGGGGTCATGTACACCCCCCAAAAAAAGAGCTCCATTTTTTGTAGTAGGAATTTGAAATTTTACATACGTAAATGAATCGTTGAAGCTCAACTTTTAACCTATGGGGTGGATATTTCCTATTTCCGCCCTAACCTGAAGTGATATCAACTTTATTTTTTCAAATGGCAACCACCATTTTTTTATGCGATTCGGCTAGAGTATCGGATTCTTTATCTATCTGTTTTTTAAACAGAAAAATCGATTAAAAAATGGCAAAGATACGTACATTATTTATATTTTATGAAGGCGGCTATGAATCAAATATTAAGGGCTTGCTTTTTTAACAAGTAAGCCATGGAATTTATAAAAAAAGGTACAATGGTACTATTGTTGTAAACTGAAGTTGGATCTAAAGTTTTTGTTATGTTTTATGACTTATGTTTATGCAAAACTTTAGAAAACTTTTTTTTCCTAAAAGAAAACGCCATTATTACATTTTTTCAAATGGCAATGTCCATTTTTTTTTTATAAATTTGAAACACATAATGTCAACTTCACATACAGCATGTGAAAATTACGTCAGAACTTACAGACTAATAACTAATAAGATTAGGCATAAATAAATAATAAGAGCTGTGCAAAACAAAAGTTTGCGTTGAGTTTGACAGGTAACTGATTTAGTAATGTTTACAATCAGTAGACGCATTCGATGGCATACTAACTGGGGAACGTTTCAAACTTGTAATATCAAAAATGAATATTGCCATTTGTAAAAACGTAATATTGGCCCTTTCTTTTTTTGGAAAAATGAAATTTTCTAAGTTCTGCATAAAGATAAAGGTATTCTGCGTAACTTTACATCCAACTTTAATTTACAAGAGTGCCATTGTACCCTTTTTTTGTAAATTTCATGGCTTACTTGTTAAAAAAGCAAGCGCTAATATTTGATTCATAGCCGCCTTCATAAAATATAAATAATGTACGTATCTTTGACATTTTTTTAACCGATTTTTCTGTTTAAAAAACAGATAGATAAAGAATCCGATACTCTAGCCAAATCGCATAAAAAAAATGGTGGTTGCCATTTGAAAAAATAAAGTTGGTATCACTTCCGGTTAGGGCGGAAATAGGAAATATCCACCCCATAGGTTAAAAGTTGAGCTTCAACGATTCATTTACGTATGTAAAATTTCAAATTCCTACTACAAAAAATGGAGCTCTTTTTGGGGGTGTACATGACCCCTGGGCCACACTGTATACAAGGTTATTAAAAAGTTACAGGCATTATGCGAGACTTTTATTATCGTTTGTTATATTGTTGTTTGTTGATTTGTAATTGTTTCCTTTATTGTAATTATTTATCATTAACGCTTCTAATGATTCTACATGTATCACAAATAAGTTATATCATTTCTTAAGTAGGTACATAATAGGTAAATATTATTATTGTCATTATTTTTATCATTTTCAGACATACTGACATATCAAACAAAAATAATTTGTTGCGAAGTCATTACATTTGAATATTGCATGGAAGAAACGTTATTGTCAAATAACATCTAATTTGTTTGTTGTGGTCAGAGCCTCTTTCAATGAATACAGTGTGTTGTGAACATGATATCATACTCCTAATAAAAAAAACATATTGTAATAACTATGAGAGATACTTAGGGAACCGTTTATGTGATTTGAAGAGATTTTACTGAAGAATAATTATACGCAAAAAATATAGGGCGTTCCATTTACAATTTCGAATGACTGAAACTGCCTGAAGTGATCGTTTCATACGGAACCCCCCTTAGTATATTCTAAAACTTTCTGACTTGCGTTAGTTGACACTGGCCTTTCTCAATACGTTTCCAACATTTCAAATTGATTTGTTGATGAATTTTCGAGATATAATTTAATATCCTATTATTATCCTATATTTAAAATTAAATAAAAATAGTATATTCCATTGAAATAGGAAAGTTAATGTCGATTTTCGATACAATCGAAAGTGTCAGATATTTGTAAACATTGTCATTGAATTGGGCATGTTACCCCTGGGTCCAAATTTTCAGAACGATATTCCGACCAGAAGATCCCAAACTTTTCATGATTAAGTTATTAAATACAAGGTGTCCCATTATTGTGTGCTGTGCTGTGGTCCATATTAATGGACCACAGCGAAACTACAGATTCTTAAAAAAATAAAAAATATAAAATTTAACCAAACTAGGCCCGAAAGTTATTGGTAATCAAGATACAGGGTGTCAAAGTTATAATTTTATTTTAGATTTCCGTAAATAACTTCCTTCAAAAACATTTTTTTTTACAAAATTTGGTGATCGGATATTTTTTGAGAAGAGGAAGTTTAATTTTTCAGTCACTTTGATGTAACATGAGGGCGCTCTCTGCATCATTCTGAATACATAGGAAATGGTGTAAGTTTTTTGCGTCTCAGAATATTTACGATTTTATTGAAAATTTCGATTTTTCCATCGTCTGCTAACAAAAAATGTATGCCCTTTAAATGTCACTTCGATTGACCATTTTAGAGATATTTGCATTTACAGTGGTCAGTGCACAACAAAGTTGTTCTTTCATTTACAAAAAAAAAATACAAGAGTAAGAAAAACGTCATGAGTCCAGTCAACTAAACAAAACTAGTTGTATAGTATATTAGAAAAATTGTAAAATGCTCCCAATTTAAAAAAAAAAAAAAACATGAATTATCATTACGATAATCAAAATTATTATTTGGACAGCGGCGTAAAGAGGTTACTTACCTACATACAGTGGCGGTTGGTGATATTTCAGTTAGCCATATCTTGAAAACGACGCATGGGACCCACTTCACTTTTTTAGGTGGTGACTATACACCTCTTACAGAAAGGATTTATAGTGAAAAAATCGTCAGCAAAGTTTGCGAAAAAAAATTTCAAAAAGACTGGAGCACTCCCTGGGTTCTCAGTATCGCTCTGTGGGATATTTGCAGTATATTTTTTTTCATAATCTAGAAACAAATATAAGGAGACGTTTTTCGATTTGTTGCAAAATATTTTTTTTTCAAAAAGTTATGGCCATTTTAATTTTAATTTTATAGGAACATTTTGTTTCCCAAAATTAAAATGGCCATAACTTTTTGAAACAAAAATATTTTGTAACAAATCGAAAAACGTCTCCTTATACTTTGTTTCTAGATTATGAAAAAAAATATATTGCAAATATTCCACAGAGCGTTACTTAGAACCCAGGGAGTGCTCCAGTGTTTTTGAAAATTTTTTCGCAAACTTTGCTGACGGTTTTTTCACTATAAATCCTTTCTGTAAGAGGTGTATAGTCACCACCTAAGTCGTTTTCAAGATATGGCTAACTGAAATATCACGCACCGCCACTGCCTACATATGAGGTGTGTAAATTAAGTAATGAGATGTTTTTTTTTAATTTTTTTTTATTAAATAGTTCTTCCATTCCTCATAGTCGTGCTATGAGGAATGGAATAGCCTTCAGCTGGTTACAGCCGGTTGAATGCCGGAAAATGACGTCACTTGAGGTGGTTTTTCAGGAATGTTTTCACAGGTCACAGGAATGTTTTTACTGGCTAAAAAACTCGTTTACTGAAATGGCTGTGTGCCAAGGCGAATTGTCGTGATGAATCCAGTTGTTCTTGATGTTTGGTCTCACACGCATGACCGTTTTTCGAAGTTTTTCAAGAACCTCTCTGTAAAAGTGTTGATTTACTGTTTGGCCTGGAAGCACAAACTCTTTGTGGACTCCTGGCTATCAAAAAAAGCAAATTAGCAGGCATTTGATCTTCGACTTGCTCATTCTTGCTTTTTTGGGTCTTGGAGAGCTTGAAGTGTGCCATTCCATGCTTTGGCGCTTGGTTTCCTGGTCGTACTCAAACACCCAAGTCTCATCACCACTAATGATATGTTCCATAAAATGGAGATAATTTTCAAACGATTCCAAAAAGTCAAGACAATTTTCTCTCCTGATTGCCTTTTATACCTGCGAAAGGTTTTTTTGGAACCATTTTTGCACAGATTTTTCTCAACCCCAATTCGTTAGTCAAAATCTGATGAACAGTGGTGTGATTTAAATTTAACTCTTCCCCGATCATTCTTGTCGTCAACCGACGATCTGAACGCACAAAATCCCGTATTCCATCGACATTTTCATCGGTTCTTGAAGATGAAGGCCTTCCGCTGTGTGGTTCATCTTCAATCGATTCTCTGCCTTCTGAGAATACCTTAAACCTCGGAAAAACCTGGGCTCTTGAAAAAACATTGTCTTCGTAGGCGTGTTGAAGTTTTGCAAAAGTATCCGTTGCGCGGTGTCCAAGTCTGAAGCAAAACCTGATAGCACACCGTTTGCTTAAAATTAATGTCACTTATTTTTAAAACGCTCTATAAAAAAAACGGTTTACGAAAACAGTCACAAAGAACGAACAATTGATTCTAACAAGTTCAAACTTGTACTGAAGGTGCCTTACAGGTTAACTTACCGCCCTTCCAAGTCCCGTCTCCGCAGTGTTGCTGATCGGGCGCTACATTGCCAGTCTCATTACTTAATTTACACACCTCGTACATCCTACGCCACTACCAAAAGTAAATTAATTGGTTTTTCTACAGTTAGGTGTCCCTTATAACAATAAATCTCTCTTAACTCATGCCTCAACCCCTTGCCAAATTTGAAAAAGTAATAATACGTAATCCTGGAGTGGGTACTGGAACCTTCGGCGTAGAAACAAAAAACTGGACTTTTTCCACGAAACACCGAACTACTACACTTTTCGCCAACCAAGTTGACATCTTCAGGGGAAGATTAAAACTGTTTTCAGTTTTCAATCTTCTGAAGATTCGTGGAAAACGTCCAGTTTTTTTTTTAATAAAACCTATGTAATGACAAAAATATTATCAGCAATAATATTCGGCTGCACATGTCCCATTGCCAATGGGATATTAATTGGAAATCTCACAATAATTTAAATAGGTTGTTGCACTGAACACTTTAAACGCAAATATCTCTAAAATAGTCTTCGAAGCGACATTTAAAGGGTATACTTTTTCTGTCAATAAATGATTGAAAAATCGTTATTTTTAATAAAAACAAATATTCTACGACGCAAAAAAACTTACACCATTTTTATGTATTCATAATGCTGCAGATAGCGCCCTCTACAATTTGCATCAAAATGATTGACGAATTAAAATTGATTTGGTGATTGGGGTTCCTCAATTTTGCAAAAAAAATTTTGTTTTTTGAAGAAGTTATTTACGGAAATCGAAAGTAAAATTATAACTTTCACACCCTGTATCTCGGAAACTTTTGGACCTAAGTAAGTTTGTTTAAATCGAAATATTTTACCCAGATAATTATAAAAACAATATATATATATATATATTTAAAAATAAAAACATGTTATATACATACGCTTTTAATGTAAGTTTTATTAATGCTACCCTGTATAAAAGTATTTTAGCAATTTTTACAATTTTTAGTGTCTTTTTTAAAGAAGTTAGATATTTTTATTTATTTCTTATATTTGTATGTGTAGTTTTTAAGCTAATTAGAACTGTACGGGTAGATAGCCGATGCACGTCTGGGTGACAGTACGTTGTATTCTATTATTACTGATTTATCAATGTTTCATTCATATTTATTTTTTAAAAACGACAGCAAAAAGCTTATTCAATTGTAAGTATAAATATGAAACATGTAATCCTGATTCCCTATTTTAATCTGTGTATTTGTTTGTTATTATCTGCATTATCTACATTGCGTGTTTGTCATATTTTAGAGTCCTGAGGATGCAAATAAATTTTGCGAAACGTCGACTAACTGAAAATTAGTTTTTTTTTTGGAAACATTTGACCTCATCCCACTAATTAACTATATAGTTATATGGAAACAGGTCACTAATCCTACATTACAATAATATATAGTTTCGCTGTGGCCTCTTAATAATACGACACCCTGTATAATACACAGAAATGTTACTACATTTACCCCGTTCTACTTTATTACTAAGCCCCCATCTACGCCACTGAATCGCTTTTCATGAATTGCCGTTCTCTTCCACAATCACATACGAACAGTTGAGTACCCAGTATAAGTTTTCACACAGTCGTGATCACGTCTATTTCATACATTCCATATAATTTATGAAGAATGACCAGGTACGTGTAGAAATACAAGCCATAAAAGAATTAGTTCTACAGGAACATAAATCTAACTAAACGTGATGGCAATAATGGTTTCAAAAATGTACCTGTTTTACATCATTCATAAACTGCTTCGGATCAGGCTCGTTCAAAGGCATAAATACACAAAAACGTGGAAGAAGGAAACTTATGTGTAGGTATACTATGAATATACATATGGAAAAGGCCAGATGGTTTTAAAGCTGTCCCTTTTTTTAAAAATCTGAGGCACGTTTTGGTACTTTTCGTTCGAGCGTATAGTACATCGGTTATATTTTTATTACACCATCTTACAAATGAACAATTATGCGTTAACGCTTTTAACGCTGTGTGTATATGTTTTATGATTAGTTTTAGAACAATTTATTACGATAATGTAATACGATAAGCGAAAAAATACATAAATCAGGCACTAATACAGCATACAGAAGTTAAAAGTATAATATCGGCTTACAAGGAACGTAACGGAACTAGTGACAGCTGGTGCTAAGGTTGCAGAATGTGGGCAACCGTCAAAAATAATAATAAAAAAAACGCCATTTTAATTTTTAAATTTCTATCGAAATAAAATACATGCAAATACTTACAAATGAACAATGACTTAATACAAAATAGAAACAGATGCACAACGTCAAACACGTGTTTAAATTTTAGAGCGCACTGATGCCAGATTGTTATAAAATTATTCAGTATTTCGAAATACACTAGGCGCAGAAAGTTCAAAAGAAATCAGCAGTTTTTGAGTACTTAATCATAAAATAATATGGTTATTTTATGAAAAAAAATTCGAAATTTTTGCTTGTCTTTTAAAAGGTCCACGGACCTCAATATTTTTTTTCTATTATGTTCATCATAAGAGTCTTAGATAATTTAATTCCCTTTAATTTGACTTACTATTGAGCCCTGTTCAAAGTTATCGCCGTTTAAAGCCAAAATATCATTGTTGACTTTGATAATCAATTACTCGGGAAATAATGAACGTACAGAAAATTCAAGTAGGGTTTTGAAAACTGCAAATTATCTTTCATAAGTAGTAGTGACTGGTTTTTACTAAAAAAAAATTTCTAAACGAATTTGTTGATTGAAAAAGAGGTAAAAAAAATTGCATAATTAGGGATATTTGCATAACTTAATAACTTTGCAAATAATAGATAGAGTAGGGATATTGACTGCAACTTTTTAACCTTAAAGTACCCCAAAGAAACCCTGATAGTTTCAAAGCGCTGCTGTTTTTCTTTCATAATGCTCGGAATTATTGAAATTGTCGTTTGTGCTAAAAATCAATGTAAGGTATATTTCACTTTTTGTTAATTTTTTTTAAGTTAAATATTTTTTTATTTGTAATAATCCATATATACATTGCCAAAAACCGTTAATTATTGTAAAAAAAAAAAAAAAAAATTGTCTTCTAAAAAAAAAATTTTTTCAATTTTTTTAACATATATACAATGCTTCAGAATCGTCAAAAAACTGTGATTTTTTTCGCTGTCAAAAATTTGTATTATCGATAAGTGAAATGAAAATAAATAAATGAATTTAAAAATTAGCTTTCATTTAAAAAAAGAACAATTTTTTTTAATGAAAGCTTGTATAAACGATTAGAACTCTGAAGAACAGTAAAAATTCAAGATTCGTGGAATGAAATACACCGATCCATTGGGCGTCATCAACATAATATCAACTAGTTTTATTTAAATTAACGTCTACAACGAAACGTTGCAGCGGTAAAAAAAATCGTTTGATTTTTTTGACGATTGTGAAGCATATGTTCAAAAAAATGAAAAAAAAAATTTTTTTTTTAATTTTTTTTACAACAATGAACGTTTTTTTGATAATGCAAATTTGGATTATCGCTAAAAAACTAATCAGAAAACGTGAAATTAAAAACGTGAAGGAACAAAAAGTAGAAAAACCGATCCTTACATTGATTTTTAGCACAAACGACAATTTCAATCATTCCCAGCACTATGACAGAAAAACCGCAGCGCTTTGAAACTATCACGGTTTCTTTGGGGTGCTTTAAAGTTGAAAAGTGGCAGCCAATATCCTTAGTCTATCCGTTATTTGCAGTTAGGCCGTTATGCAAATATTACGCAACTTTTTTTCCTCTTTTTTGCAATCAACAATTTCGTTTCGCAATGCAAAAAAACAATTTTGTTTAAACGAATCACTACTGCTTGTAAAGGATACTTCGAAGTTTTTAAAACCCTACTTGAATTTTCTGTACGTTCATTATTTCCCGAACAATTGATTATGAAATTCAACAATGACATTTTTGCGTTGAACGGCGATAACAGGGCTCAGTAACAGGTCACATTAAAGATAATTTAATTATCTATCAGACCTGTATGATGAACATATCGAAATAAATTTATTGAGGTCAGTGGACCTTTTGAGACAATCAAAATTTTCGAAAAAATGTTCTCCGATGATTTCTTATGATTACTCAAAAACTGCTGATGCTAAAAAAATTTAAACTCAAGATCCAAAAACTATAAACTTGGAGCTTCAATTTTCTTTTTGTTTTTCTTTTTCCCTTCTAATATTTTTCCCCAAGTTACAGCCCTTTGAAAATCACCTAAAAATTTGTGATTTTTTTATATCTCTTAATGTCTGCGCCTAGTGTAATCTTATTTTCGATTTCCGTAATAACTTCTTTTAAAAAATAACATTTTTTTAAACAATTTGGTGATTGTCGGTTTTTTGAAAAGAGAAATTTTTAATCTGTCAATCAGTCTGATATAAATTATAGAAGGCGCTCTCTGCAGCATTCTGAACACATAAAAAAAAATCCCTCAACTCCTCAAAAAACCCCCATTCACCAAATTTTGTGAAAAAAATATTGTTTTCTAAGGACGTTATTTATGGAAATCGAAAATAAAATTATCATTTTGACACCCTGTGTCTTGGTTACCAATAACTTTTGGACGAAACTAAGTTTGATTAAATCCTAATATTTTTACCCAAATAATCGGTAGTTTTCGCTGTAGCCCTTAATAATGGGACACCCTGTATATTTCCCAAAATGTATGTTCACTTAGAGCATTCACCCGTATTTACGAAAATATTTATAATAATAGATACAGCGTTATTTAACTTACCATTATCTTGAATAGGGGATAATTATAGATAAATATTGAACACTAATTAATTCAAATTACTACTGCTGGGTTATCAGTGTTTCACAGATTGTACGTTGTCCCTTAAAAGTTTATTTCGAACTATTTTCGAAGAAGATTTACCTTCTACAATTCTGTAGTTATCAGATATCATGTTTCTTAGAGACTCAAAAATTCGATGAAACTCAGTGGCGCGCATGGCGGTTCGAGATCACCTTGATAGGTGGGTCATTACTAGAGTTCGTGCGAGCGCGGAATGTAACAGGACCGTAGTCAGTTTACGAATGAAAATGTTAATAGGTTCACAGAAACTATGTTGCATAATAGTACATTATCAAATATTATTGCTTATTACCAAGCGCGAATGTCACAGGGCCGACACTGTGCATGTCCTGCCCTTGACTCGTTGGCCTTCACAGCTCACAACTGACTTGCATTACGAAAACTGTGCTAGCAATTTTAGTTAATTATGGCACGCAGTAACAGGCAGTCGCCGGTATTGCATCGCGTTGATACGTTTCGTTTTTACGTATTCGCCGTGTGTTTAAATAACTTTATAAATATTAATAATTATTAGTTGAGGAGAGAAGTGAATAAAGTGAGGTACCATGCCAAAGGTGAAAAGAAATAGACGGGAAGTATTTCAAACGTGGTTTGACAGTAATCCCGAGGGTTTTAGTGACATACGTATTCAAGGAAATGACCTTTTTTGTACTGTGTGTGAACGCATTATAAATTCTTCAGATAAAACTAAAGTAACAATACATCTGAAAAGCCATGCCTCGTCCAGCGCCGACGACTCCATATTTTTCTATGAACTTACAGAAGCCTTTGTTGACGTTTGTCGGGTAAGTGTTGCTATTGTTACGTGTTATCTTAATTTATGTAGGTATTTTATCCTTGACTTAACCGTACTATTTGGTAAAAATAGTACTATGTTGCTACATAATTTTTGTAAACATATTGATATTTTCATTCGTTAACTGAGTACGGTCCTGTTACACTCCGCGCTCGCACGAACTCTAGTCATTACAATTTTTAATATAAAAAAGGCTTGCCTGTGGATGTACTTAAATAGAATTATATTATTCTATCTTTGGCACTAGCGAAATGCAATAACTTCTAACAAAAAAACTTTTTTTTTTCTATTTCAGCATAGCTAGACGAAGAGTCTTATACCCGAGTTTCTTTTCCCATACTACTCCATATTTGTAAGACTGTTTTAATTCTTGCTAGTATATGTAGAGAAGCAACGCTCGCTTTTTACTAACTTTAGCATTGTGCACAATACATGTATTAATTTGTATTGTTACAAAAATGTAACAATCTTAAATGTAGTCGGATAAATTGTTTTATTTAGTTCGATCTGATCATTCAAAATTGCCGTAGTAAAACTAATATGATCATTGCATCTAAATCGATTATTCATTTCAATCACTGTTACTTATGCCACAGTTTCTTTACAGAGTATTGCGAAAAATGACAGACTTTATAACATATAGATATGCTTTGATCTTTTGTGAAAGACTTTTCAAAATAAACTGCTCGTGAAAATGAGCGTTTTAGCGTAACACTTTTTAGATTAGCGCCATTTGCTTTCTATTCAAGTTAGAGACATGCGGTTTTAAATTTTCGGTAGCCGATAGGGTTGGTTTTAATGCTCCGAAGTCGCTACGCTATGACTTCAACGGTTCACCGTCCACACCCCAAAGAGAAACCCCATGTCGAAATTTGAATTCGCAAGATTTTGATACCAATTTCAGAGACCTACAGGACCGACTAAGAAGGACGCTGTCGGATAAAAACTCCATCCCGGCACACACTAAAACATCCTCAATAAGTTTTGTGTATTTGGTCGCTGTCCCATCTTTTCAACCCATTTCCACACCCCTTAAGCCAACCCTTTGCATTTACGCTGGGTTTTTCGTGATTTGACCTCTGTTGAGCGAATCCATTGGTCTTAATGCTGCCAAATAAATTGGCGTGGGGGTGCCACAACTCGATTTCACCCTTTGAGAACTCAAGCACCCCTCCAAGCCACACCTACTCCTACGAGGTCTTAGTGTGTGCCGGGATGGAGTTTTTGTCCGACAGCGTCCTTCTTAGTCGATCCTGTAGGTCTCTGAAATTGGTGTCAAAATCGAATATAAAGAAAGTATCTAATATAATCTTAATAGTAATATCTAAGTAAGTAATCAATAATAAAATCTTAATAGACACAAGAAACATCCGCAGTGACTATTTTACATGCAGTGTTTCCCAAAAAGTAGGAAAACTAATCATATGCAAAAATTGTTATGTTTAAATTTCGGTGAAAAATGATTTGAGAAAGACATTAGGATTTTTTGAAAAATTAAAAAAATATCTGAAGTAATATTAGCAATATTACCAACTGTACGCAGTGACTTATTAAAGTGGATTACAAGACAGATTGTAAAAAAACATTATATTCTAAATTTTATAGTACGTGTACTGGACCCTCAAAAATGTACACCCACTGTTACTAGCTAAGACAGTAATGGCAACAGAGCAACACAATTACGAGAGTGGAGTTGCAGACCCTCGAACAATTTGAACTGTCAACAAGTCAGGTGGTAATATTTATGACCGATGGTGCCCCTACGTTGCTGTTGGTAGGCCGTTTGCTTTCAGAACACGGTTGCAGGTTTTTGCATGTTACGTGGAAAGTACGTACATGCTTTACATATTGTGTCAGAAACCATTAGACAACACAGCTACACAAAAAAAAAAGAAAAAAGTAATGATGAGGTCTGACATGTTTACCATAGGTTTTTTGAGGTCGCTGAATCCGAATCCGAGGTCCATTTAACCCTATGTCGTCAAGATTTTCCATAACCTCAAAATTTAGACCAAAAACCCTTATTACCCCTTGAATTTTAAAGCCCATAGCTCCATCATACCAAAACCCCCAAAAACCCTAAGCCTTTAACCCCCCAACCCCTTAACCCAATAACCCTATAACCCCAAAATGATAGCGGCAAAGTCAACAATACGCTTCTTATTTCCGAGGTTAGGGCTACATAGGTAATCGACAGTACATAATGAAATGCAATTAAATAAAACTCCAAAACCTTAAGCCCTGAACCCCCAATCCCTCAACCCAATAACCCAATAACCCCACAACCTCAAGATAAACGTGGCAAAATTCACAATACGCTTTTTATTTCCGAAATTTGGGCTAGGTAAGTTCTTTGACGGCGAATAGCACAGCTCCAGAAAAGAAATCCTGGTCGATGATCTAGCTGAGTAACAAAATATTCTCTTAGGTTTTTGGACCATAACTGCAATGATCTCATGATATATAAGGTCGAGGATCTTTTTTGGATAATGGCCTACGTTTAGCCGAACCCAGGAACGACGACGGGGGCGTAGTAGGCTTCGTTCCCTTTGGGGTGCGTTTTTAGAGTATGTTCCCCTTGCCTCACACTATTAGGGGTGTTTTTTTATAGTTTGATTTTTAAATATATTTTTATTGATTTCTATAGATTATTTTCAGCGGGGGAGAGCTATGTAGTTTAAAATTCAAGGGGTAATAATGGTTTTTGGTCTACATTTTGAGGTTATGGGGTTATTGGTTTATTAAGTTATTGGGTTGAGGGGTTGGGGGTTAAGGGCTAAGGTTTTTGGGGATTTTGGTATGATGGCGCTATGGGCTTTAAAATTCAAGGGGTAATAAGGGTTTTTGGTCTAAATTTTGAGGTTATGGAAAATCTTGCCGACATGGGGTCAAATGGAACCGGAATCGTATTCAGCGACCTCAAAAACATGTAGTAAACATAGTCAGACCTCATCATTAATTTTTTCATTTTTTTTTTTTGTGGAGCTGTGCAATGTTTTCCCAACGTCGACGCATTAATAGCGAGTACAAAAAGGGTTCTTAAAATTCCCTAATCGTCTTCGCGAATTTCACAGCAAATGTGCTGGTAATTCCCGAACCACCACAGCCGATTCTTACTCGTTGGGGAGCATTGCGTTGGGAACGTTGTAAGCCGCTTTTTACTATGCCGAACATTTCCAGCAAACAAAAGCTGTTATTTTACAATTCAATCCTGCCAAAGCTTCAGGATTGAATTGTAAAATAACGTGCTTAATCTGCTACACGTGCTTAATCTGCAATTTTGTTATTACCTTCATTTTTTGTTTCGAGCTACGGTTTTCGAAATAAATGCAGAATTATTAGATCACTGCCGTTTCCCTTGTTTGAGGCGATACGCTTAATGTGTTTTAAATATCACAGGATATTGTCGAATTACAATATGATTTGATACAAATAAAAACTTTCAAAAAAATGATTTCGCATGCTTAATTTATTAAAGAAAAATGTATGTTGGCATGGGAATCCTTAGGACTCTGTATCTCAACAGGGATGCAACATTGGACTAACGTATATTTAGTTCAATTGACTTATTTTGACCTCCAGATTCACTGGTGTCATTTATACTACTTCATTTAGAAATACCATGTACGAGGCGCGTTCATAAAGTAAGGGCCGTTTGGTCACAGAAAAAAATGTACTCATAGGAAAAATTTTTATTGTCATATTTAGTTAGGTACAATCTTACTTTACTTCTCTACATAATAGCCGTTCACTTCTAAGCATTTTTCGTACCGCTGCACCAGCTTCTTTAACCCCTCTGCATAGAAGCTTGCCGCCTGAGAGTTGAACCAGTTGACAACGGCGTTTTTGAGTCCCTCTTCGGTTTCAAAACGTTGTCCACCGAGCCACTGTTTAAAATGCAAGAAGAGGAAGTAGTCGCTAGGTGCAAGGTCGGGACTATACGGTGGGTGATCAAAAGTTCCCAACGAAAATCTTGAATTTTCTCATTGGTTTTGGCAGCAGTGTGAGGACGCGTTATCGTGGAGGAGGATTATGCCAGATGACAGTTTCCCGCGGCGTTTGTTTTGGATCGCACGTCTCAATTTTTTGAGCGTTTCTCAGTACACGTCAGCTGTAATTGTTGTCCCACGTTCCAAGAAATCAACCAAAAGAACACCGTCTTTGTCCCAAAAAACTGTAGCCATCAATTTTCGACTTGTGTACTAAGTTTGCTTAAACTTTTTCGGTTTTGGTGAAGATGAGTGTCGCCACTGCATCGATTGCAGTTTTGTTTCTGGGTTGGCGTAGGATACCCACGTCTCGTCCCCAGTAACAATGTGAGAAAACAAATAATCTCCATCTTGTTGATAACGGGCCAAAAACTTTCGTCCACTAGACATTCTTTGCTCTTTGTGGTGGTCGGTGAGCGTTTTTTTGAACCCACCTTGCACACAATTTGCGGTATGCGAGGTTTTCTGTGACAATATTGTAAACAGTAGTGCGTCCAAGTTGAGGAAATTTGTTAGCCAGGCCACTAATCGTCAATCGACGATCAGATCACAGTGTTTGGTCCACTTGTGAAACGATTTCATCGGTCTGGATACTGAGCCTGCCACTCCGCTCTTCGTCATGGACATTTGTTCGGCCATTTTTAAAATCACGGCACCATTGTCTAACCTTTCCTTCACTCATAACTGTAGGTCCGTAAACCAGGCATAACTCCCGATGAATTTCAGCAGCCGACGATCCTTTTTCACATAAGAAACGAATCACAGAACGCACTTCACAGTTGGCGGGATCAACAATTTTCGCGGCCATTGTTCTTTGCATTCACGGACAACAATACGACTTCAGAATCAAAACAAATGACGCTGTAGCTTCGCAATGAGTCAGTAGATGGCGCTGCAGTAGTAAAACTGTGCTTCGAAGCGCCAATATTTATATATAAGCAAACGGCCCTTAGTTTATGAACGCGCCTCGTATATTAAGTTTAAGGTATTCCACAATTTAAGGTTTTCCATTTTTTTATTCTGAAACATCAAATATTTTTTTTGACTTCGATTGAAAAATTAAGAATTAGAATTAAGAAGATTAAAAACATTAATTTTCAATCATAGTAATTTCTGAATAAAAGAAAAATTACTTTGGTGCATTTTATTGAAATGCTATTCAATACAATAGTAAATTAGGCATTGAAATAACATCATAACTCATAACATACTAATACATGAATGAAAATAAAACAAAAACGTAAAAAACGCTAGTTTTCAATTCTAGTTTGATTTTCATTAATTGAAATCAATAATTTTCCAGCATTTTATGAAGCTTTCCTTGCGGTTTGCTATTTAATATTTATTAGTATGTTATGATTTTATTTCAATGTATAATTCACTGATATATTGAATTGAATTTAAATAAAATATAAAATGCATATGACTTGTAATTTTTCTTTTTACCCAAAAATTAATATCATATAAAATTTTTAATATATTAAATTATAGGAATAAACTATATTAAATCCCACTGAAATAAAGAGAAGGAGCTTTCTCAAGGAATTACCTTGTACAATGTGTTCAATCTTCGTCACTTTTGCGGTATAACTCAGTTGTCAGTCTTGAAAGATAGAGAGTTGCGGTTTGCACATTCTTCACAAGCATTTTCTAAGTATTTCAAAAATATATATCACTATCGGTGAGTTTTCTTAACAATAAGCTCACAATTATAATATTTGACAAAACTTTGAATTCCCAGTACGCTTGAGTTTATAATTAAGGTCCGGGAAAGTATGCTATCACGCAGAGCAGACACTATATAACTCTATGATAATTAAAGTATAAACCGCATTTTTTAGCGCGTATTTCTTGCCCCGGTATACACAAGCCAATGTCTGTGCGTAGAATGTATTCCGAAAGAAGTCTTCGCGGGAACCTGGGACGCCGTAATTCACTTTCTCGGTAAGACGGCGAGCTATTCCAATAGTGTTCTGCCGGCCGGCGCCGGCGCGGCGATGTAGACGGGCCGACCGCCGCATTAAAAACATTTTTTTGTCGCGAGTTAGTCACTCGTGAATTCGTGTACTGCATTTATATATAACCTGATTTTGTGTGGATTTGTGCAATAATCGCACAGTCGTTACCATTTGTGAATAGACTAAAAAATTATTAAAAATGACAAGGATTTTACAATAGACGGATCACATATTTTATGTATTCCTTGCAATCGTCGATATACGTACATACTATATTTCGTGATCGCCGAGAGTATAAAAAAACATTTAGATACGAATATCCATAAAAATATAACTGTTTCGGTAATATTTTCCTTTGATAAATTTGGTTCATAAAATTAAAAACTAAAATCTAAAGTCCTGTGTATTTGCTGTCACATTGTTTTTAATTTATTATAAACTAAAGCATACTGGGATTTTAAAGACAAGTTTTGTCAAATATTCAAATTGGGTACTTATTGTTAAGAAAACTTACCAATAGTGATATATTTTTGAAATGCTTAGAAAATACTTAACTCAACAAAATAAAAATATACTGGGTGTTCTATTTAAAAAATGTTTGCTTTATTCTGAGAAAACGAACGATGGAAGACAAGAACTGATGTGCCACTGGATACATAAAAAAAAGTCCGTTTTTACATTTCCAATAAGATAAAACAAGAGTGAGTTGGAGGAGGTGTCCGAAAATTGCAAATTTTCGGTTTCACACTGTATCTCAAACACTAAGAGGGCTATGAAAATTATGTTCACTTCATTTCACAAAGAAGTAGGAATGTGTAAAATGCAACTCTCTACCTTAACCCGTTAATCCCTGAATGACATAATTTTGACGATCAAGTTTGAATTAATAACCTGCACTAAAATCGAGCCAAAAAAAAATTAAAATCAATGTACCCTATGTTTTCGAAGGTGCTCTTTCGAATGGTGATAATTAGAAATCAAAAAAATTGAAGCATGGAAAAATCGAAAAGAAAACGTGTTTTTTCAGCCCGATTTTTTTTTAAACTATTTTTCGGCCTTAACAACATTTTTTTACACGTCTCAAACTGATTTAAATGGTGGAATAAATGTCTGAAGTTTAATATGATATGGTGATATGGCTATGTCAGTGAGCTTTGAAAAATGATTTTTATTGGATCTATGTGTACAAATCTTTAGAAACATTCAAAATACATTCCTCCTGCGTCCACACATCGATTCCAGCGGGTCTTCCACGCATCAAAAGCCGCACGGTAGTCGTTTTCCGGAATCGCCTTTAAAGCGTCGGTGCAAGCCTTCTGAATGTTTTTCACCGACCTAAAATGCTGTCCTTTCATTGGGGTTTTGAGGCGCGGAAACAGAAAAAAAGTCTGGGGGGGCACATCGGGGCTGTAGGGACTGGGGTGATGATTGCCTTGACGAGGTAATCGGCCACGAGGAAGCAGGTGTGCGAAGGCGCATTGTCGTGGTGAAGCTTCCAGGATTTTGTGATGTCTGGGCGGACGCGATTCACCCTGCGTTTCAGCCGCTTCAGCACCTCGACGTAAAACTTTCCGGTTATGGTTGTCCCCTGCGGAACGAACTCGTGATGGACCAATCCCCGGCAACCAAAAAAAACCATCAGCATTGTCTTGATCTTTGACCTGGACATCCTGGCCTTCTTGGGGCGAGGGGAGTTCGACGTTTGCCATTCCGCACTTAGCCTCTTCGTCTCCGGATCGTATTCAAAGACACAACTTTCGTCCCCGGTAATGACGTCATCAAGGAAAGCGGGGTTGTCTTCGCAGGTGTCCAAAAGTTCTTGGCAGGTTTCGACGCGCCTCGCTTTTTGATCGTCCGTTAGCACTTTTGGCACGAGCTTCGCGCAAACCTTCCTCATTCCTAAAGATTCCGACACAATTTCGTGAACAATGGTTTTGTAATGTCTAATGTTTCGGAAATTAAACGGACACTTAGACGACGGTCAGTGTTCAACAAGTCACGCACACGTTTCGCATTGTCGTCGGAACTGGAGGTTGATGGCCGTCCAGCGCGGTTCTCGTCGTTGACATCTTCCCGACTTTCTGCGAAGGCCTTGTGCCACCGGAAAATTTGCCTGTCCGAAAGACAATCGACACCGAAAGCAAGAAAAAATACAACATTCGCTTGAGCAACGGATGGCGATCAAGAGTGCTGCGGAAACCATTCCAACATTGGAATGGTTTCCGCAGCACTCTTTGATCGCCATCCGTTGCTCAAGCGAATGTTGTATTTTTTCTTGCACCGGGTCACTGTAACGACTCTCAAAGAACAAAAAAAGTCCACCAAAAAAATTTTTAAGACAGATCTGATCATACCAAATTAAACTTCAGACATTTATTCCACCATCTAAACCAGTTTGAGATGTGTAAAAAATGTACAGAGGCCGAAAAAATAGTTTTAAAAAAAATCGGGCCGAAAAAACGCGTTTTTTTTATTTTCGATTTTTCCATGCTTAATTTTTTTCCAATTTCTAACCATCACCATTCGAAAGATCACCATCGAAAACATAGGGTACAGTGATTTTGAAATTTTTTTGGCTCGATTTCAGTGTACGGTATTAATTCAAACTTGATCGTCAAAATTATGCCATTCAGGGCTTAACGGGTTTTAAAGACAACTGAGTTATCTCGCAAAAGTGCCGAAAATTGGACACCCTGTACATAACTTACCGAAGTCAATTAATTCAAACCAAGATAAAATAAATAAACGATCTGCAATAATTATAATTATTTAAGAATCATGTGATAATTAAATCGATTGCTGTCCCACGGCGATAACAAAACGTAAGCAGCTTTATTTTTCCATAAACTCCCATTTTTATCTTTATAACGTCTCGTCGAGCTACCTAAGAAGGAAAATACTGTAACGCATTTATTAGCGGTTACATAACAGTTTAAGTTTAATTCGAGAATCTAATGGTTGAGGTGCATGTGCAGTTAGATATTTCGGGGCCATAAATAACGTTATCTAAAATGGTTTCTCCGCTGACAAGAGTGACACTAACCTTATCGAATTCTTATAATAATGGATATAAATTTATTGTACGTACTGTGGAAGCCGTCTCGAGACGTACGATTAGTAGTCCAGTAGGCTGGGAGGTAAAATCATCAAAAAGTGTTCTTGAGACACAGTGTTGCCAGATTGGGGGGTTTTCCGCCAAAATTGGGGTATTTTACTATGCCTGGAGGATTTTTCGGGGGTGAACTTCGTTTGGGGGAATTTTTTGGGGGTAAATTCCCCCAAATACTCAAAAAAAAATAAAAAAACACACCCAAGATTTACCCCCAATTTTGGGTGAAAATCTCGGGAGTATTTTTTGAGGGATAACAGAAAGTGTTTGGACGCAAAATAAGGACAAGCAGTATTATAGTCGGAGTTATATTGACATCTACCCATTCGTCGCATCGCAGTTTGATCCGCAACGTGAACGAATATCTACTGCAATACAATGCAATGTTTACCTTATTTTAACATTTGGGAACTTTGACGTGCATTCTGAAGCATAACCTTATTTTTCCGTTAGTATGCTGTGTAAACAGTGATATATAAATCGCATAAATAAATAAAATTTATTTATGCGGTAATTAGTGGATCCGCATTCTCTGACTGAAAGAGTTTATTTACATGAATTATTTCTTTTAATGCCCAGCTTTAAAAGGTAAAATATAACAAATTTGATTTGTTTTTATCAACCACATAGCACCTTTCACCATTGTTACCACTGTTCTAGGATGAAGAAGTTGCAGAAATATTTTCAGAAACAGTAATATAATAATAATAATATATTATATAAATATATAATAATATAATACATTTCAAATGATTTGGGGGATTTTATTTGAAAAGTGTCATTTTTAGGGGAATTTCTAACTTTGGTTGGGGGGAATTGTAAAAACCGATCTCGCAACTCTGTTGAAATATATAGGGCTAGTTTTGACCGTTCCCTATGTATTTTTTTGCATAGAACACAATGCGCGTGGTCCGTAGAGCTCAAACCGTCCGCTAATTTTTTAAATTAACAATTTGTGGAAAAAAAAACTGTATTTTTTCACATTTTCGCTTATATCTCCGTTCCTTTGCATATTTTATATAACATATGCATTTAAGAAGTTGTAGCCTATTGAATTTCTAAAATTTTAAGCCCAACCCGAAGTCTTCAAGTGCTATTGTTAACTTGCAAATGACTGCTAAAGTTGAAAAAGTGCTTTTTTTTTTCACTATTTTTTTACTTCGAAAGTAGGGCGACTATGATCATGACATTTCCTGGAGGGACTGCTATTTATAGTATGAAGTTACAAAAAAAATCAGCTCGATCCGTTAATAACTTTTCGAGTAATTAAAGATCGAATTTTTTTGCAGGCCTTAATTAACAATGACGCCATTTCTTTATTGTATGATATTGACCAGGTTGGGCTAGAAAAGTCATAAATCTCTTCAAGTTTACAAGATTTTTTGAGATTTTGAAAATTATTAATTTCGGCCAGTTTTATAACGTTTCTTGAAATTCTTGAAAGTACGCTTCAAGACGCGTATTTAAAAAAAATGGGCGTCAAGATATTATAGTCACAATTCCCAGAATTTCGAAGCGGCAACGCTAAAACAATATATATACGTCGCGTCAAAAAAGGTAGTCGCGTAGAAACCTGGCCCAAATTAATATTTTTCAAAATCTCAAAAAAGTCTCGCAAACTTGAAGAGATTTATGATTTTTCTAGCCCAACCCGGTCAATATCGTACAATAAACAAAGAAATGGCGTCATTGTTAATTAAGGCTTGCAAAAAAATTCGATCGTTAATTACTCGAAAAGTTATTAACGGATCGAGGTGAAATTTTTTTGTAACTTCAAACTACAAATAGCAGTCCCTCCATTTCATGACCATAGTCGCCCTACTTTCGAAGTAAAAAAAATTGTGGAAAAAAACACTTTTTCAACTTCAGCAGTCATTTGCAAGTTAACAATAGCACTTGGCGACTTCGGGTTGAGCTTAAAATTTTGGTAATTCAGTAGGCTACAATTCCTTAAATGCATATGCTATATAAAATATGCCAAGGAACGGAGATACAAACGAAAATGTGAAAAAAAGACGTTTATTTTTTTAACAAATTGTTAATTCAAAAAAATTAGCGGACGGTTTGAGCTCTACGGACCCCGCGCATTGTGTTCTACGCAAAAAAATACATAGGAGACCGTCAAAACTAGCCCTATATGTTTCAAGAACACATAACAGTCTCTACCTATTGGACTATAGTTGTAACTCGAATGCCCAACCAAAGGTGGAGACGGGAGACCATTATCAGACCTTATTTCTTATGATAAAAGGACTTTATCAACAGGACTAAAGCAACAACCTAATATCTTACTATCACTGTAATAATAAGCTTGCAAAATAAAAATGAAATAAAATCGGATTAAGGGGTCTTTCTACCTTGACCTTGAAAAAATATTTTTATTTATTTATTTATTTTTTTATTTTTTTTAGAGAAGGTATCAATTCATTCCATTTTATTTTCGAAAATACACATAATAACAAACAACTTTTACGCAAGCAAGTGTATCTCAATTATCTCAGAGATGAAAAAGAATTTCGTTTAAAATTACCGATTCAACTGTAGGAACAAACCAAATGGCATGGCTGACAGCAAGTGACAAGTTATTAACAACACGTAAGTATGAATATGAAAACAGGTTTTCAGATTTGAATAAACTTATTTATACGTCTCATTTTCGTCGCTGGCGTATCCTTCTGTAAGGAAAGAAATAAGAAGGCATGATGCTACAATATATATAAGAAGAAGGCATGCTGGTTAAACTCTTTGGAAACAGTAGGCGCAATTCAAGTAATACAACGTCTAATGAATTTTGCAAATACACTGAAATGAACACACTTAATGTGTAGTACATAATATGTAAATAACATCATTAAAGCAATGCATTTAATTTTCATACATCTATGCCATATACATATGTATATTAGGGTGATTTTTTTCAACTTTTTTTTGTTTTTTTTTCAGTCCTCACTTGAAATTTTGTTGCATATGTCGAAAAAAAATCCCTGAAAGTTACAGCCCTTAATATTAATTTTAAGTACTTTCCCAAAGCGTGAAAAGATTTTCGATTTAAAATACAGTTATATCGAATTTTTTTTCAAATTTCTATAACTCAGTCGCATTTTATGCTATTACATTAGTCTTGGTCTCGATTGACTCAGAATAAAACACTCTACAAAAGTGCCCATTGCAGAGAAAATGTAACTTGTACTGATGAGTTGGTACGGGTCGCTGAAGTTTACCACGTTTTTTTTTTGCTGTTATCTCCAAAATTATTAATTTTACTAAAAAAATGAAATGAAAAATTTGTTGTAAATTTAATTTACTACAAAAAAAGGTCCTATAGATCAAATTGCTGAGATTAATATTTCTTGAGATATTAGACTTTAACTTATGAGTATTACAATTTTTTTACGGTTTATCGAAGAAAACGTTTGAAATTATTGATATTTCATATTATATCACTATACATTTAAGTAAATATCACTTTACCAAAATTAAAATAGTGGAAATAGATAAAAAATCTGTAGTTTTGAAGCTTAAATTTGAAAAAACTTTCAAAAAAAGCACCATGTTAGATAAAGTTTTTTTATAGTAATTTCTTTAGTTTGTAAAATCTTAGCTAAATTAATAATATACAAGCAATACAAAAATATGCAATATATATGTATAATATGATACTAATCGATGACTAGTAATCAATGATTAGTATCATATTATACATATATATTGCATATTTTTGCATTGCTTGTAGAAGGTTGCACAACGTTGACTGCTCTTTTATAAGTAAAAAATTTCCAGATTGCTCAATGCTTTTTTTACGACTCTAATTTCTAACCAATCAAACCCTATGTAAAATTTATAACAAACCTTTTTTTACTCCTTCAACTTTTCTCTGAAATAAATAGTTATCGAGTTATTTAGACGAAACGAGAGAAAAAAACGGATGTTTTAGAGGTTTTTTTATTTTTTGTGACTTCCACAATTTTTTCAACTGGCGCATTTGTAAATCATCTTTTCTTATGATATTCCGGGGCATTTCAATAAAAATTAGCAGTCATATCCTAAAGTTCAACACAAAACAGACCGCCTAGTCTGAAGAAGCATTTCAAATCATCAGGAAAGCCAAAAGTGGACAGTCCCAAACAGAAAAAAACTGAAAATTTTGACAGACGTCGAATATTGAACTCAAAAAAATCGTCTTCGAATTCCTTGAACATTTTGCTATAATAGAAAAGATAGTCTTCATCATTCGAAAACTATACTCCTACTCTATTACGTGGATGTGGAAGTAAAATGAATGGTTTTTGAGGTAATTGAATTTTATCTAAACAACTTGGCCGTTATGTTTAATTCGGCTACGAGATTTTCCACAATAAAGCGATAATAATTCGATTCTGAGTGAATATGAAACGTACGGTCAAGTTTTTCATGAATCACAAAATGTACAACTTTTTGTAAGTTACCGATACAAACCGATGGAAAAAGTGGCCAACCTGTATAACTTTTCCAAACACTAATAAAAATTACACTAATACCTACCAGGTGTGTAAATTATGTAATGATACAGGCAACGTAGCGCCAGATCTAGCAATACTGTGAAGACAGGACTTGAAAGGGCGGTAGGTTAACATGTAATGCACCTTCAGTACAAGTTTGAACTTGTTAGAGTCATTTGTTTGTTCTTTGCGACTATTTTCGTAATCCATTTTTTTCTAGTGCGTTTTAAAAATGAGTGACATTACTTTTGAGCAACGGTGTGCCATCAGGTTTTGCTTCAGACTTGGACACAGCGCAATGGATACTTTTGCAAAACTTCAACACGTCTACGGAGACAGTGTTTTTTTTTTAAATAGCCAAGGTTTTTCGGTGGTTTAAGGCATTCTCAGAAGGAAGAGAGTCGATTGAAGATGAATCACGTAGCGGAAGGCCTTCATCTTCAAGAACCGATGAAAATGTCGATAGAATGCGGGATCTTTTGCGTTCAGATCGTCGGTTGACGACACGAATGATCGGGGTTAAAGAGTTAAATTTGAATCACATCACTGTTTATCAGATTTTGACTAACGAATTGGGGATGAGAAAAATATGCGCAAAAATTGTTCCAAAAAACCTTTCGCAGGAACAAAAAGACATCAGAGAGAGAAAAGTGTCTTGACTTTTTAGAATCGATTGAAAATGATCCCCATTTTATAGAACGTATAATTACTGGTGATGAATCTTGGGTATTTGAATACGACCCGGAAACCAAGTGGCAAAGCATGGAATGGAATACTTCAAGCTCTCCAAGACCCAAAAAAAGAAGAATGAACAAGTCGAAGATCAAATTCATGCTGATTGATTGATTGAATGATAGCCAGGGAATTGTCCACAAAGAGTTTGTCACAACAAACCTCCAGGCCAAACAGTAAATCAACACTTTTACAGAGACGTTCGTAAGAAAACTTCGAAAAAGTGTCATGCGTGTGAGACCAAACCTCAAGAATAACTGGATGTTGAATCAAGACAATGCGCCTTGTCACACAGCCATTTCAGTAAACGAGTTTTTAGCCAGTAAAAACATTCCTGTGACTCCTCAGCCTCCTTATTCGCCTGACTTGTTTCCTTGTGACGTTTTTCTCTTCCCAAAATCACCTCAAGGGACGTCATTTTGGGACCATAGAAAACATTCAAACGGTCATAACCGACCAGCTAAAGGCTATTCCAGTAAATGAGTTCCAGCCAGGGCTGAACTCTCCTTCAAAATAACTTCCTTGGGAAGCCTGTGACTTCCCAAGGACAATACTGAATTGTAACTCTATTCGAATAAAAAAAATTTTAAAAATCACTTTCATTACTTAATTTACCTCGTTGTCGTATTTACCATGAAATATGATGTACATATTTACATTACATATTCAGATCTACCACTATTAACATTTTCTTTGCTAACCTTGATTCCCGAGCTAAAAATTTTTCACACCAATCGTTATCATCCGATTTTTAAAATAGTTGTAAATAATCATGTTTAGAACATATTTTCGTATATCGTTCTAACCACTTGATAAAAGAAATGTTCCAGCCATGGTGGCATAAACAATCTAATGACTTAAATACACGCAAATGTCATCAGCTAAAGTTAGATATTATTATGTTTGAATTTCGAGCACCCTTAAAATAAGTTTAACCAACTTAAAATGTTTCAGATACTAATCTATGATAGAGACAAACGTTATAGGGTCTCGGGTAAATCTTTATCTAAAATTTGTATCTATGGATCTGCGTTTTCAAAGGGCGAATTGTGTTTATTGGATTTTGCTGACACTTTATGGATTTGAAAGAGTCATTTAAAGTTTAAAACTTTTGCTTATCAATAGAATATCATCATCTTCATTTCACTGATATAATTGCTCAATTTTGATTTAAAGTCTCATTATTCATGCTATTTTCATTTTTTAAGCGTTTAAATATGGCGAAAAGAATGTTTTCATATTTTCTCGATATTTTCAAATGAGAATAACATGGCCCATAAGATTATTCAACTGTGTTTTTGTTACCAACACTTCGATGTCACACATTTACCTATTTACTCAAGAATTTTCAAGAAAAAAACAAAATCAAACATCAAATACCCGGAAATATTAACACAAAATAGGGCTTGATTTTAATGTACGGCTTTGAAAACAGAACCTGTAGGCAAAGGCGTAGGGATGAGTCACTTTTGAGAATCACCCTGTATTCAAGCAGACCGCACCGTAAATTGTAGAAATTCAAACCTGATCCGTTTTATTCGATTTCATCTGTATTATTAACATCTCTATTATTGTAAAATAAATTTATTACTCAACAGTCTCCAGTCTCCTTATTAGTTCTTAACATCTTGAAATTTTATATCGTTTATTTTTTACGATAATCCTATTTGTTTTTTATTTTTGGGTTTACCTAATAAACTATCGAGCTCGATTTTAACTATTACTTTTAGTTTTTTATACCCCTCATTTGGTATATCAAATTATAAGTCTTTCTACCGTATATTTCATTCACGTTTCATCAGTAAGTGAGACGGAGGCACTCTTATCCTCCATTAAATTTAATTTTACCGTCAGAACTAATACATTTAGCAGCAAAAATAACGCACAAAAATGTTTATAATATTCTATTGCTGAATATATGCATTATCTCTATATATTCTATTCGATTCTATAGACATCCAAAAAAAACGTCATCAACTCTGGCTATGAACGAGAGAGACGGAAATAGCGGTCATGTCTAAGCTTTTCGGTTATGTCAAACTTTTGACAAGTGACTGTCACAATTTGTAAAATAAACAATGTCTGTCATATGATGTGACAGTCTTGACAAGTAAATAAGGTTATAAATTCGATTAAGTATTGAAATACGTCTTTTTTTCTCGGCCAACTTTGATGACGTTTTTTTTTTTGGATGATATATTTCATTTGTGAGAAAATAAACTTTACAATCAGATTTAATGTATCTTACCTATCTTACGCGTTATTCAATTAGTTCTGTGTTCCTCAATTTTTCAATTTTGGACCCTGCAGAGTCCCACTAGTCGGTATTAGTGCAAAAACTGCGTTATTGTAATGTACGTGAATTGAGAAGTTGAATAGTCCTTTCAAATTGTAACCATTTGATCAAAATCAAATGAATACTGCATAAACCGTGAATTGCAATTTAACCTCCACATTGATAAAATAGTGGTATCGGCATATAAAATTCTAGGTTTCATTATTAGGAACGCTAGGGATTTTCAAAACACACAAACTGTATTGCTTTTGTTTAACGTCCTAAGCTAGAATATGGGTTTATAGTGTGGAATCCTCATTATACCTTACATGCTGATTCTATTGAAAAAGTCCAAAGGAAGTTTTTAAAGTTTGTAGCTTTTAAGGAAGACGGAACATATCCGCCAACAGGTTTCCCAAATAATGTTTTATTGGATCGGTTTGGAATGTATGATCTTGCCAAAAGGCGTTTTATAAGTCCTCTGGTGTTCCTGTATAAATTATTGCGGAAAGAAATTTGTTCCGAGTTATTACAAAAAGTACAAACATACATACATGAACCTGTTGCGCAGACGCATTCCACTAATCTGTTTTATTTACCCACACCAAGAACTAACTTGTTAAAATTTTCTCCTCTGTATGTTATGTGTCAAAGCTATCATGTAATCCAAAACGAAATTGATATTTTTGATTGTGAGCTAAAATGTTTAAAGAATGTTTGTAATAATGTGTAGGTAAATATGTTGTTAATGGTGTCCCTTTAGTCTAGGTACTCTATTATTTAATGTAATCTTGTTCTATTTGTACTGTTGTTCCTGTCGCGTAAAAAATAAAATAAAATTACTTAATTTACACATATTGTGCCACTATTGACAAATCCATATTTTGTATTTAGTAGGATTTTTAGATAGTACCAACCTTCAGCCCATATGTGTCACAATTTCATGATATTAGTTTATAAGTTACAGTGTTTTTAGTGGCGCTACTTCTGTAATTTTCAAAACACTGGAAAAATCTGAATTCCTTGTGTTGATAAAGCATTGCTTTGCAATGGAAAAAATACCGTTCAAGCAAAGCAGTGCCTTAACAAGTGGTATTCGGACTCTGCTCCATCAAGACAAATGGTAGAGAAATGGTTTGCTGATTTTAAACACGATCGTTTATATTCGGCAGTTGTTCCAGCAAACATAAAAAAAGTGCACAGAATCGTTTTGGAAGACTGTAAAGTTAAGTTGCGTGAGATAGCTGACACCTTAAAGATATCAGAAGACTGTGTATTCACTATATTGCATGAACATGAGAAAGCTCTGTTCGCAGTGGGTACCATATTTGCTCATTGTTGACCAACCAAAACAACAACGTGTTGAAAAGTCAGAGCGTTGTTTGGAGTTGTTTAGGTGAAATAATAGTTATATATTATACACGGGAAAAATTATTAGATTTTAGCTCAAGGTTGTGTTGTCTCCCGACGCGAAGCGGAGGAAGACAAAAAAAGATATAATCCGTAATAAAAAGAGATAAAATCTAATATTTTTCCCGTGTATACCTAATACATTATTTTTTTCTGTGACGGGAAAAACGACGATTTAATATTGAAAAAAAAAACATATTATTACATTATATTAAAGTCGATAATATCGATGTGAAATTTGAAGTTTTAAACTGGTAGGCTGTTGTACTTATAGCGACAATTAGACCTGCGTTGCTAAGGAAACCATTAAAGTAATCAAATATCTGTCAATTTATTTCTGTGATTTGATTTACAAATTGCGAACGTAGTGGTTGTTTAGTAGTTATTTTGAATAATATGAAGTTAAAAATTGTCTTATTCTGAATTTTCTCTGACTCCACCGGAAATTTTAGACTTTTGTATAATAAAATATTCTAAAATGAAATATCTAACCTTTACTTATGTGAAAGTACTTACTTACATACTTAAAAGTATGTACTCACTTGTTTCCCGGGGAAAAAAAGTAATTTCATAAAAAGTGATATTTTGTTACCTGTCAGCAGGGATAAAATGTCAAACGTTTTTCCCGTCACAGAAAAAAAAAATATTTTTTTCATGTGATATGTGACAATCGATAAAATATGGACTCATCACTACACTCCAGAGTCAAATCGGCAGTCAGCTGAGTGGACAGCAACCGGCGAAAGCCGTCCAAAGCGACCAAAAACACAAAAGTTCGCTGGGAAAGTAATGGCGTCTGTATTTTGGGATGCGCATGGTATAATATTCATCGACTATCTTGAAAAGGGAAACAGGATCCGGTAGTGAATATTATATAGCGTTATTAGTGCGTTTGAAGGACCAAATCGCGAAAAAAACAGCCCCAATGAAGAACAAAACATTGGTCTTTCATCAAGACAATGCAGCGTGTCACAAGTCGATGGCAACAATTGCAAAATTACACTTCGAATTGCTTCCGCAACCCCCGTATTCTCCAAATTTAGTCCCCAGCGACTATTACTTGTTCGCAAATCTCAAAAAAATGCTCGCTGGAAAGAGATATCGCTCCAGTAAGGAGGTGATCGCAGAAACTGAAGGGTTGGACAAATTGTTCTATCAAAAAGACCTGTAAAACCTATAAATGTTAGAGAAGCGTTGGAATGAATGTATCACTCTTGAAGGCGACTATGTTAATGTATAAAGTCGAATTTTGCCTAAAAGTTGTTTTATTAGTCATCCTACAAACTTATTGTGCGATTATACAATCGGATCTCGGACCACTAATTTTCACATTTATTTTTTTTTTTTTGTAAAGCAAAGGACCACGCACACAATATACAGGATTCTGGATACCGGTTAAATTTTCCGGAGATGGACTCTTTAGGGGTTTTTTAGGTCGCATTTTTTTGGTTTATTTGGTTGAACCCTTGTAAGGGGATGAAATAGGGGTTGTATAGGGTGAAAATAGCATATTTAAAAAAGGTCGGGTTTGAAAATTCAAAACTGTTTCTTGGTGGGTTTTCATAAAATGGATCACCAAGAATTGTGTAGATGACAAAAAAACGCAAAACCGGTATTGGAAGTTCTCTTAAATCAACCTCTCTTAAAAATATTGCATTTTCACCATGTGCAGTCCCGATTTCATCAGCTTAAAGAGTTGCATAAGATCAAATGCAAATAACCCGAAACTATTACTCTAGATAACCGATAAAAAAATCTCTAAGAAATAGTTTTGAATGTTCAAATCTGATCCATTTTAAATATGCCTTTTTCACCCTCTACAACCCCTATATCACCTCCTTACCAGGTTCATATGATCAAATAAACCAGAAAAATAAATTCTGCGACATAAAAAAAACCCAAAATAATCCGTCTCGGGAAAATTTAACCGGTGTCTAAAATCCTGTGTATTGTGTGCGTGGTCCTTTTGTACCGATATCTCTATTAACCTTACGTGGTTCCATACTTTAGCCCGTCACTGTATGTGTAAATGCATGGAATCGAGTTTTGAAGAGTAAAAAAACCGCCTCGTTGCGGGCCATAAAACAACAACATCCGCGGTTCGTCGAGATCGGGATAACGTAATTATTCGCGAACGCCGGGAGGACCGCCATAATTCTTACCTTTGCACTCGTTGGCGTCTCTGGCGGTGGCCCGGCCCCAGGGCCTGTCGAAATGGAACGGCTTGCAGCGCTCGCAGTCCCTGCCGGCGGTGTTGTGTTTGCATTCGCAGGCCAATTGACCGTCGCGGCCCGTGACGCAACGGCTGGCGTGGCCGTTGCACTTGCAGCGTCCGCCGACGGCGAAGTCCGCCACGGCGTACTGGTGCGTCACCTGGTGATAGCCGCCCATGATGCCGTTCGCGCCCATGTCGGCGCCGACGGACGCCGCCTTCGGGCTCTTCGGCTCCTCGTCGTCCAGCGCCTGCATCTCGTTGACCAGCTGCACCGACGGCTCCTTCGTCTCCCCGTCCTCGTCCAAGTGCTTGCTGTAGAGGCGCTCGTCGACCAGGATATCCAGGTTGTCGGACAGGTCCTCGGCCGGCATGTGCAGGCGATTGAAGACGACCTTGATGTCGGTGGCCGTCACCCAGTCCTGGAGCACCGGCGAGTTGTCGAAATCCAGCGCGCTGGGGCGACCTTCCAGCGTGCTAAACGCGATCCTCGACGTTTGCCCGAAGCCCAGGGTGTCGCCTCCGGTGTATCTATGCGCGTCGGTGCAACGAGCCTCTTGCTCGTTGGTCTTGGTGATGGTGGCCCTATTCGGCCTCCCGTACACCCTCCTGCACTGACTCGAGTAAAACTGGAACGGCTGCCAGGTCTTGCCGTAGTCCATGCTCTTGAAGATGGCGATGGAATCGGGCTTCGGCGTCAGCGGGCAAAACTGCAGGCTCACGTAGGTCAGCTCGTACTTCTTCCCCAGGCTGAGGGTGAGCGTGACGTTGTCGGGCGGGGCGTTTATGGAGGTGACCGGCGGCAGAGGCTCCGACCGCCAGCAGGTCACGTTGTTGGGGTTGTTGAGGTCGGTGAGATGGGACGCGGGGAATCTGTTGCGCGCCTGGCGATCGTCGCAGAGGTGGCACTGGGGGTTGGCCCCCGGCTCGGGCGCCTCGCAGAAGTGCGCGGGCGAGTGCAGGCCGCAGGTGGAGGACGCCTTCACGGGCACCCCGAAGGCGGCGTTCACGAACTCGGGAATGCAGCGGCGCGGCCTGTCCTCGTCGTAGCACGGGTCCGCCGGCGTCTGCTGGCCCTCGAACATCTTCAGGAAGTTCTCGTTCACGGAGGCCGTCGCCGGCGCGCAGACGACGCACCACAACAACAACAACCTCGACATCTTCGCGTGGCGAACTCGGTACAACGCTAGTGCTGTCTCGGGCGGGGGTCAGCTCGCATCGCGCACTCGAATTTCTATTCCGGATCGCCGGCGCGGTTGATAAAATACCTGTTCCGCGGAGGATTTCGATCGGCTCGGCGCTACTACGAAAGATCGCGCGTTTCTACGGCGCAGAGCGGAAGGAGGCTGAACGCTCGCTCTCGACGGTCGTCGGATGACTGGCGGTCCGCTGTCTGTTCGGGTCCGCGGTAGCGCCGCCCTCCCGAAAGGGCGCACATACCACCGACAACATCTACCGGCTCTAAGTGCCGTAAGACGAGCCGGTAATTGATGATTGAGTTAATTATAGCGAATTAGTACGTCGGCCGGAATTATCGCGGGGAAATAATCGATGAGGAGTAGTGTCCGCAATCGAGATCGATACGGCCTATGAATATTTACTGAGTTTAGACCAAGCGATGTTTTTTTTTTTTCAAATAAGATATAGATGTGGGTAATTCTTTTTTACAAACCGTACGGATTTTGATGAAAATTGACCGACACATCTCCGATTTGGCTGAAACTTTTTTTCACGGATTCTATATCGAAAAATAAGAGATACGTGTCCGAGGATTTTTTTTGTTTTTCACATATTTTCGATAATACAAGTGATCGAAAATTTGAGAATAGCGAGTTTTTTGGCTTGGAGACTCATTTTTAAAAATTTATAACCGGTTCTATTTGAGCTACAAACTCCTTTTTTTTTTCATTTTAAAGCTAAAGGACTGAATTTTTGGGAAAAAAATATTTTAAATAAAAATTATTAACAAATTCATATTGTCATTAACAATTTAATTGTTTAAATCAATTTTTAACAATGACCCCCCACCTCGTAGCAAGTTTTTTTATATATTTATCGTATTCTCCGTCAAATTTTACATAAAAAACATGTTTTCAAAATATGGTACCTTTATTATTACTATTGTTAACACATTAATTTATATAGCGCTACACTTGAAAAAAAAAACGGTTTTTCGTTAATAAAAAAAAACTAGCTCGGATGAACAAAAGTTAAATATAAAAGTTGTAGATAATAAAAGGATCTACAATTTTGTCTTAACTGTTTTTCGTCATAACCTCAAACTTTTCAAAGAAATTGAAAAAAAATGTTTGAAATCACCTTTTTTAAATTCAATTGCCACATTTTTTGCCTCATGTCGTTTCTTTTTTTTAATATAAGTAATTATTATGTTTTTCTTAACAAATAATATTTATTAGCAACCAATGCCATGAAAAAAGCATAAATTAATAAATGAGAACATTATTTTATCAGATAAAAAAAATATTGTGGTTTCATTACTTATTTATTGGTAAATTACCATTACAATTTATTGGTAAAAAACTTGCTACGAGGTGGGGGCCGTTAAAATTGATTTAAACAATTAAATTGTTAATAGCAATATGAATTTGTTAATAATTTTTATTTAAAATATTTTTTTCTCAAAATTCAGTCCTTTAGCTTTAAAATGAAAAAAAAAGAAATTTGTTGCTCAAAGAGAACCGGTTATAAATTTTTAAAAATGAGTCTCCAAGCCAAAAAACTCGCTATTCTCAAATTTTCGATCACTTGTATTATCGAAAATATGTGAATAACGAAAAAATCCTCGGACACGTATCCCTTATTTTTCAATATAGATTCCGTGAAAAAAGTTTCAGACAAATCGGAGATGTGTCGGTCAAAAAAGGTGTTCGGTTTTTAAAAGAATTACCCATGTGCGATACCTCAAAGAATATCGATAAAAGGTATCAATACGGATCTCAAGATAAAGGATCGATACAGTGAAATATCGTGTCGAAATAGTATACAGTATGTGTAACGCCAACATGGGCCGGTTATGAAAAAGGACAAACGAGTAGCGCAAGTGGAGAGGGGGTCGGTCTTATTCCCTCACTACCTTTGATGTGTGTGCTGTTGCTTCTTATCTGCTGTCTCACTTCTGTTGGTCCTTTTTCATAACTGGCCGATGTCGGCTTTACACACACGGTATTGTGCAACAAGTGCAGAAAATGGCTAATTTCTCACGAGTTTGAAAAAGTTGCGACACGAGCCGTAGGCGAGTGGCGCAATTCAAACGAGTGAGAAATTGCATTTTTGCACATGTTGCACAATATACTTTTTCTACGACTGCACATTTTTTATAAAAATGTAGAAAGAAATTTACTACAAGCATTTATTTTTATATAACTATATTTAAAAAACGATGATACATTGTTTATTGGAAATATATTGAATACATTATTTATTTTTAAAATTTTGCTTTTAAATATATTTGATTTAAAGCACTTTGTTTTACTTATAAATAATTCGATATTTACGATTTGACAGATCATACAATTATTTTCAATAATTACTTTAAAACAGAAGCTCTAGCAGCCAACTACGTTAATTTTGATGTCGATGATGCCACATTTAAAATGTACAGGTGTGGGAAATTAACTGTGAGAAATGATTTCTCACGGGTATGAACAATACATAACTTTGTAGGTGTGTAAAGTGTGAGAAAAATGCTGTTTTTCATAGCGGTCGTAGAAAATGGTATATTGTGCAACAAGTGCAGGAAATGGCTAATTTCTCACGAGTTTGAAAAAGTTGCGACACGGGCCGTAGGCAAGTGGCGCAATTCAAACGAGAGAGAAATTGCATTTTTGCACATGTTGCACACTATACTTTTTCTACGACTGCACATTTTTTATAAAAATGTAGAAAGAAATTTACTACCAATAATTCTATATTTACGATTTGACAGATCAAACAATTATTTTCAATAATTACTTTAAAACAGAAGCGCTAGCAGCAAACTACGTTCATTTTGATGTAGACGGTTCCCCATTTAAAATGTACAGGTGTGGGAAATGAACTGTATTGACAATTTCAAATATTGAAATACGTATCAAAAGATGTCAGACCAAATGTACCGAACTACTTGCTGATATAATTTCGTGATTATTAGCTATAGCGGCTCGTGACTTTTTTTTGGGGGGGGGGGAGGCAAAGAAATTTTCTAAAAATGTTTGTAAACATTGTTAGTTATATACCGTACAGCTAGGAGAAGGATCTCTACTCGGTCAATAAAATATATCAAGTACATTTGTCTAACATAATGTACCTAATATATTTTATTGGTTCAGCAAAAGCTTCGGGAAGGTTTGGTGTTTCCGTCAAATTATTTTACAATTAAAAGATGCAGTGAAATAAAATACGGATTTTTGCCAGGACTGCGTCAATTTAGATTTGACGAGCTGAATAGATCACATTCATATTTTATTTGCCTAAAAGATGCAATTTACAAGCACAACTAATATGTTGTGCACAACTAATGTGTCAATTGA
This sequence comes from Aromia moschata, assembly GCA_029963805.1. Lineage (NCBI taxonomy): Eukaryota > Metazoa > Arthropoda > Insecta > Coleoptera > Cerambycidae > Aromia > Aromia moschata. The sequence goes on along the minus strand of JAPWTK010000368.1, from coordinate 221,483 downwards.
ACGAGATATATTTTTAAGATTATCATATCCAGACTTTGTTCAAGCATCTTCTCCATGATTTGAAAATAATACACAGGGCCAACACAATAATTCATTTAAAGTTAAAGAACCACTAAGCCATTTGCATTTATCATACCACGTATTAGCAAAACTACGAGCCGACTTACCCTGATTAATTAAAGTGTTATTTAGATCTGGGCGCGATACTCTTAAATCTTTACCAAACAATTTATCCTCATAAGACAGGCGACTAACCTTGTACTTTAATAAATATCATTGCAGGTTCGAATATTTATTTGATTGTCATTACAACTCGTATTATTATTATTATTATGAAACAAACTGCTACAATCGCCAGTTACCTCCATTAAAATTTTGTGTAATTAATTAAATAAAACGTTCAAATAATTTACGTAAATAATATGGTATACTTTCAATAATTATTATTACCCTCCTATACCACCCAAAGCACTCAAAAAACCCGGCAAAAAGAACGGCAGTTTCCAACGAAAATTTCCAAAACACGGAAGAATAACAGATAAATATTAAATTTTGTAGGTTAGGTTGTTAGGTTCATGAAATCGAATAACTCGTTTTCTGCGCTGTCACGTGTGAGAGGTGGGAGGTGGGCGTGTTTGCCTCCGCTATGCAGTTTTTTAAATGACCTTTAATGTCACTGACGTTAAGGGTTAAATTTATTAACAGACACAGATGGTGCGAAGCGCGAAGCCCGCTATCCCGTGTAAATACATTTTTAAAAACATTGGCATCAGAGGCTTGCCAGCACGGTTATAGACTAGGCGCTTGGTCGTTTATGAGGACTAATAGTACAGGAACTCCTTTCACATATTTATGTTTATTAATATTTTTATTTTTAGAAATTAATTTTTACCGGATATATGAATTTAAAAATGAGAGATAAGTATTATAGGTAGGCAGGTTTATAAAAAAAAAAAAACTTCTTTTGAATGGCACTGCCTCCTCTGCCTCGCCTGACGAGCCGCCACTGATTACACAGGCACACAAAAATAAAAAAGTTGTCTGTCCGAGAGGTGCCACATGTATATTCCCATGTATTTTTGGCTGCTGAACATGATCCCGCCGTCAGATTTGCTCCATATCGTCCCAGATTTCTCCCTAACCTCAAAAAAGCATTAAAAACCCGGAAAATCGACAAATGAGCATAAACGTAAAATCTGTAAAAATCTGTCTAAATCTAAATGTAAAAATCTGTTGGTCGGTGAAAATCATGCCCAGAATTATGCATTCCCATGTATTTTTGGCCGCTGAACACGATCCCACAGCTAGATTTGCTCCATATGTTCACAGATCTTGCCTAACCTCAAAAAAAGCATCAAAATCGCATAAAATCGAGAAAACAGCTTATTTAAACTATGTAATATCTGCTGTTTGATGATAATCCTCAAAAATTGGTCCGACACACGTTTGAGGTTTAAAGAGGGGGGGGGGAACACCCCATAAGGGACTCCATATCCCAGTAACTCTACAATTGAAGCTTTTAAGCTCCAATAACCGCATACCTCCAACTTTTAAACCCCCCTGACCTTACGACTTAAGCTGTCAAAACCCCCGTCACCCCATAACTTGAAATATTAAACCCCCATAACCCCACAATCTCAACTTTTAGACCCCCATCTACGCAAAAATCAATTTTTCGAGCCCGATAACTCTAAAACTGAAGCTCTTATGCCCAATATCTCTATAATAACCTAAGCTTTCAATCCACATGACCCCATAACTCAAACTGTCGAACCCCCATAACCCCATAACCTCAACTTTTAGACTCTCATGTACGCAAAACTCAATTTTTCGAACCCGACAACCATAAGACTAAAGCTCTTATGTCCCAATATCTCTATTGGAGATATTAGAGAGTTATTATGAAGAGTTAAGGTTTTCCATATAGTACACTATTAGCAAGCAATAAAAATCAGAAGGTGCCAAAAAAAAATGTTCCCATGTTATTCTTATGGAAAATAGAAAAGTGCGATGCGGACTATCTTAATATTAATGGCTCAAATTTTAACTGGCGTATTTTTACACCGAAACGGAACTTTTAAGCCTGTTTGCAAAACAAAATAAAACAATTATTTTTTTTAATCACCCTAATGTACATATATGTATAACAATACACATTAAAAAATCATATGTTTATTCTTTTTCATAAATATACAAACACTTTTATAATCATAAGAGCCACAACATACAAAAGCAAATAATAAACAAAACAATTTGGTATCGTAGATATGAGTTAGGTTATACCCATAGATATTGGTTTCATTAAGGTTATACCGCTAATACAGATCGGCGGTATAACCATATACAGTACGAGTTACCATACTGCGTACAGAGTGATCGATTTATCATGAGTGAGATTTATCAGGAAGTGAGTTTTTCTCAGAAACGGTGGAGAGAAATTAATTTTTGTTTACGATAAATCACTTTTCTCAACTTCAGTCAAAATTGAGGTAAAAATAAAAAAATATGTCTTAAGCGTCGCGACGCCTCAAAAAAAATATTTTTCAGAAATATACATTTTTTACTTTACCATTACAAAGATACATAAATTGTGTGTTCTTTTTTATTTAACATTTTTTTGTATCTTGAATATTTAAAAAGTTGTGATCGATTTATTACTTAGTGCCCTATCTGTTTTTCTCATAAGCTGCTAGCTAAATGAATACAATTTCTGTATAAGAATATATCAGTTTACTTGATTTTACTAAAAATTAAGAAGGAAATAAAAAATATAGCTTAATGATGCTAAGCACAGCAACACCAAATTTTTTTTTGCAAAATACCTAACTGTTGTTTTATATTTTCTTTATTTCAAAAGGTATGGCCGATTTCCCCACTTATAGTTAATATTGGAATTAAATTTTCAGACGCTATTGCTCGTTCAACATATACATAATACTGTAAATATCTGTTATTTACAACAAAAAATATATGTATTAAACCTAGGTTTTGATAGCTGAAATAAGCTCAACAATAACAATATACATACAAATGCTACTTAAATATGTACAAATGAATAAATAAAATAACAACAACCAGAAAAATTAAAAATTAATTATTTATAAATGTTCAATATGCACCATTGTTATTTAAGCACAACTCGTAACGTTTTCTTAGTTCATTAGAAGTCACTTTTCTGAAAATATTTCCACCTAATTCAGCACAGGCAGCAGTAAGTTTTGCCTCAAATCAACACAAAAATTGTTTTGGTACAGCCCATAAATTTGTCTTTATTCGAATTCAAAGAATAATAACAATTACTTTAATCAATAATTATGTATTTACTTAAAGTTAAGCAAAAAACTATTCTTCACACATACTTTCAGAGTTAAATCCTGGGAGTTATGAAAGTTGAATGCGGTTTATTACTCAGTTCTTATTTGCATGGGGAGATATCCTCGATGGTGTGAAATTTAGAAATGGACTATTTAGTAGATTGATAATATTTTTAAGCGGATGTTTTAGTAGACCAAATAAGATTTTGGCAGTCGGACATAATTTCTGAAATAATGAAAATAAAAAAAGAATTATACAAAAAATGCATCAAAATCAAAGACTTTTACGTCTTATAAAGAAGGTTTATTGTTAAAAGAAAATCGAGGCATCGTTTTCTATTAACATCGTTAGCAAGCTATATTTTTTTAACTCTGTCTTAAAAGGGAGAAGCTTCTGGCTTTAGTTTTCTAAACTTTAGTTTAAGAAACTGAATTTAGTTTAGTTTAGTTTATTTGCCTTTACGAAAAAAAGTGGTATACTCTCTACAGAAATTATATTCATTTAGCTAGCACTTTTTGATAGATAGTGCACTTAAATAATAGATAGTGCACTCAACAATAAATCGACTATAACTTTAAATATTCAAAATACAATAAAATGTTAAATAGAAAAAGAAAACACAATTAATAAAAGTGAAGAAGGTATGTTGCGGAAAACAATTTTTTCGAGGCGTCGCGACGCTTAGCGTCGTTAAGACATATTTTTTATTTTTGCCTTAATTTTGAGTGAAGGTGAGTAAAAGTTATTTACTGTTCACAAAAATTTATTTCTCTCAGCTGTTTCCGAGAAAAAACTCACTTCCTATGATAAATCGATCACCCTGTACATAGGCCGATATTAAGTGATTGACATTTTTGCGGCATAATATATACAGGGTGTCCCGGAAAATGTGGGAAATCTCTCGGATTCAGATAGACCATGAAAAACTAAGATGACAAGTTCCTATAATTTTTTTCCTCCCTCCCTACGCCCTCCCTACGAAGATATTTGTCCCTGAAAGACGCCGCGCCGCTAGAAATCGGGTTTTCTTGAATAACTTTTAAAGTACTTAATATAATTTTATAAAATTATAATATGATAGACACTACTAAGGACCGCTTGAAATAATGTCATTGACACATTATTAGCTTGTTTAGTTTGCCAGTGGCGGTCTAAGTTTTACAACTTAATGCCTAAATTTTTAACACCCTGTGTGATAAAAACTTAAAACAAATAAAATTAGGTAGCTCAAACCTTACACTAAAAAAAGCTACTCTTGTTTATTGTCGATAAAGTGGACCGTTTTCGAGAAAAATAATAATACACCAATTCATGTTTTATTAAGTCATTCAGACAACAACAAAAAAAGGTTCATTGTGTCGTTTAATTCAAGAAAAAATCAAACTTTAAAAAACGCAGTGGTGTTCCAGGAGGCATCTTAACGAAACCATTGAAAAACTTCATAAGAGGGTTCAACATGACCCCCGTGAAGTCTGATACACTCGCGGGCACGACGAATTAATGACTACTGTATCGACGACAATAACCCAGCGTTGTTCCTTATTACTTAATTCGCTGTAAAAGTTCCTCCCTAGTGGACCGGAGTGGACTACACCAAGTTTTTCAGGTGTCCCCACAGATAAAAATCCAACGGCGTTAGGTCGGGAGATCGAGGGAGGCCAGGCAATATGTCCTCCTCTACCTATCCAACGGTTTGGATAGATGTTATTGAGGTGCTCCCGCACACCAACACTGTAATGAGCTGGTGCCCCATCGTGTATGAAGTATATGTTTCGGCGGGTTTCAAGTGGTAAGTCCTCTATAAAATCCAGAAAATCGTTCTGGAGGAACTCCAAATAAAGCTGTCCATTCAATCGTTCCGGCAATACGAATGGTCCAATAAAAAAATTGCAAATGATCCCAGCCCAGATATTAATTGATTTGAACTGATGATAATGCGAAACAACAGTGGCATGAGGCTTTTCATCAGCCCATACATGTGCGTTGTGTTAATTGGTAATACCATTTTTAATAAAACTTGCTTCATCCGTGAAAAAAATATTGCTAATGAAGTTTACATTGTTTCGTTGCTGATCCAATAGCCAGTGTGCTAACTGCATTTTACGAGGAAAATCTTCAGGAATCAATTCATGTACTTTTTGCAAATGATATGGATATAAAAGTTGTTCTTTAAGAACTTTATGTACTATTGTTTTCGATGCATTCAACTGTGTTGATAATCTTCTAGTTCTCGTTGATAGAGTGTCATGTACATCATTTAAAATATTTTCAACTAATTGCGGCGTATGTACGGTTCTTCTCAAACCAGCATCAGTACGATTTTCCCCAAACTTTCCTACAATTGAATAAAGTCAATATGTGTATTACCTTATTAAGATGAATTGCCCACCATTCTCCCTTAGACGTTCGTCAACCCGTTGAAATGTCTTCTGGTTTGGCAAAGTACGATTACGAAATATTTCATGATATAACCATCTTGCTTCTAAAGTATTGCAAGATGCAAGTCCATACATCAGATGCATATCTACGTAATCGATAAATGTGTATTCCATATTTCGAGTTAATTACAATTAAATTCACCACGAAATCCAAAAATCAGTAAATTAATAGCGAAGTAAAGGATCAATCAGCGATATGAAAGATGACATGAAGGATGTTTTATTTATTTCGTGCCATGGTAATGTTTGCAAAAACAATACGTTTTTTTTTGTTCCGATAAATATTGCGAACATAGGCCTTCTGCCATTTATCGTTTATTATTATTTTTCTCGAAAACGGTTCACTTTATCGACAATAAACAAGAGGAGCTTTTTTTTAGTGTAAGGTTCGAGCTACCTAATTTTTATTGTTTTAAGTTTTTATCACACAGGGTGTTAAAAATTTAGACATTTTGTTGTAAAACTTAGTCCGCCACTGGCAAACTAAACAAGCTAATAATGTGTTAATGACATTTTTTTCAAGCAGTCCTTAGTATTGTCTATTATATTGAAATTTTATAAAATTCTATTAAGTACTTTAAAAGTTATTCAAGAAAACCCGATTTCCAGCGGCGTCCTTCAGGGACAGATATCTTCGTAGGGAGGGCCTGTACGAAAAAAATATATAGGAATTTGTCATCTTATTTTTTCATGCTCTACCTGAATCCGAGAGATTTCCCACATTTTCTGGGACACCCTGTATATATACGATATATTTATAAAAATGCATTGATGTACGATCAATTAATATAAGCCAATGTCATTTTCAAACTGTGTTGCGTATAATAAAGTTTACTGTTATGTTTTTTTTCACCCTAACTACTGTGAAACAATTTTAAGCAACTAATATCACTTTAAACGGCTGTGAAAAAATTTTAAAATATCTAATAGGAATATTATGTTGATGTGACAACAGCGAAAACAGGACGGTACACTCAAAGTTCCGGCGAGTCGAAACAGAGTCGGACTCTCACTATTATTGCAAGGCGCTAGTTCGCAGAAAGTACATCATAATACAATAGTGAATATTGGAATAAACGTACTAGGGGGCTAACTATTACATGACGGATTGGTATTTAGGCGTGGCAATGTCAGTGGTCACGATAAATGAAACTTAAAAGGACCCACAAAACTCTTAGAATGTTTAATACAAAAAGTAAAATTACTTTTTAACTAGCGTATGATATTTTGCAGATCATACTTTTGCAACTTTTTTTGTCTCTTATTAAACAGTAGCAGTTTTATTACAGCTAATCTTGTATTACTTAATGAATTAATAAATAAGGCTCGTTATTGTATTAAGATGTATTTTTGTGAACTATCATTTTGTAATAATAGTGACCTAGGTCCGACTCTATTGCGTCTCGCCGAAAGTCAACATACATAACCACGCCTGTCTTGTAGTGTGCCTTTTTTTGTCAGATAATCATTATTTAAACGAAAATTTCACTGTATTCAAATATATTAAGGTTTTTGAACGAGTTAGCCCTCTTAGCAATAATGAAATGACAATTCCAGAGACAATTCCAGAGACAAAGTAAAGTGTAACAAACCATTCATTCTTGGAAATTGGAAGAATTCAGCTTTTGTTTAATGTAAACGTATACCGAGTGTTGTGATCAAAGTAATGGCGATTTTTTACATTGAACTTGATCATATATCTAAAACTTCCTGTAAGGTAAGTAACAAGTTTGCAACATAGTACGAAAAAAACTTATCAAAAAAAGTAAATCAATTGGCGAAAACCGCATCCCTCAAAGTTCTCTCTGTGAAAAGATATTTACGATCAAAATGGGTCAAAATTTTCTGGGACGTCCAAAACACAATGTTTTTAAAAATCAAATTACTAACCCATAAACTATATATTTTTGGAAAGCGGAAGAATTCAGATTTCTTTGGTGTAAAGAAATACAGGGTGTTACATTCAAAATTGTGACGAATCTTAACGTTGAAATTGACCCTATATAAAATCACCCTGTAGGACAAGTAGTAAAGTTTTAACATAGTACGAGAAAAACTTTTTAAAATAGTAAATCGACTGACGAAAGCCGCATCCTTCGAGGTTCCCTCTGTCAGAAGATATTTATTTACTATCAAAATGGGTCAGAATTTTATGAGACACGATGTTTTTAAAAATCAAATTACTAACCCATTTTGAAAGTAAAGTGTAACAAACTATACATTTTTGTAAAGCGGAAGATTACAGCTTTTGTATGTAAACAAATGTAGGGTGTTGCATTTAAAATAGTAGCGAATATTAACGTTAAATTTAAACATGTTTCAAAAACACCCTGTAGGACAAGTAACAAGTATTTAACATACATACGAAAAAAACTTTTTGAAATACTAAATCGACTGGCGAAAACCGGATCCTTCTAAGTTCGCTCTGTCAAAGGATATTTACGATCACAATGGGTCATAATTTTCTGGGACACCCGGTATTATGTATTTTAGATATTGTTACATTTTGTTTGACATACAAATTTTCCGCAACTTTTTTAACTAGCGCATATCGAATTGTCGTTTCTTATGACATTCAAAAGGCACTCCGATAAGATTAGGTCCCATATGGAAAAAGTTCAGCCCAAAACGCATCCCGCTTGGTCTATACAGGGTGGGCCATTTCAATCTCCCCATCGGAATTTGTCAGAACCTAAGCTATATACGAAAAATACGTTTAGACAAAAGTTGGAGGGGGCAGAGGGGGCCATGCACTGGTGCTAATGACTTTGACCTTGAGCCTGATTTTCAAGGTTATTTCAAGGTCAAAGTGGTTTTCTTAAATGGGAACACCTACTTTTGACCCCAGATTTGAAAAGAGCGGGAAATATTACGTCCAAAATGTCAACAAGGTCATGGCAAGGTCGAATGAAGGTCAAATTTTCGAAAATTGTTAAATAACGAGGGCTAGCTCGGGATGGAGATTGGAAACAGTAAAAGTAAAGTTGTCAGGGTCGAATAAGGTCACTTCCTGATATCAACCTGATTCATGATACCTTGAAATAACCCTTAAAACCGGCTTTAACGTCAAGGTCATTGGTATCAGGAAGTGACCTTATTCGACCCTGACAACGTTAATCAGAAAAGTTTTACTGTTTCCAATCTCTATCCCAAGGTAGCCCTCGTTATTTAACAATTTTCGAAAATTTGACCTTCATTCGACCTTGCCATGACTTCAGACGACCTTGCCATTCGACAAATACCATTTTGGACGTATTTCCCGTTCTTTTCAAGTTCTTTCTGAGATCAAAAGTAGGTGTTCCCATTTAAAAAAAAAACACTGACCTTGAAATGACCTTTAAAATCAGGTTCAAGGTCAAAGTCATTGGCACCAGTGCGTGGCCCCCTCTGCCCCCTCCAACTTTTATCTAAACGTTTTTTTCGTATCTAGCTTAGGTTCTGAGAAATTCCGGTGGGGAGATTAAAATGACCCACCCTATACAGTGTGTGTTAAGCCAACATCGGCCGGTTATGAAAGAGGACAAATACATGTGAAACGACATGTAAGACGCAACCATCATTACGCATCGAGGGTCGTGGGAAAATAAGACCGGCTCTTCACCACCTACCTAATCAGTACGAGTCAATACGACTGAACCTGAATCCTTCTTCCACACGGCACGGCGATGTTAATCGCCCGCCGCGCCGAGCCAAAATGCCTTGCTTTGCTGTACTCTACTAATAAGATTATGCATAATATTCTGAATACCTAGTATTTTTTGAAAGTGTTGGCCCATTTGGGAACACATGTTAGCAAATGAATCTTTTTTATTTACGTTCAGAATTGCCGTTATGATGCCATGCAATACGAGATTCTGATATACATATGTATTTCTTCGCGTGAATAAACCATTTTAATAACATTTTTAACAAGAATACTGTTTACTTCAGCTACACTTCTCGCCCTATCTAGCGGCAGGTGGTCTTATTTTCCCACTACCGTCGATGCGTATGCGGTATCTGTCGTCTCACTTTGTTTGTCCTTTTTCAAAACTGGCCGATGTTGCCTTTACACAAACTGTATAAGGCGAGCCGGTAATTGATAATTGAGTTAATTATAGCGAATTAGTACGTCGGCCGGAATTATCGCGGGGAAAAATCGATGAGGAGTAGTGTCCTCAATCGAGATCGATATGGCCTGTGAATATTTATGGGGTCCGTAATGGTATGAGTGTCATTCTGGATGCGCTATCGCACACGATTATCTGACATTCTCGAAATTCAATTATTGTACCTACCTAATATTTCGCCCGATCGGAATCTTACGGTGTATAAATAAGAAATAAAAGTATCGTCTCGGCAGTTAAGTTGACGAATGATGCGTTTCTAGGATATCTAGATGCCGAGAATAATAAAATATAATAAAAGCATACACGTTTCTATTAATTAATTCGCTTATTAAGCACCTAGATGCCTTAAAAAATGATTGATTATTCGTACACGTCTGCTTAATTCCATTAGTAAATCCGTGAAGCAATAATTATTATTAATGAATATCGGTTTTTACTTACGTACATAAGTACTTTTAATGTTGAAATAAATACCGATACTATTATTATTATTTTAAATTGCTTTGAACCCGTAGATAGGTTGAAAAACAATAATTACTAGGGTTCCCGACGTGTGCTGTAATGCAGGGCCGGACTCGTGATGCGTCATGTTATTGACGGAAGATGACATATGAGAGATCAAAAAGACAACAGTAAAAATGTGTTAAAAATGTATAGTCCTTCTATTTTTAATTGAAAATGATAAATACGCCTAGGGAACAAAAAAAGCGGTGCAACTTTATGATTCCATGAGCGCGCATATATCTATAAATTCGAAAATTGTGAAATAATTTTTTTTCATTCAAATCAATATAGGAGATTAAAATTAGCCTGCATACATACCTCTTAATATTTGTAATATAATTTGTTGTAAATAATGCTCATTTAGCCAGACAATCTCAAAAAATTGTCTGTGTTAATAGACCTAGCTGAAATACACGTCACTGACGTCTTAAACAAGTAGTGCCTAAAGTCGTAAATCATTTTAACGACGTCGTAAAATTTTTATGGCACAGTGGACCGAATAAGTATTTAAGGAATGTATTAGATAATACAAAGCACAATAGTATACTGGATCGGCATTCCAGTTGCCGGCACGGCACGACGTTGCCGGCTCTTCAAAATTTTCTTAAGTATAGTAATATACATAAAGTTGTTATAATTTATAAATATTTTTTCCAGCAATTTTAAACGCTTTATTTTAATGCTAACTAATAAATTTATATCTATGTATTTTTTTAAACATTTCCAAACTAGCTTTCTAAGAACGTCACGAACTAACAGATTACTGAAGTATGAAGTATATTTGAATAGTGAGCTTAGAAATTTTAGAAAATATGTCTGACAACCTTGCTTTTTTCTACCTATTTTCAATTTATAATGGAAATACAGTACATAGGAAATTGCACCTTTACATATTGGCGATACATATGTCGAAGAGAATAAGTTAAAAGACACCAATAAGGACAGATCAAGACAGTTAGATGCATCAGTGTTTCACGCTTGTGTACGTATTAGAAACGTATGAGACCTGCGCGTAACAGAACGTGGAGAGGGGTATTTGACACCGCCCATCACCTACCGAATTTGTGTACGAACATAATTGTATTTATTTTCAATTTTTTGTATTCCTCAACTAACCGGTCTGCAAGAAAATAAAACTGAAGTTCTATAAAAAATAAAAAAAAATAAAAATATAAATCAACCCAGTTATAAGACGAAAGAAACAAAAAATGCCTATTGAATAAGTGGTTCAAAAATGTCGCCCCTTTGTGCTTCGCAAAAACCTAGTCTATCGTAAAACTCTGTTCTAACGCATTCTAACACTTCAGGGGAAATATTATTTAGGACTAGTACAATTCTGGCTCGTAAATCATTTAAATTTCGTGGTCTTTCATGTTCATGTCCGTAAACAGTTTGTTTTATTTGTTAAATATTTGTTGGCATTTAAGGAACCGTTTCCCAACGATGGAATCGCCTAAAATACCAACCCAATCATTTAACTTCTCAGGATACTGCGTACGCACAGGAATACTCAAGTGCTTATTTTCCGTAGACCAATAACGATATAATAATTCAATTCACACGTGCGCATTATAATTTATGGGCGGGGCGTCCCGCCGACATATTTTATCGCTACCCTATCACGAAAGACAGAGAATAACGCTCAAAAAAGTTTTAAAATGACATATCAGTCTGGCAACTATGGATATAATATTTCTCTGTCAGTTCCCTTTACTTGAAGAGTTCATTCTTTTCTATCTTTTAATGATCGGCTTTGAAATCTTGGACTTTCCAACCCTGTATGTACCTATTGCTTGTGTCATTCAGAAACACCGACTGTCCTCATTGCTTGAGCGTACGTTGCTACGACCTGTAGTCTTTCTGCATTTATTCTCGTTAAACGTGAGCGATTTGGCCTGTGTACTACTACGTACAAAAGGTACCCGGAAATTGTAAGAAAAGCGCATAAATTGTTATTTCTTCATCAAAATGTATTTTGTCCCCTTCAAAGTAGGCTCCATCGAGTGCAGTACAGCTATGCCAACGTTTCACCAAATCCTCCATACACCTCTTATAGGTCGCCGAAGGTATCGCCTTCAGCGATCCACAGCGGCGACCCCGTAGTAACAATTTTAGTTTTGGAAATAAAAAAAATCACACGGAGCCGTATGCGGTGAATACGGTGGTTCGTCGATCGTGTTTATTGCGTGTTTGGCTTTATATTCGGTCACAATCATAGCTCGGTGAGATGGCGCGTTGTCGTCGTGCAAAATCCAAGAATTTTCCTTCCACAGTTCCGGCAATTTCCGACGAATACTTTCGAGCAAACGCCGAGCAAATACCGAGATAATACTCCTTATTAACCGCCTGTCCTTCCGGAAAAAAATCGGAATGTGCCACGCCTCGATAATCAAAAAAAAAACGTCAGTATCACCTTCACATTCGACCAACTTTGGCGCGGTTTTTTTTCGGTTTCCGCTGATCATCATAGCGTCATTCCGATAATTGACGACTTGTTTGCATGTCGTACTCGTAGACCCATGTTTCGTCTCCAGTTATGATGCGTTTCATGAAGTTTGGTTCACTATCGGCCCTGGAAACCATGTCAAGAGCAAGCTGTTTCCGATGCTCTTTTTGAAGAACATTCAGCTCTTTCGGAACCAGTCCCGCAGCGACGCGTTTCATGCCTAAAATATCACTCAAAATACCATGAGCTGACATTGTCGATATGTCACACTCTTGAGCCAACTCTCTAACACTTTGCGATTTTCAAGCACTAATATTTTGATTTTGTCGATGTTATAGAGGTCGTAGGCCAACCGGAGCCAGGTAAATCTTCGACGATTTCACGGCCCGCTTTGAACTCCTTATACCACTCGTAAGCCTGTGTTTTGGACATACATGAATCACCAAAGGCCGTATTTAACATTTTCAATGAATCGGCACACGAAATTTCGTTTGCGGTACTAAATTTTAAACAAACGCGTTGTTTCGCTATTTTTTTCCAGTGTACAATTCGCCGTCCCGGTACTCCGTCCCGCGTACGCCATCCCGGCGCGGGAGAACAGGATAGTCTAACGCCGTTTAATACGCGTGACAGCAAACATTTCGAACCCTTGAAATGACCACTCTCAGCTTAGTACAAATAAACTTGTTCATTATACAAAATATAGTATAGTTTATATAACTACTTTTTTTACAATTTTTACTTAACCCTAATAAGATAGACCTATTTCAGTACGCAGGAAAAGATAGACCTGGACAAAAATTACCACTCATAATACCTAAATATAATTTTTTGGGATGAGATTTTTTTTTCATTAGTTTAAATGTTTTTATTATAAATCAAATATTTTTTTACAATATATTCAGTCTTCAACTACAAACTTTGGAAAAAAAAATCGCAAAAAACACGAAGCTTACCTAGGTATCCTTATCGAGGTTTATAAACTCTCACAATAAAATTGAACTCATAATAAAATGAATGATAAATTTCAACAACAGATAACAAAAAAACGACCTATGAAATTATGGCTGGCTATTCCACAATTTTCTCATGGTGAGTTCATAGGTCGGCTAAAATAAAAAAACAATTAGGTATCGGGAAAATGACAAATTTGGCATGTCCTCTTGCAGACGAAGAGACACCACAACCTGTCAATACTGGATGAGAAAGAAGGACTGTCGATGATGGCATTCCTAGTCCCACGTCCCCCTCCCTCCAACCAGTCAACTGTGGTCTTCCGCCAACGAAATGCTCGGGAAAAAAAATACCTAGGTCTAACTAGGCTCAAAGGTCTCATAAAACCTCAAGATTATCTCAGATTTTAATGGTTATGGTCATTTCTGTGCATGTACTCATGGGGAACAGCCAGCATAAAGTGCAGCTCCCAATGTCCATTTGTGACGCTGATAATTCTTGCAATGCACAAGTTGCAAGAATCACTTAAAGAAGTTTATATCCCACCACAAAAAAAACAAAAAGATAAAAACATTTTGTAAGAAAGTAACTGTTTTTTAAACTTTTTTATTAAACCGGGATAATTACCAAAACATTCCAATTTTTTACAAGGACTCTCTATTTTTTTTAAAAATTAGATATTTTTTAGGTAGTCAAAGTGTATATAACCCCTTAAGAAAACTGAATCACGTGATTGTTTAAAACTTATATCATATTTTTCCCAACCTACAACTAATAATACATGTAAAAAATATATAATAATTGAACAGCGTAATTTTTCCGAAAATTATTGTTGTAAACATTGAGACATTTGTGAGGTGTTATTAGTGATAACTGAGAGGTATTAAGTTTTATAGTTTACATATCAGAGTATATTTTTTAGTTTATACATTACTTTTAGTAAATAATTGTATGGAATGACTGATTAACATTCTAGAAGTCAGATGTTGAGTGACCTTTTTTAGTGTTGTTGTTTATGGTATTTTCTTCGTTGAGAAAAGTGTTTTTACTGTTTTTGATTGTGAAACGTTTCAAAATGAATTCAGTGGATTTTTATTGACTAATAAAGATATTACATACGAGATCCGAACGGAAATTAAACGGTTAGGAAGGCCGATACCCTATTTGATTATTTCCAAAACAGACGTAGGAAAATCGCGAAATTATTCACGAAATTTGAATAGTAGTATCTACGACAGATTTAAGTGGTTATGTGGGTGTCCTAAAAGAAACAAACTGTTTTGTTCTATTTGTTTAGTGATGGGTGGCAACCGAAATGCATGGACTGAAGAAGGGATGAGTGATTTAAAACATTTAAATGAACGAGCTAAGAAATATTCTAGCTACAATGAAAAACATTTACATAACATCTTAGATTTTAGTGTGTTGGGAAAGGTAGACATGAGGCAACAGCTTGATAGTGCTTATCGTGAAAATATGTCGTCACAATGAAAATGTGGATAAAAACAAACATATTTTAAACCAAATAATTAATTGCATTAAATTTTTGTGAACAATAAGGACAGGCGAGCTGATTTCCTCTACAAATAACGGTAAGATACCTATATCAATTTTTTTTCACATGTTGCCACCCATTATTTTAATATATTTATGCCCTCAATATTTGTGATTAAATATTATTTCAAAAAGCTACCAAATCCCAAAAATTATTCTTGTGAATGTCAATATTTTTGTATAAAAGAATTTTTCATTGAAATTCTGTAGTGTCAGTAAAACGCATGACCTTGAAAATTTTTAAAATATTCGCCTGCGGCGCCATTGGTAGCTAATGAGTAATCCTACTGACACACTCTGTGCTCACCCATGTAACACACCCACGAGCCGCCACTGGATGAATGTTCTAAAACATGTAAAAACTATAAACAGTGGTGTTGTTGATAAAGTGAACAGTGGTGTTGAAGATAAAGTTAGTTGTGATTCGAATGTTGCACAGTTGAAGTCTAAGGGTTGTAAAGTCTTAATAAACGTGTTTGAATTGGAGAAGTGAATTATTTAAAGAGAACTACGTAACAATATCTACGGAGATAGTCAATTTTCGATCAATCGCTCTATACATACATATTTCACAGGCTTTCTGTAAAACAGGAAACTTGTTCTGAATATTTCTCATCTTTCCAGTTAAAAACGAAACTGATTATTATCCCCTTCATCTTCCGCATAGAATATTCGCTCTTTTTTTATTAAACTCCCCCGTTGTTTTATGAATCGTATGAAATTCAACAAATTATGAATCTCCCTCGACACTCATAAAACTAATGGTCGTATATGATGTTAAGATAGAGAATAAAATCTCTACGAAGGGCATGTCAGATAAAGTATAGCTATCTTTGTCTGGGTGCATAATCTGTCCCTGTTGCCGTCATCGTATCTCATAGCGAGTACCATTTCCCGCTCCTCTTCCTGGAACTGTCTGACAGGCACTGAAAAAATTATGGCTTTTTTTGTAGACCATACTGGCGTTGGGATAGTTTTTAAATTAATTTTTCTGTTATCGTCTTCTCATAATAAATGAATATCCGTGACCCACATAACAAATGCTTACATAATTTATAATCGTACCTACCAATAACTGATAATGATGCATGTAAATCTTTTAACAATTAATAAATAAAAATTATTTCAAAACAGGTGTCATTCATTTTACATTATCATATTGTCCGCACATTTTATTTCTACATCCACGTAGTAGAGTAGAAATAATAGTCCAAGAGCTGGTAGACATTTTTGGGAAGGTATTTGATGCAATGTGAAAAGTTGCTCAAAACTTCCTTTAGTGATACCCAAATACAAAAATGCGGACCTGGCTGATGGGTTAGGGGGCTTAAGCGACCATTAAATTTTTCAAGAAGCGAAATTGTTTTTGAAAAAAATGTTCTTGAGGTACATTGAGATTTTAACATTTTAAAATTTAATATTTAAAGAGTTGAAAAATCAAAAAGCCAGATCATTTAACCAGGTCAAAACGTTTGCCAGACGTTTGCAAAATTAATTATTTTTCAAAAAAATCAAAAAATGTACTTGAGGCTCTTTGAAATTGTGTAGGGTATTATTCATGACTAAAAATAGTTATTTACAAAAAGACAGGTCGTTTCGGTGGGACATTTTACCCTCCAAGTGAGTGAGAATCTTCAAGGTGAGTGGGAGTGAGTAGTGCGGTGCGCAAATTGAAATGCGAGAGAACGCGTATATCGGCAGTTGTCTCAAGAGGAAGCACGATGCAGTGTGATTGGCTCCCGCAAAATCACGTGATTAAGAGCATTCGTGCGGTCGTTTGTAAGAATTTTGGAGTATTTAAAACGTTCTCAGTCGTAATTTTGTTATTTAAAACTTTTAGACTACGAATAACTAACATTATTTATGGGTATCTTAAATAAAAAAAGAAAAAACAAACAAAACAAAATAATACCATACCTTGTGGGGGAAGGAGGCACATCAGAATTTCTAGATGAAGTGTCATGATACTCTTTCATTAAAGCTAGGAAATTTGTGTAACAATGGGTATGATAACCGTCTTTTGGGTTGGAATTAGTTGGTAAAATAATGTCTTTATATTTTAACTCATGTTTTTTTTTTAATTTCCAACACTTCATTACTTTTCTTCTTCTTCTCGTTAAAAATAATTATTTTTTCAGTGTCTTTTGTGCAAATAACACACACTTTTTTTACACAATTATCACTATCCATTGCAAATAATCATCGACAAAAGAGGACTTTTATAAAAATACGTGTTAGATAAATACGTTGCAGTATACGACAGAACATTTTAAATACTCCAAAATTCTTACAAACCGCACGAATGTTCTTAATCACGTGATTTTGTGGGAGCCAATCACACTGCATCGTGCTTCCTCATGAGATAGCTGCCGATATACGCGTTCTCTCCCATTTCAACTTACGCACCGCACTACTCACTCCCACTCACGTTGAACATTCTCACTCACCTGGCGGGTAAAATGTCCCACCGAAACGATCTGTATTTTTGTAAATAACTATTTTTAGTCACGAATAATACCCTACAATTCAAAGTGCCTCAAGTACATTTTTTTATTTTTTTGAAAAATAATTAATATGGCAAACGTCTGGCAAACTTTTTGACACGGTTAAATGATCTGGCTTTTTGATTTTTCAACTCTTTAAATATTAAATTTTAAAATGTTAAAATCTCAATGTACCTCAAGAACATTTTTTTCAAAAATTATTTCGCTTCTCGAAAAATTTAATGGTCGCTTAAGCCCCCTAACCCATCTGCCAGGTCTGCATTTTTGTATTTAGGTATCACTAAAGGAAGTTTTGAGCAACTTTTCACATTGCCTCAAATACCTTCCCAAAAATGTCTACCAGCTCTCCTACTATAAACTGCTCGTCAATATTAGCGTAACACTTTTTATCCTGGAGTAGGTACTGGAACCTTCGGCGTAGAAACAAAAAACCTGGACGTTTTCCACGAAACACCGAACTACTATACTTTTCTCGACGCACGTTTCGCCAACTAAGTTTGCATCTTCGGGAGAAGATTAAAACTTTATTAAAACAGTTTTAATCTTCTCCTGAAGATGCCTTGAGTATCTAAGCATCTTCAGGAATAAGTTGGCATCTTCAGGAGAAGATTAAAACTTTATTAAAACAGTTTTAATCTTCTCCTGAAGATGCCAATTTAGTTGGCGAAACGTGCGTCGAGAAAAGTATAGTAGTTCGGTGTTTCGTGGAAAACGTCCAGTTTTTTTAACACTTTTTAGATTAGCGCCATTTGCGTTCTATTCGAGTTAGAGACTTGTGGTTCTTAATTTTCGGTAGCTTATTGGTTGGTCGCTACGATGTGACTTAAACGTTTACACCCCAAACACCAACCCCATATCGAAATTTGAATGCGCAAGATTTTGACGGCAATTTCAGAGACCTATAGGATTGACTAACAATAAGAAGGACGCTGTCGGGTAAAAACTTTATCCCAGCACACATTAAAACCTCCTCAATAATTTCTGTATATTTGGTCTCTGTCCCATCTCTTCAACCTATTTCCAGACCCCGTAAGACACCCCTTTCCATTTATGCTAGGTTTTGCGTGGTTTGCTTCTATCGAGCGAAAACATTGATCATACTGCTACCCAATAAATTAATGTGGGGTGCCACAACTCATTTTCACCCTTTGACACTTAGGCATCCCTCCAGGCCACACCCGCACCGACTCTCGAATCCATGTCATGACATTACTTGAAAATTTTTGCAGCGCTACTGGGTTGTAAGCAGGTCTTGATGCGTGGGGTGACTGAGAAAGCTTTCCTGAGGGATTTGAAGGAGATGGACGACGGAGTATGCCAAAAAGAATTCAAGCATGCTCAGGAAGGCTTTCGAAGTCACCTCACGCATCAAGACCTGCTTACAACCCCTCAGCGTGGGGTTGTAAGCAGGTCTTGGGCTGTAAGCACAATTCAGGGGAGTGGCTTATTATCACTTTTGGAATATTATCACTTTTGGCGCTCGATCGACCGTTCGTAGTGAGTCCCGGTAATTTCAGGAGCTTTCAAGTAATGACATGACATGAATGCGAGACAAATAGATATTCCACGCAGCCTTCTACAGAGGCAGAGCCAAAGGAGGTGAGTGAGGGAGGGTGTAATAACCGGAATTATTTTTTAAAAAACCATATATTTTCAATTTTTTTACAAGACAACCTTATCCCCTTCTAAATACTCTCCATTACAACTAAAACATTTGTCCCACCGGTACTTCCACTGTTCGAAACATTTTTTTTGTAATCATCTTTAGAAATGGCTGACAGCTCCTCCCTGTTTTTTTTTCTTGACCTCTTCAATGTTGTCAAATCGGTGTCCTTTCATGCCCTCTTTTCGTGCGTGGAAATAAGAAAAAGTCACACGGAGCCAGGTCAGGCGAGTAAGGTGCGTGGGGCAGCGGAACCATGCCATTTTTAGTCAAAACTGGCGAACAGATATGGATGTGTGTGCATTGTCGTGGTGGAAGAAACAGTCTCCTGTCTGCCACAAATCGGGTCTTTTTTGACGAACACTGTTGCGCAATGTTCTTAAAACTTCCAAATAAAAGGTTTGATTGACGGTCTGACCTGGGGGAACAAACTCTGAATGAACTACGCCCTTGGCATCAAAAAAAGCAAATCAGCATTGTTTTGATGGTTTTTTTTCTGAATAAACTTTCAGGGTTTATTAAACATATCAAAAAGTGTATAAAAACAATTTTTTATTTAATTTTTTCTTCCAAAATGACGGCAGTACAGACGTCTGAAGCAGCTCACCTTTTTTTCTTTAGGAGGTCTGCGGCCTTACAAATAAAACTTTTCCATTTGCAGCTAGGACAGAATTTGTTTTTTTTTTTCATATTCTATATTAACTTTAGCAGAGAAGTACACACGATTATTAAGATTGATTAACAATTACGTTTTTTATAAACGTTTAGATGTTAATTGTGTGTTAAAAAACAAAAAAAAAATCAAATTCACGTAAATTTGCGAGAAATGATTTTTTTTTCATAATCGTGTGTACTTATCTGTTAAATTTAATATAGAACATGAAAAAAAATTTTCCCAGGTGCAAATGGAAAAGTTTTATTCGTAAAGCCACAGACCTCCTAAAAAAAAAAGGACCTCCTGCTTCAGAGGTCTGTGCTGCCGTCATTTTGGAAGAAAAAATAAATAAAAAATTGTTCTATAACCTTTTCATATGTTTAATAAACCCTGAAAGTTCTATTTTGATTGTTCAATTGAATCATTAAAAAAAATCCCAAAAAAATAGTTTAATTTTAGACAAATCAAATAGGTGTAACCCCTTAAGATCGCTGCAATTTCCTCTCTACTAGTTTGAGGTATTACATATGTAGGTAGTTAACAGATTTTGAGCTTAATCGGTTAAGGAGTTGAGGGATAAATGAGGGTAAAACACTTTCTATAAAAATAAATATGTTGTTTATAGATAACTCGCAAACGATATAAGATATACACAAACTTTAGTATGCCTATACAACATAACAATATAAAAAATTTGTAGGTTAGGGGAGGGGTTGGAAGTTGGAGGGGATCGAATGGGGGGGGGGATAAAATTGCATAATAGGCCTGAATGAAACACAGTTTAAGTATGTCAGTACTTACACAATAGGCAGAGCTGTAAAAAATCTACCACTCTACATCCGACCACCTCGCTGACCGATGTGGGGGGATAACTAAAATCAAATATGAGAAACGTGTAAAAAATTGTGTATTTAAAAAAAGTTTTATTTTTTGTAACAATGGGGGTAGTTGAATTGCAATATGAAATATAGGGAAGAAAAATATGTATGTGACGCATCGTTTTATAGGAATTTGAGGTAGAAAAGTGAAATAGTATACAAACTGCTCGTCAAAATTAGCGAAACACTTTTTAGATTAGCGCCATTTGCGTTCTATTTGGACTAGAGACCTGCGATTTTTAAATTTCTGTAGCTTATATGGTTTATTTTAATGCCCCGAAGTCTTGTGTGACTGTGACTTAGACGGTTCGTCATCCACACCTCAAAAACCAACGCGAAATTCGAATTCGAAATTTGAATTCTCAAAATTCTGACGGCAATTTCAGAGACATACAGAATGGAGTAAGAAGGACGCTGTCTGGTAAAAACTGCATCCTGGCACACAATAAGACATCCTCAATAAGTTATGTGCATTTGGTCTACTCCTATTCAAGACCTCGTAAACCACCCCTTTGATTATACATACATATTGATTAATGATTCTACACGGAGACTTTAACTGGAATATATTCGCTAGCGGGGTCAATGATTTTTCAAAAAATTCCCGAGACACGTCAACTTTTAAATGTATTTACCTACATTTTGCAAGTAATGTGAAAAATATAGCCCTTCAGGGGTGGCTGAAACCACCCTCGACATGATTTTTTTCAAATACAACCCTATGGCTTGTGACCCCTCATATTAAAGCTGGTGGAAAGAGGAATCCAACGCACTGATCAAATTTTAATTTTTAGTATGTTTGTAGGGTTGCATACAATTAAAACGTAATTTTATAGTTTAATTTATTTTTAACGCAACAATTTCGTACTCAAAATGTGTGTTGTTTAGTTTTGGAATGTAAACCTTACTTTTCATATGTCCCCACAAAAAATTCCAGGCAATTTTTTGCCACAACTGATATTTGTGATTTTTTTGCTAGTGTTTTTACACGGCCGCAAAGAGTAATTTAGTTTGTATGCTGTATTCAGAGTTTGAAACGAAGTGTTATTTCAAATTGGTGAAATTGTCTTATTTAACTGAATCACTAAAAATCGAAATTTTGATGATGATTGGATATGGTGATAGGGCGCGAACTCAATGCGAAGTTGTTCGATTGTTTCGAGAAACGCATCCTGACTTGCCACCACTAAATCAAGGTACCATTAGTAAAATTGAGGCACAATATCGAGAGATGGGTCATGTCAGGAAAGTACCGAGTAAGAGGCAGGCTGTTGTTGATGACGACACGAAGTTGAATTTGTTGCTTGCTCTAGAAGAAAATCCAATCACTCCAGCCCGTCAACTGGCCCGTGATAGTAATCTTAATCACAAAACAGTTTTAAAAATACTTAAATATGAGAAAAAACGCCCATATAAAATGCAAACTGTTCAAGAGCTACTTGAGGATGATCCAGATCGACGGTTGGAATTTTGCGATTTATTGATGACTTGTATTGATCAAAACCAGTTATCTTTAGAGTGGATAGTTTTCTCTGACGAGGCTCCTTTTATATTAAATGGGCACGTAAATCGCCAAAATTGTCGTTACTGGGCTGAAGAGAACCCTCATTGGATGAGGGAACTTCATACTCAGCGCCCACAGAAAACTAAAGTATGGGCCGGAATAATACAAGATAGAATTGTAGGACCATTTTTCTTTGATGACACTCTTAATGGAGCAAGATACTTGCGTTTAGCAGCACGAACTAATGCCAGTGCTATGTCATTTATTTCCAAACCCCTTAAACCCTAACTTGACCGACGAGAGGTTATGGTTTCACCAAGATGGGGCCCCATCACACTATGCTGCCATTGTTCGTCAGTATCTGGACAGAATTTTTCCCAGTAGGTGGATTGGGAGGCGAGGTAATATTGAGTGGCCAGCAAGATCTCCAGATCTTACACCACTGGATTTCTTTTTGTGGGGACATCTTAAAAGTAGGGTTTACATTCAGAAACCCAACAACATAGCAGATCTGCAGGAAATGTGAAGAGAGGAAATCGAAAAAATAACACCGCAAATGTTGCATAATGTAAGGGACGAAACCTACCACAGACTGGGATGCTGCCAACAAGTGAATGGTGCACATTTTGAACAATTGTTACGTTGAAAATAAATTTAATTTTTAAATTGTTTTAATTGTGTGCAAGCCTACAAACATACTAAAAATTAAAATTTGATCAGTGCGTTGGATTCCTCTTTCCACCAGCTTTACAATGAGGGGTCACAAGCCATAGGGTTGCATTTGAAAAAATCATGTCGAGGGTGGTTTCAGCCACCCCTGAAGGGCTATATTTTTCATATTACTTGCAAAATGTAGGTAAATACATTTAAAAGTTGACGTGTCTCGGGAATTATTTGAAAAATCATTCACCACCCCGCTAGCGAATATACTCCAGTTAAAGTCTCCACCGTGTATAACCAAAATACTCACTACAAACGCACCCTGTATATTCTAAGGAAATTATTCACTTTTATACAAAAAAAAAGAAACAGGTAGGTCAAATGATTATTGGAGTCTTATTTTATACTAATAAAAAATATTAAGTTAATTCTTGCTATTAAAAGGTATTAGTAGATAAATACGAACAAAAAGCAGAAACAAAAAAGTGATTATAAATTAATGTTGGGATTTTGTTCTATAACACTATGAATCATATATAACTCATCTGATTATAGGCTAGATTAGGAAAATGTTACTGCCTGATTGTGAGTATTATAGTCGAATTAACTAGTTAATGCAAAATGGAACAATGAAATTGATTAATTAAAGAAGAGTTAATAACCGATAAGAGTCAAGAACTGTTCAGAACCTATTTCGCGCTAACTGATGAAAACATTTTGTTTGAAACATAAAGTCTATCTGGGAGTTTTTGTACTGTTCTGATGTAGAACCCTCTAACGTATTTTTTGTTTTTTTTTTTTTTAATACAAACTTTATATATAAAGACGATAGTTTTTTTATAAGCCATTTTTGATCAAAACTTTAACTTGAGTTAATGTTGAATGTAACTGCAAACTCAAAGACAGATTACTTTTTTTGTGATGTTATTTAGGGCACTCGGGATAAACCAAAATAGTAACTAAAAAGTACAATAAAGATCACCAAATAATAATAACATAAATAGGAGTACAGTACAACCTTTTCAATCCGAACACACGTTGATCCGAACGACGATAGTTCGAACTGACGAATCACGGACTGATATTCCGAACATTTCTTCGGTAAACCGAATTCTGACAAGAAAAGACTAGTCGCCACTCTTGAATCGCAACCTGTGTTTGAATATTGAACATGCTTTCCTAATATGGAATACTGTGAACCTGTATATTATTTTCCATCATATCCAGGTTTAAAATCCGTTAGATTCAGAAATACGTTAAATGTGTATGATAAAAAAATCCTAAATGTTTTCCATTTATTAAATACATTTTTACCAATATTTACCATTCAAATAATTTTTTAGTCATAAAGAATATTTCATTAATATTTTTATGAAATGGACTTACATGTTTTTGGCAGACAAGAATAAAACAATAAATGATGTAAACGGTTTTATTGAAGAACTCAGCTAAGTATAAACGTGATTCTTGACTACAATAAAAGAAAATCGTATATTTTAATTTCCACATTCTTCGCGTTCAGAGTCATTGTCCACATCTGATGTAAAAATTGTATCTCTGGCAGTTTTTGATACCGGAGAAGACTTGTACTAACCGTGAAATTCTTCAGGAATATCTCAATTCCGACACAGCTGCAGTAAACTATTTTTTCTTTTTAATTGTTATTGGTAGAATTGTTGAATACAAATATTTTAAACTTACTCTGTGACAGTTAACTGAACGACATTTCCCAAAGATTCGAATTTCTTTATGTTCTGAGAAATGATCATATATGTATATCTGTATTAAATTACTCCTGATTTACATTTTTCATATCTGAAGCATTTCACTTTCAACCAATTGATGACCTGCCCAGCTATATTTTTGCCTTATTTTTTTATCACTAACACTTCGATCATGTGTCCTTACAATCAATAAAAAATATATTGCAGACTCTGTAGCTATCACCTTTCTTTTTTTATGTCACATTTTGACCTCACAATTCTAAAAAATATTTAACCAGTAAGCGTATAAACCGGGATATACCATTTTGGTTATAGATAATTGGTAATTTGAAAGACAAATAAAAATAGAAAGTTCGACTAAGGTACAGCATTTTTGCGGTGTAAACAAGAGATAAATGGACTTGCATGAAATAAGATCTTATAGTACGAAGGCTTAAATGATTGCTTGAATTTGACTGGATTTGCCAAAAAAAAGTGGACTTAACGGATTTTTGCTGTAAGCCTACGATATATAATCCATTCATTTAATTCCTAATTTCTATATAGTCAAAAATAAACAAAACAAAAACAAATTTGTACATCCCGAATATAACTAAAACATAATATATAAGTAAAATTTTAACACAAACAAAAACAAAAAAATCTAGGTGTTAAATCTGTAAATTGGTAGAAAAATGGCTAATGTCCATTTTTACTACTACCGGGCAGAAGGCTGCATATTAGTCGTTCTTCTAATAAGGGGGCTTTCCCGCTTTTCGGTTTCAAAAAATCGTTTTTTTTTACTGAAATCGATGCGTTATACATTCAAATTTATTGTCCTGAAATTTTAAAGTGATCCGTGTATTAGATTTCGAGTTACAGCCGGATTAGTAACGACGGTCCCGGCGCTTGAAAAGAGTCACGCAGGGAAAATGGAGGTGGACAGTGTAAAGGAAGTGTTTCAACGATCCGAAGAAAAGCATAATGTAAAATATGCTCAGTATATTGGCGACGGGGACAATAAGACCTCCAAGGCGACTTTGGATTTGGACCCCTACAACAACGATCCGAAAGTAATGAAAAAGGAACGCTTCGGTCACGTGGAGAAAAACGCATGAGAACCAGGCTCCGTAATGCGAAGAAAACAAACAAGGGACTCGGGGGTACAGGAACACTGACCATCAAGGTAATAGGCGAATTGACAACTTATTACGGCCTGTTACTTATTATCCGTATTCGGCGAAATACGGATTCAGTGGAAAGAATGCGTGACGCTATCTGACGTGAAGCCAAAATGAGGTCTACAAGGCAGAGGAAGGTGTCCTGTACGGGCCCCAAATTGATGACGAACTGTAAGTAAAAAATTTTTATAATTATATGAAAAAAAAAACGTAAAAAAAACTTCAAACGCATTTTTCTCAAAACAACGTTTTTGAAACTGGAATGATATTTTTCTCGGACTCTAATTAACCGATTTTAATGATTTTTCTTTTAAAATGTTCACAAATGATGCCATTAGTGATCAACATAGGATTTTTTTTGATATTGCAAAAAATTCGATTTTTAATAACAATTTAAAGGTAGAAATTTAAGGTGAAAATCGAACATTTTTTTTCAAAGTTGCACCAAATCGCGTAAAATTTGAATTTCAAAAAACCCCTATGATAAACACTAACAACAACCCTATATTTTATAAAAATGTTTCATTTTTTGATTTCAGATGAATAGCGTCGTAGAAAAATCTCATTAATATGAGACATGTCCGCCTGAAGTAGCTGCATTGAAACAAGGATCGACGGCCGCCATTTTGGTTTAAAAAATAAATAAAAAACTAAATGTAACCTACATACCTGTATCTTTTAATTAAAAAAAAAATTGTCTCAATCTGTTTTATACTTTCCTCAAAAAAAATTCCCAAAAAAAACTTTTTTTTTCAGCGAAAAAGCGGGAAAGCCCCCTTAAGTTTAAATAGACTTTTTTTAAATTTAAATCTTTAGAACCCAACGAAGATATGATTACGTTTTATATAACTGTATAACTAAAATATGTTATAACTAGAGTTGGCCGAAATGTGCCGTAGAGCATTATTATTAGTGTGTTTGAGGTGTTTATATCGTCGGCGCCGGTATTAAGTTAATAATATAATGCCACACGAGCAAACGCCTAAAAAACTACCATTTGCTGACAAATTGAATAAAACCATGTGTGATTTCGAAGATTTATTTAGTTATGACGCAACTGTAATGTGTAGAGTCTGTAAGGAAAAACTGCAGTGTAGGGACAATTGCAATTGTAACCGTCACATAAATAGTGTGAAACATACAAAAAGATTGTACGCCCTTGAGAACTCAGTTTATGCTCAACTGTGACGTACACCTGACTGTACTTGATAAACAACCATTTCGTGAGCTCTGGAACAAATACGTTCCAGAGAAGCCGTTACCAGGTCGCACAACGTTACATAACTCTCTACCAACTGTACGCAGTCGCTTAGTAAAGTGCATTACAAGTGCATTAACCCTAGAACTACAACGTGGAACAAATTAAACAATTATTACAACGTGGGGTCATCAGTGACCCATTTTTAAATTAACCTAAATAGTTTATAGATCAAAAATACACTTATAGCATCAATTCTTTATTGTCTGTATTATCACAAAAACGCCTTATATCAGTAATACCATAAACATAAAAAAGTTAGATTAATACCAAAAAATATTTTTGAGACATTTCTTAACAAAATATAAAGAAAAATTCATATGAATGTGAAAGGCAGATATATTAGGTAATTATAGTTTTTACAGTCCTCACAAATATTAAATTGATGTTCAGCACACATATTTTTACCACAGTGAATACAAATATGACGTCCTTTCCTGTCACGAACTCTTGGACAAAAATCACACCGCTGTGAACGTTTTGAAGGGGTTTGAGCTGGTAATTCCTCGGGATATCCAAGAAAATCTCGAATTGATTGAAATTTTCTTGGAAGTCGAAGCCCTGGTCCTTTTTGAAATCAACGGTTGAGCATACCATGTAAACCCATTGCGACCAAAGAATTTTGCTCGATCGGCCACGAATTCTTGTAACACCACATCTTCACTCGGCACTTCACCCTCGGGTTCTTCTTATGTAAATTCATCTTCATCTTGATCATCCGCTAACGAACCATCTTCATCTTCACTATCACTCTCATCAACGGCTACCTCTTCCTCATTACCGTTAGATTCCTCATACAAAGTCCTCCACAATTCATGATCAATAAGAGGTGGGTTTCTGTCACCCATTATAGAAATTCTACAAAAAAAATCCTAATAGAAATTGCCATAATAAAGTAAAAAATATGGAGTTACCGAAAAAAAAGCAACGTTAAACACAACTTGGGGTCACGACGAGAAAAAATAAACATGGGGTCAAGACTTAAAACAATACGCGTCAACGCCGGCAACATACGAGGCGCGTTCATAAACTAAGGGCCGTTTGCTTATATATAAATATTGGCGCTTCGAAGCACAGTTTTACTACTGCAGCGCCATCTACTGACTCATTGCGAAGATACAGCGTCATTTGTTTTGATTCTGAAGTCGTATTGTTGTCCGTGAATGCAAAGAACAATGGCAGCGAAAATCGTTGATCCCGCCAACTGTGAAGTGCGTTCTGTGATTCGTTTCTTATGTGCAAAAGGATCGTCGGCTGCTGAAATTCATCGGGAGTTATGCCTGGTTTACGGACCTACAGTTATGAGTGAAGGAAAGGTTAGACAATGGTGCCGTGATTTTAAAAATGGCCGAACAAATGTCCATGACGAAGAGCGGAGTGGCAGGCCCAGTATCCAGACCGATGAAATCGTTTCACAAGTGGACCAAACACTGCGATCTGATCGCCGATTGACGATTAGTGGCCTGGCTAACAAATTTCCTCAACTTGGACGCACTACTGTTTACAATATTGTCACAGAAAACCTCGCATACCGCAAATTGTGTGCAAGGTGGGTACCAAAAATGCTCACCGACCACCACAAAGAGCAAAGAATGTCTAGTGGACGAAAGTTTTTGGCCCGTTATCAACAAGATGGAGATGATTTGTTTTCTCACATTGTTACTGGGGACGAGACGTGGGTATCCTACGCCAACCCAGAAACAAAACTGCAATCGATGCAGTGGCGACACTCATCTTCACCAAAACCGAAAAAGTTTAATGAAACTCAGTACACAAGTCGAAAATTGATGGCTACAGTTTTTTGGGACAAAGACGGTGTTCTTTTGGTTGATTTCTAGGAACGTGGGACAACAATTACAGCTGACGTGTACTGCGAAACGCTCAAAAAATTGAGACGTGCGATCCAAAACAAACGCCGCGGGAAACTGTCATCTGGCATAATCCTCCTCCACGATAACGCGCGTCCTCACACTGCTGCCAAAACCAATGAGAAAATTCAAGATATTCGTTGGGAACTTTTTGACCATCCACCATACAGTCCCGACCTTGCACCTAGCGACTACTTCCTCTTTTTGCATTTTAAACAGTGGCTCGGTGGACAACGTTTTGAAACCGAAGAGGGACTCAAAAACGCCGTTGTCAACTGGTTCAACTCTCAGGCGGCAAGCTTCTATGCAGAGGGGTTAAAGAAGCTGGTGCAGCGGTACGAAAAAATGCTTAGAAGTGAACGGTGATTATGTAGAGAAGTAAAGTAAGATTGTACCTAACTAAATATGACAATAAAATTTGTTTCTTATGAGTACATTTTTTTCTGTGACCAAACGGCCCTTACTTTATGAACGCGCCTCGTACATTAAACGAACAAATACTTCTACTTTGAGATTGCGCCCACAACTGAAGCTAGATGGACGGATGGCGTTGAATATAAATTACTGACGTGTGTACGCCAAAATTTCCAAACGTCTGGGTCATCGGCGACCCCATGTTGTGGTTCTAGGATTAAAAGGTACACGGCTAGGGTTATGTATTGACGAGACAACAGACTGTAAAAATCATTCTATTCTAAATGTTACTGTACGTCTATCGAAAATATACACGTCCTCTGGTACCACCTAGTAAAATACTAGCAGAGTGTAATAGCAACACAATTACGAGGGTGGTGTTGGAGATCTGCGAACAATTTGAACTGTCAACAAGTCAGGTGGAGTTATTATTGACCGATGGTGCCCCCAGGATGCTGTTAGTAGGCCGTTTGCTTAAAGAACACAGTTGCAGGTTTTTACATGTTACGTGTAAAGTCCCTGCTTTGCATCTTGTGGTAGAAACTATTAGACAATGTTTTTCAAGGTCGGCGCATTTATAGCGGGTACAGTGTTTTTAAAATTTCCTAAACGCCTTCGCGAGTTTCACAACAAATCGGCTGCCATATTTCAAAATACAGTAACTGTTATTTTCAAAGTTTTGTGTAAATTAAAGAAAACTTTAAACATATGACCCTCGAACTATTAAAGATCTTTAAATACAATTTTAACAGTTTAGGATACTATAATTGCAAGTTATTGTATACGTAAACAAAAATTTAAAGATTCTTGTGTTTTTTAAAAAAAATGCAGTTGTTGTGTTTTGGCATAGATGTTTAATAAAACGTGAGCAGAGTATATAGTAAAAAGCATTGTATCTGCACATAATATTTTCATTTTGATAATTACCATGTAACGGTTCATTTTTGTCGCCTAGTGTATATAGGTTTTTAATTAGGACTTCGCATTATAAAGGTGATATATTTATTACTTCTGCAAAGAACGCATAGTGACCTCTAGGTGTGAATGGCTAAATTTATGGTTGGGTCAAATAGATTTCTACAGTGTGTTGGTGTGGAGAAGGAAATTCCGAAATATATGTGTGTTTTAAATAAAAATGTTGATTTTATGTCGTTGGGTAGTTAAATTTCGTATTTTTTTTTCTTAGTTCTCACTCTTTCTAAGGTCAGAATGAACCCTGGGTGTGAAAAATTCAAACAAACTCCTCGTTGACAATAAAAGGTTTTTTTTTTTTTTTGGTTAACAAAATAAATCCTGGACAGAGTTTGTGAGACATAGATGGAAACGCGACGGCTGGAAATTGATGTGATTTTTGGTTGCAATCACCTATCGTAGGATTATTTTCCAAGCTGTCCAATTGTGATTTTCTTTTTGGTTTTGTTTTTGGCATATAGAAAATCGCACCCACTGGTTGGGGATTCATAGTCTTCGCCTTCCATAACTTTATTACGTCAACCCTTCGAAGAAGGTAAGTCAACGAGTCTAATATTTCTTCTAGGAGTTTCAAATGTGATATCCTGAGTCACTATGTTATTGTTTTTTTTTGTTGGTCAGTTAGTATAATAGCAATGTCTTTTAGGGTTTACGTAACGGGTCTCCGTAAAGGATTTATGTAATGGTCGACGTATAGGATCTATGTAACGGGTCTAAATAAAGGATCTACGTAACGGGATTACGTCACAGCGTGCATTCTCTCCTCGTCCAATAGATCGTACCTGAGTGGGTCCAGATTGGCTCTGCATCTTCCTTGGAGGAGATTGGGTTGGCTGCTTCTGGTGAGATAACGAAAGACGGGTTGTTGCCCCAGCTACTCCCCCTAGGACGCCCCTACGGTTCCACCCAGCCAGGAGTCACGCAAGTTTTTCCTGTATTTGCTATTTCCGTGTCTTTTTTTTGTGGCTTATATGAATATTATTGAAGAACCTTGGAATTTGTTTTTATGATTTACTGTGTGCTCGATTTAAGAATCCTAAAAATTAAGATAGAAAAAGTGTGCACCTGATATAGCTATATCGCGGTATCTATGATTTATATGTTTGCTATTATTTTTTTGTTCTCTTTATATCTCACCCCTGTTTAACTGTACTTTTTTTGTTGTTGTTATGTACACTTAATGTTGAGAATATATAGGCCCAAGGGATTCTATAAACCATATGAGTCTTATTTAATTATTAATATGAGTTATTTAATTTCTTTTGTTTATGTTATTTGAGAATCTGGAACAACAAAAGTAATAAGATCATACCTCCTTCTCTTTCGTGGTTTATTGAGACTAATTTATTTATGCTTTTTTTATCTCTAGTACTTGGCTGGCTTAAACCACGTGGCGCCCTGATATTTTTTTTTTGTTGACATAGTAACCCCGCCCGTCTTCACTGAAGCTAGCGGCAGCCAGCTATAGTCCTGTGAGGTTTGAGATTGTCCAGATTGTATATGTACGTGTATGTACCTATATATATAAGTATTTTTTTTATTTGGCTAGATATACCGAAATAAGAAGAATCGTGTGTGGGAAAAAAATAAAGCGTCACAACCACTTGCTGTGACCAATAATTACCACTTACTTTGTGACCAATAATTACCAATTAATTTTTTGACCAATAATTACCACTTAATTACCACTTGCTTTGACCACTTACTGTATTACGAGTAAAACCATCTAACTAAAATATATTTTCCAATTCACAGTAACTGTCAGATACTGTGTTACGGGTAAATGTTTGTAAAACATTCTCTTCCGGATGTTGCGTCCAATACACAGTAAGCACCACATACTAGGTTTCGCCTATATTTTACTATTGAAAAATAGCATTTGCTGGGTTTTGGCGTAGAAAACCAAAAATTGTATTGTAGATACTGTGTTTTGCCGAAATATATGTGCGTAACTATGAAAGATATTCATTTTCTAGGTAGTGCAATATACGCGGAATAAACACAATATCTGCTCGGAGTAAAAAATGAATTTTTGAGACGAATGTTGGATACTGTGTTTTGAAATGTGGCAGCCGAAATGTACTGGTATTCCCGAAACATCGCAGACGGTTCTTACTAACTAGTTGGGGAACATGGTTGAAAGCCGATTTTTATTATGCCGAAGATTTCCAGCAAATAAATCTGTTATTTCGCAATGCAATCCAGATCCATGGGATCCAGTCCAAATATCAAGATGTGTCCGTTGAAACAGCTTTAAAAACGAACATACAGTTTTTGTAAACTACAAAACTTTTGACAGTAAAGGTTTGTCTGACTCCATACCAAAATTGCAGAATAATGTGTTGTCGTTAGCTAACTATGTGTAGAGTCACTACAAATAGTTGACGAAATAAATTCGATGCTGCAAGCTATAGGTGACGAAATAAATGAGCCAGTTAAAAATAAGGTCAAAAGTGCATTAAAAAAAGACACCGATTTTACCAAATTAAGATTTTGTGATGGTGCATCTACAGATACGTTAAGTGAGCGGCATAAGGGTTAAGAACGGTTATTATCAAAATATAAGCATACATTTTCACTACAGCGAACACAACTCTCGAAGACAACTATAGAAATTTATCTGATGCTACAAGGTTTTTTTCTGCTCCAATTCTTGATAGTCTTCGATAATCTTCTCCAATTCGTCTCCAATCAAAAAAAAGTAAATATTCTAAGGCGCAAAAAACTTACATCATTTTTTATATATTCAGAATGCTGCAAGAGCGCCCTTTACAATTTACATGAAACTGATTGATAGATTTAAATGTCTCTCTTGAAAAACCAAATCACCAAATTTGGAGAATAAATGTTATTTTTGAAAGAAGTAATTTATGGAGATCGAAAATAAAATTATAACTTTGACCCCCTGTAACTGAATTACCAATAACTTTTGGACTAAGCCAAGTTTAATTATATCGTAATATTTTTACCCAAAGAATCTGTAGTTTCGCTGTGTGCGCTTAATAATGGAACACCCTGTATACGAGATAAGTTCACATAGAGTTTGTGATATTGCGACTATATAAACCGAAACGAATGAACCAAAATTTAATAGAAGCATTGTACTTTATATGCCTATCTTCTATCAAATTTTATTTAATTTCCTTCGGTTTATATGGTCGCAACAATATGATTTCAGTTTATACGAGGTGTGTAAATTAAGTAATGAGACTGGCAACTTAACAAACGATCTAGCAACACTGCCGAGACGGGACTTGGAAGGGCGGTAGGTTAACATGTAGTGCCCCTACAGTACAGGTTTGAACGTGTTAGATTAATTTGTTTGTTCTTTGTGACTGTTTTCGTAAACCATTTTTTTCTAATGCGTTTTAAAATGAGTGACATTAATTTCGAGCAACGGTGTGCTATCAGGTTTTGCTTCAGACTTGGACACAGCGCAACGGATACTTCTGCAAAACTTCAATACTCCTACGGAGACAGTGTTTTTTCAAGAGCCCAGGTTTTTCGGTGATTTAATACATTCTCACTAGGAAAATAGTCGATTGAAGATGAACCACGCAGCGGAAAGCCTTCATCTTCAAGAACCTATGAAAATGTCGATCAAATACGGGATCTTGTGCGTTCAGATCGTCGGTTGACGACAAGAATGATCGGGGAAGAGTTAAATTTGAATCACACCACTGTTCATCAGATTTTGACTAAAGTATTGGGAATGAGAAAAATCTACGCAAAAATGGTTCTTTCCTTTCGCAGGAACAAAAGGGCATCAGGAGAGAAAGGTGTCTGATCTGAGAAAGGTGGTGAAAGAAAAATGATTCCCATTTTATGGAACGTGTCTAGTGATTAGGCTTGAGTGTTTGAGTACGACCCGGAACTAAACGCCAAAGCATGGAATGACACACTTCAAGCTCTCCAAGACCAAAAAAGCAAGAACGAGCAAGTCGAAGATCAAATGCATGCTGATTTGCTTTTTGATAGCCAGGGAATTGTCCACAAAGAGTTTGTGCCTCCAGGCGAAACAGTAAATCAACACTTTTATAGAGAGGTTCTTGAAAAACTTCGAAAAAGGGTCATGCGTGTGAGACCAAACATCAAGAACAACTGGATGTTCCCTCTGGCTCCTCAGCCTCCTTATTCGCCTGACTTGAGTCCTTGTAACTTTTTTCTTTTTCCGAGATTGAAAAATCACTTCAAGAGACGTCATTGTGGGACCATAGAAAACATTCAAATGGCTGTAACCAACCAGTTGAAGGCTATTCCAGTATATGAGTTCCAGCACTAATATGAGGAATGGAAGAACCGTCTCCAGCGCTGTGTGGCTTCCCAAAAAAAGTTATTTTAAAGGAGACAATACTGAATTGTAATTCTATTCGAATTCGAAAAAAAAAAGTCTCATTACTTAATTTGCCCACCTCGTAATACACAGAAATTAGTCAGATCCATAGCTCTAGTAATTATTGCCCTGAACTTTCGTCAATTTTGTTACCTGATTGCTGTGTCAAGTGAACATAAATCATATTTTAGAAGTTATCGAATTTACTTCATTAAAACATAATCCGATTTATTTTCTTTACATCCCTCGTGAATTGGAAACGAAACATAATTAAGGTACTTGCTCTTTTCACACTGATTAGAGACGACAAAGAAGATTCGAAATATACAGTAAGTACTTCTGAATATAAACACAAAGTCCCGGTGCAAGACGGCTCAAGTAACTTCGAGTCTCCGATTGCGACTGGAATTGCCTTTCCACTTTTGTATTATCTGGTTAATTAATTGCTTGACAACCTTCAATAGCTACCCCACGGCAGTTCCATTCAGTCTCGTACAATAAACACAAAGAAGGTAGCATCTAAATAAATACCAAACGGAGAATGAGGATCGCGTTGAACTCTTCCGTGCCTATAGCGCGACACACTAAACGAGAGAATAACTGAATTAAGACGGCTAATTCAAGGCGATTTCCGGCAGTGTTCCACTAATAGTCCAGGAACTTTAGCAGTTAAAGGGGGAAAGTTTACGTGGAGCATTTTTGGACCGAACACTCAGAGCCCGCTACTAGTCCAGTAGGCAGGGAAGTAAAATCATCAAAAAGTATTCTTGAAACATATAGGGCTAGTTTTGACGGTCTCCTATGTATTTTTTTTTGTGTAGAACCCAATGCGAGGGGTCTGTAGAGCTGAAACGGTCCGCTAATTTTTAAATTAACAATTTGTCAAAAAAAAAGTATTTTTTTTCACATTTCCGCTTATATATCCGTTCCTTGGCATATTTTAGATAGCATATGCACATAAGAAGTTGTAGCCTATTGAATTTCCAAAATTTTAAGCCCAACCCGAAGTCTCCAAGTGCTATTGTTAACTTGCAAATTACTGCTGAAATTGAAAAGGTGCTTTTTCTTCACTATTTTTTTACTTCGAAAGTAGGGCGACTATGATGGGCCTGCTATTTGTAGTATGATGTTACAAAAAATATTTCAGCTCGATCTGTTAATCACTGTTCGAGTAATTAATGATCGTTTTTTTTTTGCAAGCCTTAATTAACAATGACGCCATTTCTTTGTTTATTGTACGATATTGACCGGGTTGGGCTAGAAAAATCATACATCTCTTCAAGTTTGCGAGACTTTTTGAGATTTTGAAAAATATTAACTATAATATCTATATGACTATAATATCTTGAAGTTAAGCTTCAAGACGCGTATTTAAAAAAAAAATGGGCGTCAAGATGTTATAGTCACAATTCCGAGAATTTCGAAACGGCAACGCTAAAACAATATATACGTCAAGTCAAAAAAAGGTAGTCGCGTAGAAAACGTTATAAAATTGGCCCAAATTAATATTTTTCAAAATCTCATAGTCTCGCAAACTTGAGATTTATGATTTTTCTAGCCCAACCCGGTCAATATCGTACAATAAAGAAAGAAATGGCGTCGTTGTTAATTAAGGCTTACAAAAAAATTCGATCGTTAATTGCTCTAAAAGTTAATAACGGATCGAGCTGAAATTTTTTTGTAACTTCATACTACAAATAGCAGTCCCTCCCAATTTAATGATCATAGTCGCCCTACTTTCGAAGTAAAAAAATAGTGAAGAAAAAGCATTTTTTTTCAACTTCAGCAGTCATTTGCAAGTTAACAATAGCCCAACCCGAACTTGGAGACTTCGGGTTGGGCTTAAAATTTTGGAAATTCAATAGGCTACAACTTCTTAAATGCATATACTGTATAAAATATGCCAAGGAACGGACATATAAGCGAAAATGTGAAAAAAAGACGTTTTTTTTTTCACAAATTGTTAATATAAAAAATTAACGGACGGTTTCAGCTCTACGGACCTCGTGCATTGTGTTCT
Organism: Aromia moschata; assembly: GCA_029963805.1. NCBI lineage: Eukaryota > Metazoa > Arthropoda > Insecta > Coleoptera > Cerambycidae > Aromia > Aromia moschata. Next base: position 184,550 of record JAPWTK010000368.1, on the reverse strand, counting down.
ACGCAAAAAAATACATTGGTAACCGTCAAAACCAGCCCTATATGTTTCAGGAACACATAAAAGTCTCTGCCTACTGTACTATACCTATCACGGCAATAACACGTCTACAAAAAAAAAAAAAAAACTTTCCGCTCCAGGAATCCAGCTCTATTTTTTTTGTGCTGAAAAAGAATTTTTAACACAAAAAAACTTTCTACCCCGTAGATTCTCAGTAAATCCCGGTGTTTTGTTGTCAAATACGTTTTTACTCGAAATATTATATATTTTTTTGAAATATTAATCAGATTTATCATTCATGAAGTATTTTTAAGCGCTGAATACGATCCGGTTATCAAGATTTGTACTAGACCCTTCCATTTCCAATAAAATGAGAATTTAGGGTGAAAAACAGCCCAAAAATGAAGGAATTTGTGTTGTTCAAGAACGTATGACCAGCCATGTCATCTCCGAAGTATTTTTACGCGCTGAATACGATTCCGTTGTCAAAATTTGTGCTATATCATTCCATTTTCCATAAAATGAGAATTTAGGGTGACAAACAGCCAAAGGCTATTTTGACGGTTGTTATGATTTTTTATAATATGGTAGCATATACGAGGTGTGGCTATTAAATAACCGAACTGATGCTGCTACTAGCGCGTTTGAACAGAACTGTGTCTGGTGATAGTTTCCCCACCCTGAGCTCGCTGGCCAAGCCAGAGGGTCGCTCAGTTTGACTGTAGCAGTCGTTTGAATTAGTCTACGCACAAGTGACGCGTCGAAAAAAATGTTAAGTGTTCGGATGGTGGCAACGAGTTAATCTCATGTTTCTTGCTAAACTGGGGTAAACTTTTACAGAAGCGTATGCAATGTTAAAAGAAGTGTACGGGAATGAATTTTTATCCCACACACAAGCTTTTGAATGGTTTAAACGATTTAAAAAGAGACGTGAAACGACCGAAGGCGATCCGCGCCCCGGACGGCCTTCAACGTCAAAAACGGACGAAACCATTGGTACAGTAATTGGTAAACAAATTGCTACAACAAAATTGGTAAAGTAATCTGCGAATATTGTCGTCTAAGCATCCGAGAACTTGCTGAAATAACAGGAATCGACAAAGAATGTGTTCGCCAAATTTTGCATGAATCGTTCAACATTAGCAAAGTTTGCGCAAAAATGGTGCCAAAACTCCTCACTCCCGAGCAAAAGGAATCAAGAATGAATATTTGCGAACATTCTAAACAACGTTACCACTGATCCAGGCTTGTTAGATACAGTGATTACTCGTGATGACAAGATTCGAAAGTGTGGAATTTATATTAAAATAATGGGTGGCAACATGTGAAAAAATTTTTATATAGGTATCTTACCGTTATTTGTAGAGGAAATCAGCTCGCCTGTCCTTATTGTTCACAAAAATGTTAACCGCCTTTTCATTAAAGTCCCGGATTGGTTTCACAAAATTTAATACAATTAATTATTTGGTTTAAAATATGTTTGTTTTTATCCTCATTTTCATTGTGACGTCTTATATTTTCACGATATAAACTATCAAGCTGTTGCCTTATGTCTACCTTTCCCAACACATTAAAATCTAAGATGTTATGTAAATGTTTTTTCATTGTAATTAGCATGTTTCTTAGCTCGTTCATTTAAATGTTTTAAATCACTCACCCCTTCTTGAGTCCATGCATTTTGGTTGCCACCTATCACTAAACAAATACAACAAAACAGTTTGTTTATTTTACGACACTACTATTAAAATGTTTTGAATAATTTCGCGATTTTCCTACGTCTGTTTTGGAAATAATCAAATCGGGTATCGGCCTTCCTAACCGTTTAATTTCCGTTCGGATCTCGTATGTAATATCTTTATTAGTTAATAAAAAGTCCACCGAATTCATTTTGGAACGTTTCACCATCAAAAACAGTAAAAACACACTTCTCAGCGAAGAAAATAAACAATAAAACTAAAAACGGTCACTCAACAAGTGTGATCCGTTCAGCTGATTTTCGACTGATTTAACGACGTTTTGTCTGCAATGGTCGCCAAACTTTACCAGTCACCGAAAAAAGCCCGATTAAAAACGAGGGCTGGGAAACTGTGTACCCTCGCCCACGCGCGCGAAATGCGAGGAATTCAGACTACGGTGGCTCGGTGCTCGATCGCTAGTCTGTCATATATATGTGATAAAAAAAAATTGTGGTATAAAAGGAATAATAATTAGAATATGAATAGTTTGTCGTATACAATTAATTGATATTATTGTAACAGTAATTTATAGTAAATTAACACAAAAGAAATATTTTCTATTGAAATTTGAGCTGGGCACGTGCCCCTGTGCCCTTTATCACCAGCTGCCACTGCATTGAAGGCGAAAAAAGTTGCTGTAATTGTTAACGAATAAAAAGTGTTATGACATCAGTCCGATTATTTAATAGCCACACCTCGTATTTTATTATTTTCATTTTTATTATGGTTGTTTTTGATTTTAATGTATAATTTATTTTTTGTTCCTTCTTGTATGTTTATTGTTGATACTATTTATCATTTTATTAGTTTTCTTCTTTTCGTTATGATCGGACCTGTGTAGCAGTAATGCAAGTGCTTAAAAGTTCTTCAGGCTCGATTGCTTCTGAAAATATATTTATTGTTGCTGTGAGATTGCTTTGCCAATGCCTGGAGCCTGGAACATAGATGAGAAAGTTGGAATCCTTACCAACCTGTAAATACTTCCGAAGTAATATCAATTTATTGAGAATTTTACAGAGGAGGAATGGTTGTAAACATACTTCGGAAATGATATGTCTGGTCATACGTTCTTGAAAAACACAAATTATTCCATTTTTGGGCTGTTTTTCACCCTGAATTCTCATTTTTTGGAAAATTGAAAGGTCTAACACAAATTTTGGCAATGGAATCGTATTCAGCGCGTAAAAATACTTCAGAAATGACATGTCTGGTCATACGTTCTTGAAAAAAGAACGATATGTCTGTTTTCTTGCCGTATATTTTCATTTGTCGCAAATATTCTTGTCTTTGTCTAACAATTCGTCGGAACTCCATTACAGCCATCTGTTTACATATCTTTTTATACGGAAAATCACACTCTATGAATATATCCCTTAGTGTCTCCAAATATGTATATTTATAATCAGGATAATCCTGCAATTGTTCTTTGATAAGAGGTAGGGTAGGTACTTTATTTTCTTTATAGAAATTGTATATTCTACGGATATCGCGTTTAGCTACCTCATCGATATTTTTAAATTTTTGCTGTACTCGCTTTCTTTTAATACTGTGATCGGTAATAACTAGAGTTCGTGCGAGCGCGGAGTGTAACAGGACCGTAGTCAGTTTACGAATGAAAATGTTAATATGTTCACAGAAACTATGTTGCATCATAGTACATTATTAAATAGTATTACTTATTACCAAGCGCGAATGTCACAGGACCGACACTATGCCATGCATGCCCTTGACTCGTTGGCCTTCACAGCTCCCAGCTGACTTGCATTACGAAAATACGCTAGCAATTTTAATTATTTATGGCACGCTGTAACAGACAGTCGTCGGTATTGCATCGCGTTGATACGTTTCGTTTTTACATATTCGCCGTGTCTTGTATTCGCCATGTGTTTAAATATTAATAATTACTAGTTGAGGGGGAGAAGTGCACAATTTGAAATAATGAGTGATGTACAAAAAAATATATACGACGCCAATAATATACGCCCAGTCAGTAATACAATAAAAGAAAAAAATGCAAAGCGTATTAAAAAAATCCAGGATATTTCATTTTGGAAAATATATGTAAAGGTACATATCAGGAGTTACCAGAAAATATATTATTATATAGTTCATACCTCAACAATTGCTCATACTGTCCATTGTCAACAGTAGACGTTGAACGGTCCTTTTCCATACGCAAGTTAATATTAATTGATAAACGTCGCCGTTTCACACTTAGTAAAGCACATAAAAATATGTTTTAACCACCGCCAACCTGCCATGGGAACCTTGTCTCAACACTGACGTTTATCGGGTAAGTGTTGCCATTGTTACGTGTTATCTTAATTTATAAGTATGGAGACATCCAAAAAAAACGTCATCAAAGTTGGCCGAGAAAAAAAAGACGTATTTCTATTCTTGATCGAATTTATAACCTTATTTACTTGTCAAGACTGTCATATCATATGACAGCCATTGTTTATTTTACAAATTGTGACAGTCACTTGTCAAAAGTTTGACATAACCGAAAAGCTTAGACATGACCGCTATTTCCATCTCTCTCGTTCATAGCCAGAGTTGATGACGTTTTTTTTGTCTCTATATGTCTCTATATTTTATCCTTGACTTAACCGTACTGTTTGGTAAAAATAATACTACATATGTTGCTACATAATTTATGTAAACATATTAATATTTTCATTTGTTAACTGACTACGGTCCTGTTACACTCCGCGCTCGCACGAACTCTAGTAATAACTCCCTCTCTAATCACACGATATATTATTGTACGAGCAAGTTTTGTTAATGTACAATTCCTTTCAACAACGTTATGTTCAGAATATTCTCCATTTTCGCTTTTTAAACAATTATACGTGTTTAAAATGACTGTTTGAGTTTGTGGATTAAGTCCTTATTTTTAAACCCTGTAGACCAGTGGCGGCTCGTCAGGGAGGCAGAGGAGGCAGTGCCTCCCCTGTGAAAAGTTTTTTTTTTATAAACCTACATACCTATAATACCTTTCATTTTTAAATTCATATGTATATCGGGTTAAAAATTAATTTCTAAAAATAAAAATATTAATAAACATTATTATGTGAAAGGGGTTCCTGCACTATTATTTGCAACATATTCATCCTCATAAACGACCAAGGGCCTAGTCTATCACCGTGGTGGCAGCTTCCGATGTCAATATTTTCACATATCTACTTTCACGGGAGAGCAGGCCTCGCGCTTCGCACCATCTGTGTCTGTTAATAAATTTAACTCTTAATGTCAGTGGCATTAAAGGTCATTTAAAAAACTGCATAGCGGAGGCAAACACGCCCACCTCCCACTTCTCACGCGTGACAGCGCAGAAAACGAGTTATTTGATTTCATGAACCTAACAACCTAACCTACAAAATTTAATTATTGTTCCAACTAAGTTATTGTGCCATGTTTTGGAAATTTTCGTTGGAAAGTGCTGTTATTCTTGCTGGGTTTTTTGAGTGCTTTGAGTGGTATAGGAGGGTAATAATAATTATTGAAAGTGTACCATATTACTTACACGTACGTAATTATTTGAACGTTTTATTTAATTAATTATACAAAATTATAATGGAGGTAACTGGTGATTGTAGCAGTTTGTTTCATAATAATAATAATACTAGTTGTAATGATACTAAATAAATATTCGAACCTGCAATGATATTGTTGAGTATTTTATAAAGTACAATGTTAGTCGCCTGTCTTATGAGGATAATTTATTTGGTAGAGATTTAAGAGTACCGCGACCAGATCTAAGTAACACTTTAATTAATCAGGGTAAGCCGGCTCGTAGTTTTGTTAATACGGGGTATAATAAATGCAAATGGATTAGCTGGTTCTCTAACTTTAAATAAATTATCGTGTTGGCCCTGTGTATTATTTTCAAATCATGGAGATCTCCATGATTTGAAAATAATACTTGCTTGAACAAAGTCTGGATTTGATATAATAATAATAATAATAATAATAATAAAATGTTTATTTACTACTGTAACGTTTTTATTTATTTCGGGTTCGTGAGGTGTGAAAAATTAAACTCGCACTTTTAAACTAACACTATTTATTTACACTAATACAACTGCTACACTATTTAACTACACTAATTTATTTTTATACAATTTATTTAGAGCGTTGTACGGAGAGCGCGCCGCTTAGATAATTCAAATAGAACTATTCCCCGCCGCCCAGTGCGGCTATTTTATAGTGTCGCCGAAAACTCTAGATGACACCAGGCTCGTCCGTACGACGTTCGAGATACGTCCCGAATAGAACTCGGTGCGTCACCTGTTTACGTCCGGCGCTCGGCCGGCGAAGTCAACCGCAAGAGGCACGACTCGGCGGACTCCGTAACACTGCCCCCTCCTTAAAGACATTTCGTCTCGAATTGTGTCATCCTCTGGTCCGTGTCGATACCTGCAGAATGACCCATTCTTGCATCGGGAGGTCTGGTAGAAGAAGCAGTCCACAGTTTTCTCGTTGAGCGATCTCCTGGGGTTGTAACAGCATACCAGAACCTCAATTCCAGTAAACCGGAAGAGGACTTCTAGCATACTCCTGATCACCCTCCAATCCAGGCCATCTAGTCCGCTGGCTATCTTCGGTATCGCCAAACTGCTTAAGCTCTGGGACAAGAGCACATCCCTCAGCTCGACTAGTGTGTCCCAGACTGTTTGATAAGTTGGTTTATGGTGCGATAGCTGCTTGGTCACCAAATAGAAAACGGACCTCTCTTTCTCCTGCTCGGCCGCCGTGATTTGAAGGACTCGTCCAACCTCTGGTCTTTGTCTGCGTAACTCCTCCAACTGTCCAAACGCCTTCTTGAAGGTAAGTGCAATCCCTCGGGACATTCGGAGATCCGCTGCCACACAGTGAGCAAGACAGAAGTCAGCAGGAGCCTGGAACAGGTCACGTGGTTCTTCTCGCGTTACACCGTAGCGAGCTTTCTGGCCGTTGGAATGAAGCAACATGAATTCCTCGAAGGAGAGCTCGCCGTCTGGTGGACTGACGTGTCGAACTCTGGCTTCAGCTTGTTCGTCATTATTTCCGGCGAAAGGGGCTAAACGGTTGAAGTGGACCACCCTGGGTTTTCCTCTTGGCAACTTCTGGATTCGGTAGACTACATCGTTAATCCGGGTGACGACCTCATACGGACCTTCCCAGGAGCTTTGAAGTTTTGGAGATAACCCACGACGACGTTGTGGGTTATATAACCAGACTTGGTTGCCGGGCTGGTACCTGCCATCGTTGGCGTTGATGTCGTAGGTCTCCTTCATGCGGTCGCTGGCGCCCTGGATATTTGAACGGACTCGTTCGTGGATGTCGTCCATTCTCTGGCGTAGAGTACTGACGTAGTCCTCTCCAGCCACGTCGTCCCCTGGTGTACAGCCGAACTTCAGGTCACAGGGTAGACGCAGTTCACGGCCCATGACGATGCTTGCAGGTGTTTGCCCAGTTGTTTCGTGAACCGACGACCGGTAGGCTAGCAGGAAGAGGTGGAGAAACTGGTCCCAGTCCCTCTGGTGGTCAGAGACTACTTTGGACAAGTACCGGTTAATGGTCCTATTCATTCGCTCCACCATTCCATCTGACTGCGGATGCAGTGCAGTTGTCCTCGTCTTACGGATGTCGAGTGTACGGCACACATTCTGAAACAGAATCGACTCGAAATTTCTCCCCTGGTCCGAATGTAATTCCAGAGGTACACCAAATCGACAAATCCAGTCCTTGATGAGAGCGTCCGCCACAGTAGAAGCCTCTTGGTTTGGAAGGGCATACGCTTCTACCCATTTACTGAAATAATCCATCACGACGACGATGTATTTATTTCCATTATCTGTTTCCGGAAACGGACCTGCTACATCGATGGCAATTCTTTCAAACGGACTACCCACGTTGTATTGTCGCATTGGAGCCTTCGGGTGCCGTTGCGGACCATTACTTGCAGCGCACACCACGCATTTCTTGCACCACTCCTTCACGTCAGTAGTGCAGTTCACCCAGTAGAAACGCTCCCTAACTTTTCCCAGCGTCTTTGTTACTCCTAGGTGTCCGCCAGTGCTTCCATTGTGGATCTCCTCCAATACCTCTGGCACTCTGTTTCTGGGGACTATCAGTTGTTTTCGCTCTTCGGTACCATCTGATTTCTCCAGAACGCGTTTTAAGAGTCCGTCGCATAAGACGAGGGAATTCCACTGAGCCCAGTACGACTTTACTGTTGGCGAATACCGTGACACCTCCTCCCAAGTGGGTTTCCGATCTTCTTTCTTCCAATTCACAATTGGTTTCAGATTCGGGTCATTCTCTTGGTCTTTCAAAACCTTTTCCGACAGCCAATCATCGTTCACCGCCGTCGTTCTGTATACTAAGATGTCCTTTTCTTCTGCCCGCTGACAATGTTTGCAATCCTCAAAGCAGGGTCTTCTGGATAGCGCATCAGCGTTGCGGTGAACTTTGCCTGCACGATGTTCGGTGTCGAAATCAAATTCTTGGAGTCGCTCTATCCACCTGGCTACCTGTCCTTCAGGATTCTTGAACTGTAGAAGCCATTTTAGCGCCGCATGGTCCGTTCTCAGCAAGAATTTCCTCCCATACAGGTATTTATAGAAGTGTTCGACAGATTTCACTACCGCCAGTAGCTCCCGCCTGGTAACACAGTAGTTTCGCTCAGGTTTCGACAAGGTTTTACTGAAGTATCCAATAACCTTCTCTTGGCCGTCCTGAATCTGAGACAAAACTGCTCCCAAACCTACATTACTGGCATCGGTATCCAAAATGAATTTTCCATCTGGGAGAGGATAGCTCAGGATAGGTGCGCTCGTCAACGCTTCCTTTAAATGTCGAAACGCTTCACTGCATTCATCGTCCCATTGGAACCGTCTTTCTCCTTCCGTGAGTCGAGTCAGTGGCTTGGCAATATTGGCAAATCCGGGCACATATCGACGATAGTAAGTGCATAACCCGAGGAAACTTCGTAGATCATGCTTATTGCCGGGTACTGGCCACTCTCGCACTGTTTTGATCTTCTGGTCATCCACTGCCACTCCTTGACTGGAAACAACATGGCCCAGATACCTTACTTCCTTCTGGAATAGATGACACTTTTTCGGGCTAAGCTTTAGGCCAGAGGTTCGCAAACGTTGAAAGACCTCCTCCAGATTTTTCATGTGATCCTCAAAGGATTTTCCAACCACGATGATGTCGTCGAGGTATACAAGACATGTCTTCCAAGAGAGTCCTTTTAACACAGTTTCCATCAGCCTCTCGAAGGTTGCCGGAGCGTTACATAATCCAAACGGCATTACGGTAAACTGCCATAGTCCTGTACCCAGAGTAAACGCAGTTTTCTCTCGATCCCGGTGTGCCAACTCTACTTGCCAATATCCACTCTTCAAATCTAGGGTTGAGAAATTCTTTGATCCTGATAGAGTATCCAAGGTGTCATCGATTCTAGGCAATGGATAGCTGTCTTTCTTTGTCACGTTGTTTAATTGACGGTAATCCACACAAAATCTGGTAGAGCCATCTTTCTTCTTTACCAATACAATTGGTGAAGCCCACGGACTATTAGATGGTTCAATGACTCCATCTTTTTCCATGTCCTGCACGATTTTATCGGCTTCCTCGCGTTTGGCTAATGGCAATCTTCTTGCTGTTTGTCGGACGGGCCGAGCGTCGCCCGTGTCAATTTTGTGTCGGATTACATTTGTCCTGCCCTTTCCACCTTGCCCATCATCGAAAATATCTGCGTACTTAGTAATCAGACTCCTTAGCTTCGTCGTTTGATCACTTCTCAAGGATCTTGAGGAAGATGATAGGAGGTTTGCTAACTCGCCTGTAATCTTCTTAACTGAATTTTCTTGAGCATCTAATTTTCGAATGACGGAGGAAACCGAAGAACAGTACCCTAAAATGATTCCTTTTCTAAGATTCACTGGGTGATGATTGAGGTTCATTATTCTCACCGGTACTGTTTTCTCGGTCAGCAACAGAGATTTTCCTACAGCTATTCCTCTTGCTACCTCGCCGTCGTGTGACCTTGGCTCAAACATCATTATATTTCCAACACACGGGTTACCGTCCAAATGAGCGTCCAAGATCATTTCACTTCGTTCCGGCACTGCCGTATCCTCTGCCAGGACAACTCGGATTGTTTCCTCCGTCTTTCGATGTAGTACGATTTCCTCGCCATTTATTTTCAGAACATTATTCTTGAAGTCCAGTTCAAATCCCTTGGTGTTCATAATGTCCATTCCAAGAATAAGTTCATCCTCAATTTCAGCTACCAGTGCTCGATGTTCAAACGACACGTTTCCAATGACAATTGTGACGTTGATCTCACCGCGAATGGTAGCGGGATCTCCAGTTGCAGTACGTAGTCGCCAGCTGGTCGGAGTAATTCTTGCTGCGGTTCCAACAATATCTGGTCTAATGATAGTTCTCGTTGCACCCGTATCTAATAGCAACAGTCTCTCTTTTCCATCGACTAGTCCATCGACAAAAACACTATTAGACGGGTGTTGAAGAGATGCGACTCGTGCAATTTTCTTTGGGGCTTGCTTCTTAGAGGTTGACGATTGCCCCTTACGGTCAACCTCATTTAGTTTTCCGACGAGGGTGACGTTTCCTTATTTCTAGGGCAGCGACTACGGACATGTCCAACCTTACCGCAATTCCAGCACCGAATTTGCCTCTTTTCCAACATGCCCTCGACGACTCGCCTAATTTCTGCTTCATTGCAGGTTCCTTCTTCAACACCGTCCTCCATCCTACGGACCTTAGCTTGACCTCTGCAACTCTGTTTAGCAGCTTCGAATTCCAAAGCTCGCGCCAAAGCATCCACCAACTTGCTGGGACGAGCGAGAGTCAGAGCTTGACGGGTCTCAGTATCACGCAGACCATCTAAAAATGCCTGCACGGCTAGTCGTTCCATGACGTTCTCCGGCGTAGATGAGTATGCCAAACGAACTAACCGCGCTATGTCCGCTTCGAATTCCTGCAGCGATTCGTTACTTTTCTGATAGCGGTTCTTCAACTGCGAGTGGTAGACATGCTCAAGATGGGACTGACCATATCGCATTTCCAGGTGTCGGACAAGTTGGTGGTAATCCTCTTGTTCTTCAAGAGAAAGCGTCTGCAATATATCCGTTGCATCGCCGCGTAGCGCTAACGTCAGCGCTGTAGCCTTCTCCGCCAATGACCAACCATTTGCCTTCGCTGCAGCCTCAAATTGTCGTAGATAATTGACCCAGGAGCTCTTACCATCAAACTGTGGTGGTTTCATGCGAATTTTCGACATTTCCATGTGACTACTTGCCTGGGGATTAGTCATCCTGTCGATGTCGCTACCAGGTGACTTCAGAGTGGTATTGATCATGCGTTGTTGTTCCCCACCTTCTAAAACCAACGTTGCAAATTTCCTTTCCATTTCTAGAAACTTGTTCTGGAATTCTTCTTCTACGGTAACTAACTTATTTTCCATTTCCCCAAATTTGCCGTCCATTTTTTTCTGGAGCCAACTAGAATTTTCCGTAATTTTCTTTTCTAAAGTTGTATAATTTTCCATTAGTTTTTGATCCATGTTTTCTATTAGTTTCTGTTCCATCTTAGTGGAATTTTCGACCAACTTTTGCTCCATTCCTCTTAAGTTTTGCTCCATCCCTCTTAAGTTTCCAGACGTTTCCTCAAATTTCTGTTGCATTTGGGTGGCATTTTCTAAAAGTTTCTCTTCTAAATTTTTCTCCAAGCTTCCAGATGATTCCTGGAGTTCTTGTTGCATTTTGGTGGCATTTTCTAATAATTTGTTTTCCAAACTTTGCAACGCCGAATTTATATCGCCAGCAATTTCGAATAAAAATATGTCGGGATTTTCACCTTCATTTTCCAGAGCTTCTTTAAGTCTATTTTGCAGATCGGCCTTTTTCCCTGTCGTCTCGCACTCCCGTTCTTCAAGTTCTCTTTTCAAATCCGCCACTTTAAGGTCCTTCAAAAAATACCTGTCTTGAAGCCATTTCACTTAATTTATTTATCTCGAATTTATTTATTTAAATGTCTTTATTATTCAGTTTTTTTTTCACACTCACACCTGACACCAATGTAACGTTTTTATTTATTTCGGGTTCGTGAGGTGTGAAAAATTAAACTCGCACTTTTAAACTAACACTATTTATTTACACTAATACAACTGCTACACTATTTAACTACACTAATTTATTTTTATACAATTTATTTAGAGCGTTGTACGGAGAGCGCGCCGCTTAGATAATTCAAATAGAACTATTCCCCGCCGCCCAGTGCGGCTATTTTATAGTGTCGCCGAAAACTCTAGATGACACCAGGCTCGTCCGTACGACGTTCGAGATACGTCCCGAATAGAACTCGGTGCGTCACCTGTTTACGTCCGGCGCTCGGCCGGCGAAGTCAACCGCAAGAGGCACGACTCGGCGGACTCCGTAACACTACTTTAGAATTTACAATTTTACAATTTTAACGATACAATCTAAATGGCGTAAATAAACGAGCTTTACTCACAAAAATGAAAGAATCACTTGAACGTGAGAAACATGTTACAAAATTAAAAAATCATAAATTACTAAACTATATTTAGAACGTAACATACATATATATAAACAAAAGATAACAAACTTATATGTGTTGCATCGACATGTAATAAATAGTTCCAGAGATCAGGGTAAAAGTGCATATTCAGGCAAAGTTAATTAAAGTTAAAAGTCGCAAACTTGAGAAAGATACATAACAATAAATATTTTAATTAAAATTGTAGTTATTAAGATTAGTTAAAATTTGGTTATAAAATATCTAATGAAATCATTTACTTTTTATATTGTCTATGTATATTTATATCACAGATTTTATTGATACATATATTCTTCTATCAAGGTAAGAATTTCATTTCATTATTTATACTATTTATACACGCATACACTGATATACACATACATATATACACATATACTCACACGTACATACACATATACACGCATATGCACACATGTCTACACGTAAGGTATGTACACATTAACCATTATGTATTTTAGTGACGATAAAATATTAGATATTTTGTTTTGCATTAATAATGGCATGTATTTTTTTTCTTTCGGTATTTCTAATAAACAGTTTTATATTTCTTTTGAACGCCTTTACTGTGTTTGTTTGTTTTAGGTAATCAGGTAGCGAATTAAATAACTTTGGTCCGATGTAAGTATGGCAACGTTGTCCTGCAGATTTGGCTGAGAAGGGTACACGCACATTATTTCCCTTTCTAGTGCTGTGTGACTGAAGTGTGTGACTGAATTTCGAGCATATTTTTATTTGCAAATGTCCATAAACCCAGTCTTAGAAAATACAACTGCCTAGGGTCGAAAATATTGAACTCTACATATAACTGTTCTGTTGGGTAAGTATGTTCTTTATTGTAAATTAATTTGATGAAAGCTTTTTGCATTATTTCCAGATTATGTAGATGTGTACTTAATAATCCCCCCCATCCTACCATGCCGTAAGTAATATGTGATTCGACTAGTGAATAATATAACGTTTTCATGTGTTCTATGTCAAATATTTGTTTTAAATATTTAATTTTAAAGAGAATTGCAGAAAGTTTATCGCATATATATTTTACGTGATAATCCCACCTTAAGTGCTTATCTATTACAATGCCTAGATATTTAATATGATTTTCGGCCTTTATATTTTTGTTATTTATATTTAAATTATTGTAATTTGGTCTAGAAGCATTTGTTAATGAAAACGCAATATAATAAGTTTTTTCTAAATTTAACGTAAGCAATTTAGAATCAATGATATTCTTAAAAATATATCTCGTTCAATTGACACATTCGAAAAATCGCGAACATATTAGTTGTGTTTGTAAATTGCATCTTTTAGGCAAACAAAATATGAGTGTGATCTATTCAACCCGTCAAATCAAAATTGACGCAGTCCCGGCATAAATCCGTATTTTATTTCACTGCATCTTTTAATTGTAAAATAATTTGATGGAAACCTTCCCGATGCTTTTGCTGAACCAATAAAATATATTAGGTACATTATGTTAGACAAATGTACTTAATATATTTTATTGACCAAGTAGAGATCCTTCTCCTAGCTGTACGGTATATAATTAATAATGTTTACACAAATTTAGGAAACAAAAGTGTTTATAAAATTGGTTTGCCTCCCCCCCTCAAAAAAAGTCACGAGCCGCCACTGCTGTAGACTCAAATTCTAGTTCAACGTTGTTGTCGTCATTGTTTTTCACTATCACTAACATCCCTACGGGTTGAGCTATCTAGTAGGCGCGTCTCCAGGTGGCGGATAGGAGAAACACCAGACTAGTCATGGTCTGGTCAGTGGTTGCTATAAGGAAAGCCTCCAGGCCAAAACCTGGACGTGCGGAACGAAGGCGCCACCGCGGACCAGCTCACGGCACAAACCGTAAACCGCCTGGGCATGCAACGACTCCCTGATCCTAGGACCAGGGATAGTATGACTAGGGGGCACGGGGGCTTGGGCTTAATCGCCTGAGCCGAGTGGATAAGGTACCACCATAAAAACCTTCCCAATCCCAAGGTATTGTGCGCGCCGAAGGGATGCATGGCTGACGGGAGGGTCAGTCACTAGCGACAAACCTCGGGGCACCAGGCGCACCCCGTTGTATATAGCCTTACTTCCGCATGCGGGGCTCTACGGAAGCGGACCGTTATTTCCCTAGCTTCTCGTGGGACTCATATGGACCAAAAAGAAGAAAACCAACCAACTAGGGAAGGGGACTCGGCAACGAGAGACCCACCCAAGAAAAAACTCTCGGGGGCCGCAAAGAGGAAACTCAAGCGGCTGAGAATGCAGGCTGAAGGACCTGGGCAACCAGGGCCCAGCTCGCAGAATCAAGGGAGGGCCAGAGGACCTGGGCAACCAGGGCCGAGCACCTCCGTACCCAGAAACCAACGGGGGGAAACTCCAACAGCCGGCGGCGTTAAACGCAGCCGACCAGAGGGGGACACCCCCAGTCCAATAACACGGCCGCTCAAAAAAGGGCAGGTGGAATGGCACAACCATCCACCACCTATGCAGCGGCCGTGTCGGATATCCGAATGGCAATAATGCCACAAGGCTATCCAGACCAAGCCCTAAGCGAGGAGCAGGCGGACCTAATCAGGGCCGTCTTCCGCCAAGCTTTGTGGGCAATTAAACGAGGAGAACCGGGACCCCGGTTCTCCGGAGTCTATCTGATCTATCTGAAAGGGGGCTTCAGATGGGGCTTCAGATGATTCACTTCAGGGGACAAGTGGACGGAAATGCGTATTTGCTGTTAGCGCTATTCGTTATTTGTACAAATAAAGCAAATATAGCGAATAGCTTCTCTACACATCGCCGTTTTTGTGCAAATACAACAAATATACGAATACGGTACGCCAAGTGAAGTGCCACCATAAGAATCCAGTTCACGTACACGTATTTATGTCCAAACAGACATAAATACGTGTGCGCGCAATAAAAATTGCGAACTGTAAAGCGGCCTTTACATTTCTTACTAAATCTATGGTGATACCACAGAGAAATCATATGGAGAAATTTGTAGTGATTTGATAATACACTCGAACCCCTCTTAAGTCGCCAAATCCGTGCATCATTACCTCGCTTAAGTCGCGAAATTTTGCTTCTCTTAAGTCGCGATCATAACCTCAACTTTTTTGTGTTGTAACTGCAAAAAGAAATATTTAGAGATATACCACAGCACTTGTTATAACGAAAAATGAGCCAACTGAACGAAAAATCAATGTAAGTATACACAGTCGTGCGTGACAAAGTTCAATTTTCCACTTGAATGAATATTTTAAAGATTAAATATTTTTAAAAGACACCTAACCTATTTTAAATCAATAAATGTATTACACAATCATTTTTTTCAATAAAAATTGTACATATTCATGCGAGAATCCAATTTCCAAACGTAGTTCTAAAACTTTTACAGGCGGCGACTTAACCCGGACGGTTTCGCGACCTAATAGGGGGAAACGTGGTGAAATAACAGAGGATGTGAATTAAGCGAAGGTGAAATAAGAGGGGTTCGAGTGTACACTCAACATCCACATTTCCGAACTTTTACGTTCCGCAGACTTCCACATTTCCGAACTCTCGTCACCTCGGGATTACCGAACTGCTGGCGCAGGGTTTTTCTGGCTCATTCTAGTACTTTTCTTTGTATTTCGAGGTTTTTATGCAAATGTAATACATACATACATGTGTACATGTTAATAAAAGAACGTTTTTCTAAACAACAAAATGTCAGGTGCAAAGGAGAGAGTAATGCAGGTAATTATTTTGTAATTCAAAGTAAAGGTTTGTTTTATTGAACATTTTGTTGACGTAACCTATAATAATTTCAAACTGAAATGAAAAATTATGAGAAAATATGTATTTTTAAGAAAACCGTGATACAAAATAAACATTATTGTACTGTTTATTTGCAGAGAAAAGAGCCTGCTAAGAGACTAACCTTGGAGCAAAAGCTGGATTTGATAAATCACGCAAAAAATGGTGTTAAAAATGTTGATCTATGTAAGATGTATACCATTTATAAATCGTCAGTGGCAGAAATTCTTGGAAAAAAAAGAAATTTACTTTGAAAAAAAACTGAAAAAAAAGACGAAAATTGAGTGGACGGATTGACACAATAAAGTGCACCGGTACTTATGATACGCCATTTGAAAGAAGTGTTTTTCACTGGTTTGTACAAAGAAGAACTCTTGTCTCAGGTGTGCTGCTGAGGGAGGGCGGTTTCCTCTTTGCTGAATTCTGTGACAATCGAAATATTTGATAACAATCGCATTATTGTGTACATTTTTTCTCATTTCAAATTTCGCGGTTTTTTGTCGTCAACCAATCAGCGACAAGTTCGGTTATGTGGAAGTACAATTTCGGAAATATCGTGAGAAAAAGTTCGGAAATATCGTGAGTTCGGAAATTTGGAGTTCGGATATGTGGATGTTGAGTGTATGTACATATCATGCGTTTTACTGTTGGTAGCCCTGGTCTCCATGTACATAATACATACATACATACACTCAACATCCACATTTCCGAACTTTTACGTTCCGCAGACTTCCACATTTCCGAACTCGCGTCACCACGGGATTACCGAACTGCTGGCGCATGCGCAAAGGGTTTTTCTGGCTCATTCTAGTACTTTTCTTTGTTTTTCGAGGTTTTTATGCAAATGTAATACATACATACATGTGTACATGTTAATAAAAGAACGTTTTTCTAAACAAAAAAAAATGTCAGGTGCAAAGGAGAGAGTGATGCAGGTAATTATTTTGTAATTCAAAGTAAAGGTTTGTTTTATTGAACATTTTGTTGACGTAACTTATAATAATTTAAAACTGAAATGAGAAATGATGAGAAAATATGTATTTTTAAGAAAACTGTGATACAAAACAAACATTATTGTACTGTTTATTTGTAGAGAAAAGAGCCTGTGAAGAGGCTAACCTTGGAGCAAAAGCTGGATTTGATAAATCACGCAAAAAATGGTGTTAAAAATGTTGATCTATGTAAGATGTACAATATTTGTAAATCGTCAGTGGCAGAAATTCTTGGAAAAAAAGAAATTTACTTTGAAAAAACTGAAAAAAAAGACGAAATTTGAGTGGACGGATTGACACAATAAAGTGCACCGGTACTTATGATACGCCATTTGAAAGAAGTGTTTTTCACTGGTTTGTACAAAGAAGAACTCTTATGTCAGGTGTTTTGTTTGCTGAATTCTGTGACAATCGAAATGTTTGATAACAATCGCATTATTGTGTTTACATTTTTTTCTCATTTCAAATTTCGCGGTTTTTTGTCGTCAACCAATCAGCGACAAGTTCAGTTATGTGGAAGTACAAGTTCGGAAATATCGTGAGAAAAAGTTCGGAAATATCGTGAGTTCGGAAATTGGGAGTTCGGATATGTGGATGTTAAGTATATGTACATAAAATTTGTTTAAATGTTGCTGTCCATGGAACTATAGCCGCTTTCCGGTGGCCATAGTTTACGTTTGCGGCTTAGTTTGACATTTTAGTGTTTGGGTTTTTTGTTCATATATTTTGCTTGATATTCAAGTAAAGTGCTTCAATATGACCACTTTATCGGCAGTTCCAGATTCCTTAAATGAAAAAATAAGAGAATTAATTCCAAAATCAAAAGTATTAGTGGTTGGTGCCGGCGGAATTGGTTGTGAAGTTTTGAAGAATCTAGCTCTGTCAGGTTTTCAAGATATAGAAATTGTGAGTGTTTTTGTTATTATAGTATACATAAAAAAAATATTAACATTTTTAGATTGATTTAGATACTATCGATGTAAGCAACCTAAATCGTCAGTTTTTGTTTCAAAAGAACATGTTGGGAAGCCTAAGGCAGTTGTAGCCCGAGAGAGTATATTAAGTTACAATCCCAATATTAATATTAAGGCATATCATGACAGTGTTACAAGGTAAGTTATTTATTATTCTCAAATTCATACGGACATAGGATTAGAACCAACAAGGTTGAAGGAATACAATAAGCTTGGTGTACGTTAATTTGTATGTTTTGCTCATACATACATTTGTTTGTGTGGCTCATATAAATAAAGACAACTCGAGTTAAAGAAGGATGACGACAAAGAAAAGGCATTTACAAGCAAAATCAATAAACAATATCGGAACGAAAACACACTATCTAATAGGAACTGTAGTCTCCCTGTGTTTGGCATTGTTTACGAATTGATATGAGATTCAAGCAGCAAAATTGTCAATTTCCATTTGTTTCGACAAAAGTTCTGGGTTATATTCTTGAAAAATAAGTCCACGATATAATTTTCTTTAATGTACTTAATTAATTGATCTAAAATGTGATTTATTGCAGTCAGGAGTATGGTATAAATTTCTTCAAAAGATTTAACATAGTATTAAATGCTCTAGACAACAGAGCTGCTCGAAATCATGTTAACCGCATGTGCTTAGCTGGAGAAGTACCTCTGATAGAGTCAGGAACGTCCGGATACTCTGGCCAAGTAGAACTTATAATGAAGGGGGTGACACAGTGCTACGAGTGTCAACCGAAACCACCTCAGAAAACGTTTCCTGGTTGTACCATCCGTAATACACCCTCAGAACCGGTTCACTGCATTGTATGGGCAAAACATCTGTTTAAGTAAGTATATCATAAGAAATATTTGTAACACATATTTTTATGATAAGCTTTCGCTTGGTATTTTTGGTTTTTTAAATAATTAATATCATTCATTTTTAAATAATTCATGTCATGTTTTTTTTAAATAATATCATGTCATATTATAATTATTGCTTTCGGTTAATCCAATTATTTTGCTCTCTAATAATTGCAGATTTGAAATAATTTGTTAAAAGGGCCATTCCGCGGTAATCGATACCAAGGAGCAAAAAAAATAATTTGCGAATATATGTTAAAATAAAAAATTAACAGGTATTATATTCCCAATTTTCATAATTCAAAAGAAATTCATCAATATTTTCGCCGATAAACATATCAGAAACCCAAGACATAGAAAAGAACAGAAGAAGCAAAAGGAAACCCGAAAAAACAATAAAAATCAGAACAGAAAATATCTAAAATCTTATAATACTAGTTTTAATAGTCTATATTAATAAATAAAACTACAAAGTGTACATAAGTTTTTGTTTAATTTGTACTCGTAACACCCGTCACAAGTTTTGCTTGCAAAAAAAATATGTAAAAAATCAGTATATCCACAAATCTCTTACAATTATCAGAAATGAAGATCATTTATCTCTCTATTTAGCTATTCATTTTGTTACAAAAACTTCTAATTTAACTGAACTCTGATGTTTAGCCAACAAGGTAGCATATTTTACAAAAGTACAAGTAACACCCGTCACAGGGCTTAAACCTATTATTGCTTCTAAACGCCTGAGTAATTCCTAATACGTTTTTGTTTTAATTAAAATATCATTGAAATGAATTGAATTATACTCAAAACGCAGACAATGTTGTTCTAATTTAGGAATTATAACAGTTTGAATGCGTACAAATGTAACACCCGTCACCGCGGAATGGCCCAAAAGTAATATAAACAATTGGTTTATATTATTCATTACTGATTATTAGATTATACGATACGGATTATTATTAGAATCAGATCTCAGATTGGTTTTTCTCAAATATAAGCTGTTTTCTTTCGCTCCACACTTCCAAATCACAGTCGGAAACAAATTGGATCAGAATCAAAATCGGAATCCAGATCCAAACAGATGAGCAAGAGAACAAGTTTTTGAACATAACAACCACACTTGACATTCTTCACAAAACATTCTAATTCCTAACCTTGCTTCTAGCGCATATGTTTTGCGCAAAACATTAAATACACTTTTCAACGTTGTAGAGGTTATGTTTGCCTTTTGATCATAGAATTTTTGATAGTTTCGAGTTACTTCTATGGTTTTAATCCAAATTCGCCCGTTCGAAACAGACGAAAAGTACAGGAGTAAAGAATTACCGTAATTTGTATTACGGTAATTACCGTAAGCAAATGAAATGCTGAATTTAACTTCAATATCATCTACTAAGAACTCTTCAGGAATTGTAAGAGGGAATAATGTGATTGATGAATGTAAGGATGAATGTGAATTAGCAGATCTAAACATTTTTCAGAATTTAAATTTCCATCTATGAAAGAAGGTCTAAAAATACGTCCTCCAACAACACCTGCCCAAACATTAACTTTTTAGGGATTTTGGGTATGCGCTTCTTGGAACCAATGAGTATTCTGACTTGACCAGTAATGGCTATTATGTCAATTAACAACACCATTTAAATTGAATGTTGCTTCATCTGAAAAAAAGGATATTCCTTACGAAGTTATTATTATTATTGCATCTTTCCATCGTGCCTTCACAAAGTTCATTCTATTAGTCATCCTCGTTTAACTCGTGAACAAGTTGTAGTTTGTATGGACATAACTTTTCTCCCTTAAATAAATGATTAACTGAATGGTGAGAAACATCAAATCTAGTTGCCAAGACCCTGGAAGACTGGATTGGATTGGATTTTCAAAACGTTAACTTTAAACGTGTTTTATTGCAAAAATTTCTTTAGTGTACAGTGAGGAGAAAAGACTGCTCTTTCAGGTAT
This sequence comes from Aromia moschata, assembly GCA_029963805.1. NCBI lineage: Eukaryota > Metazoa > Arthropoda > Insecta > Coleoptera > Cerambycidae > Aromia > Aromia moschata. Next base: position 163,638 of record JAPWTK010000368.1, on the reverse strand, counting down.
TGAGAGAAAACCTATGGGGTCATTAAAAAAAAAATGTTGGTCTCTATAACAACCAGAATAAGACAAAATTATTTCATACTAGCGACCTGCCCCCGCTTCGCCCGGTTTACGTACATCACATTAGAAACCTCTAAAATTATCAGTGTTTCTCTACTATATTATGCATGTATTATATATATAAACCTTCCTCTTGAATCATTCTATCTATTAAAAAAAAACCGCATCAAAATCCGTTGCGTAGTTTTAAAGATCTAAGCATACATAGGTAGTAGATAGATAGATAGGGACAGACAGCGGGAGGCGACTTTGTTTTATACTATGTTATGGTTGACAGAAACATGGCAAAAGAAATGGATGAAAAACTTTTATTCAGGACATTTTTCCATAAACAAGGTTATTAAAACGTTACAGAATAAATAAGAACAAAATGTTCCTAAATTCCACTAAAATTGATAAATAAATTGAAACAAGTTCTAATTCTACAATTTTTTAGCCAATTTACTAACTTATTAGGTAACATATTTGAGGACATTTCTGTGTTACATATACCAAAAAAATTAAATCAATTTATTTTTCAATAACTTGTTAAACATAAAACGGGTTAAATTTTCCTGCCATTTTTTCATCATTATCGGAAAGATAATTTGATAATTTCTTTAGTCAGCTATTTGGAGAGGACGATCCCGATCAGGATGTGTCCCCTGATGCTGAAGATCCAGAAGCAAAGGTAGACGGTGAACACAGCACTACAGAAACCGGAAATATCAAAAGAACTTCGACGCATCAATGGGCACAAGAAGTTAATTATGATCCAGTAAAGTTATTCAATAAATTTTTCAAAGCGGATATAGAGTATTTATTAAGTATGGGTGAGTATATATTTTTTTTAAATAACTGTAAAAGTTTTAATACATGAATGATGTTTAATTATTTCTGAAATATTTAACAGAGAACTTGTGGAAAACTCGAAAACCACCGGTACCACTTTCTTGGGAGCAAGCTGAATCACACGGCGAAAACCCCTCTAAAGAAGATCCCAACGACGTTCACGCTACCGACATGCAAGTTTGGTCATTAAGCAAGTGTGCCAAAGTTTTCGCGGAAACCATCTCTTTGTTAAAAGGGGAACTTTCCGATAGAAACTTTTTAGTTTGGGACAAAGATGACAAGCCCGCGATGGATTTTGTTACTGCGTGTGCTAACATAAGGGCGTATATATTTTCGATCGCTCAGAAATCTAGATTTGCTATTAAATGTAAGTATGCGTTGATCTTTTACACTTGGACAGAGTGGATTCGTGAAAATTTCCACCTCTCTTTTGTATCTACAGCTATGAAAATATTTTTTACAAGGTACATAAAAAAGAGAGGAAAAAAAATAGAAGATACGAAAAAAAATTAGGAAAACGTATTTTTGTTTTTAATTTTTTTTTAACATTTCAGCCATCCAAACTAACGGACGGGACATTTCGCATGAAATTTTTTATATTTGTTTAGATACAGCTGTGAAATATAACATATTGTATCGCTGTCTCATTATGAAATTATGAATATAAAGGAGTGTAGGCTGTTTAAGCTATATTATAGAAAAAAATGTCTTGAACATAATAATTTATTTCTGTATGAAAGTTGATAACGGACGGGACTCGCAACGGAAGTTGATAAAATATGTTAATCAAAAATAATATATTTTTGCGAATTGTATTGTATTTTGCAATCAATCTCAGGAGTGTGAATTTGTACAAGAATAGAATATATAAATGTAGTGGTCAGCATAAAATAAAATGCCACAGAGTTATTAAATAGTCGTTTGAAAAGACACTTTAGTAGTAACGGACGGGACAAAAAAATATTACGAATTTGAAACCTTTAATAAACAAGAGTAACACAAAACTGGACGTTTTCCACGAAACACCGAACTACTACACTTTTCTCGACGCGCGTTTCGCCAACCAAGTTGGCATCTTCAGGAGAAGATTAAAACTCAATACAAACAAGAGTAATATAACACAATATTGAATACTTAACTTTCTAAGAGAAAGAAATGAACTAAAACCATATTCTTTGATGAAACTGTTTGGGAAACTTTCATTATTAAGTTGTTGACTCTTTTAAAGTGATGGAGGGGACTGCATTGAGTGAATCGGTTTAACATTCTTCCATCGTTTATCTAAAAAAGGTTTCCATGTTTCAATTTCTTCACTTGAGATGTATATAATATCAATATTTTGTAATTTGGACTTGGCATCATTCACTAAAACTTTCCTACCTCGAACTTCTCTCCATACCCTCCGTTTTACCAAACCGCACCTTTTCCATGTGAGGTTGCAAAGAAGTTCCATTCAACCACAGAAACGTTATGTTCTTCGGCCATTAAGCAGATATTCGAGAGCATGAATTTATTTTTAAACTGAGCCGCACATCCATCGGAAAAAAATATGTAATGTTGTGGGCTGGTTTTTAGAGACACTTTACTCAAAATATTCCACACGAACACCTATACAGAGTACTTATCATGGACTAAATTGTCATTAACGACAGTAAACAAATAAACCCGAGATTGGCTAACCCACACCACGCAAGTAAAAACGATGACTTGTTTATGATCCCAATCAGCGGCTTGATTCTCATCTTGTTTTACCAGTGAATAGTTTTCGGCAAAGTCTATTTGGATAAGAATTTCCTTATCTTCCAAATTTAGCCTTTTATGTTCAAAATAGGTTTCTTGTATATTTTTAACGTGGCAGTGAACTCCGAAAACTCTGAAGTTGGTTTTCCAACTCCAGGGCAAAATGAAGAAATGCCTCAGTGTGCACTATTTGTAATGATTTTCCTACATCAGCTCATTGTTTCCATTTTATGAAAATATTTGTGCACTCTTGGATACATTTCAGGGGGACTAAGGTGTCAATTATTATGTCGGATACAACAGGGCATTGCTCAAACTTATTATTCATACATAGTTCAGAACTCACATCACAAGACACGGCCTCCAACAATTTTCTTCCAGTTTCTGGAAATGATTGAAGTTTTCCATGGATCGCTTCAACTAGGTAATTGAAATTCGCGTGATAACGGCATACACACACATTATGTGGCATATCTGATGACAACACGTGTGTTGGTCGTAATTCATAAAAGGTGCTCAAATGCACTTTTGAATTACAATTTGTTTCCTTGTAATACTGTATGCCTCCTTGATAGTTGTAAAAAGGTGTTGTTTTTGTAAAATTTGTCGAGGACGATCGGGCAATTCCTTCACACTAATAGTATCACGTTTCCCAGGTGCCTGGCAACTAATATCATTAGAAAGTAATGATAATACCCTTAAAAAGAACTCAAGAATGTAGGCTTTTAACTCGTAATTTAACATTTTCGTAGCATCTCTTGCTTTAAGTCAACAGCATTTTCTTTAGCCAAATATTGCACAATTATTCATCTTTTCTCGAAGCATGATGGCAAGGCCGTTTTTGCCTTTTTTAAGGCTTTTCCTAGAGTTTGAGGACAATTGTAGGATCTTTGATTCTCCTTTTCCACTTTACATCTTTCCAACTTTTGAGACTTGATTTTTGCTCTATATTTTCGTTTCTTATCCCGCTCTTTTTTTCTATTATTTTCATAGACTCACTTTTTTTCTATCATAACAGGATCTCTCCGCATATGGTTTCGCATTTTAGAACGATAAATTCGTTTTCGTGCAGCATCCTTTTCAAGGTACACTTGTTTTAGTGCAGAGCAAGTGTTCAGCTTTGCCCTAAAATTCCGCATTCCCACTTTACTTTTAGTTCTCTTTGAGTGTTGCTTCTTTTGTTCTGGGTTTTCCATTTGCCTGAAAACAAAACAATGCAATCTACTACCCAATCAGTTAGTGATGACATTAGCTTTTGAAAGTTTAATATTTATTTTGCCAACTTTAGTTCAATTTATTGTTTTACGCAGGAGGACTATTAACGGACAGGACACTTACAAAGACGTTAATTGTACTGACTCAATCATCCAGTTCACATCCATCCTTGCTGTTCCGTAACGTATCAATATATACTTAAAAATTGACCTATTTATAGCTCCGCAAAAATAATTGTTGTATAAACAAAGAATAATTTACAAAAAGTGTTAACAGACGGGACATGAAATAGTAGAATTATTGCTGGTGACTAAAAATGATAATACTTACCAGATATTACTACACAATTGAACCAACCGTAGTCAATAATACCCACTTGACAACTGATGACATAACTGTCACTAAAACGCGCCTACTATGAATATTTTGTCACCGGACGACACTGATTTTTGTTCAGATCAGGCCTCTCCAACTCCGGTGCTATTGCCGCTCCGGCCGAGGGCTGGCCAAGCATCATGAATTAAATGCAAGAATATGATGCTGTCTGTCTCTGTCGCGCAAAGGCGGCTGTGCTGCGAACGAGTGAGAACGCAGTGGACAGGCACGAGTGCTTGTGTTGGAGAGGCCTGGTTAAGATGATAATATTGCCTAACAAATTCGTTAGTTTCGATTTATTTTAGGCAAACGGTAATGCAATGCACCAAACTAGATGCGTTTTTTAAATAGATAAAAAAATCATGAAACCACGCATATTTATGAGTTGAATAAAATAATTTTGTAAAATTTTGATTTTGGTTTCATTTAATTTGGAATGGCTGATTTCCATTTTTTTTCTTTTCTCTACGATCATTTTTCCCCAAACAGCTCTTTGAAAATCACTGTGTTTTTTGGGATTGGGATCAAATTTGGAATTTTTTTTATATCCCTTAATTTCTGTGCCTAGTGTATAATGATATACAGGGTGCCCCATTCTTTTGCTTTTAAGATTCATCCCCACGGCCTGTTACGAGTTTTTTTATACCCCAATCTGAATCTATAGCGGTAATCAGGAATCGTCAAAATCTCCATATGCGAAATTTGAACAAAAAAATATGCAAGGTGTTTTTTACCTATACGAACTCAAAGTTGAGTAAAACATCGATTTTGAACACAATATCGAGTTTGAGAGGCGCTAAACGAGTCTAGTGTGCCATGGAATTATGTGAAGACAGTTGAGTGTTATCTAAAATTACTTAAACTTAATTTTGACCTAACTTTAGGACAAAAATATATTTTTGACCTACTACTATGTTTTTATTAATAGTGATATGCACATACAAGAAAAAAAACTGTAGGAGAAAATAGTTTTTTGTCTACTACAGTTAGGTTAACAAATTAACTTTTAAGTGATTACTGCTACCAACGCACTGCGAGCGTGTCACAACAAGTTTGAACAGAACTGTCTGGTGATACCTTTCCCCATCCTGAGCTCGCTGGACAAACCAGTGGTTAGCGATCCACTGGTTTGACTGTAGCAGTCGTTTGAATTGGTCTACGCACCAGTGACGCGTCGGAAAAAATGTTAACTGTTCAGATGGAGCAACGGGTTAATCTCAAGTTCCTTGTTAAACTGGGGAAAACTTTTACAAAAGCTTATGCAATGTGAAAAGAAGTATACGGGAATGAATGTTTATCCCGCACGCAAGTTTTTGAATGGTTTAAATGGTTTAAAGAGGGATGTGAAATGACCGAAGACGATCCGCGCCCGGACAGCCCTCAACTTCAAAAACGGACGAAAACACTGAAAAAATTGGTAAATGAATCCGCGAAGATCGTCGTCTAAGCATCCGAGGGCTTGCTGAAATAACAAGGATCGACAAAGAATGTGTTCGCCAGATTTTGCATGAATCGTTCAACATGTGCAAAGTTTGCGCATAAATGGTGCCAAAACTCCTCACTCCCGAGCAAAAGGAATCAAGAATGAACGTTTGCGCAGACATTCTAAACAACATTGACACTGATCCAGGCTTGTTAGACATGGTGATTACTTGTGATGAATCGTAGTGTTTTACTTACGACCCCGAAACAAAGTGCCAATCCATGCATTTGAAGAGCCCGAACTCACCAAGGCAAAAAAAAGCCAGGATGAGCAAATCCAAATTCAAAGCGATGATGATCGTCCTTTTTCACATTCGAGGCATTGTTTACGTTCACTGGGTCCCTGAGGGTCAGACGGTCAATCAACATTATTACATCTAGGTTCTGATGGCCCTTCATGAGCGTGTGAGAAGACGAAGGCCCGATTTGTGGAAGACCAAATAACGGAATATTTGTGAAGAAAATGTACCGGCCCATTCTGCTTTGTCTGTGAAGGTTCTTTTTCGTTTCTTGCAAATTATGACATTACTGTTGTGGAACATCCACCATACTCGGCCGACCTTGCCCCCTGTGACTTTTTATTTCCCAAAGTTAAATCGACGCTGAAGCGGACAAGATTCGCAAGTGTGGAAGCAGTTAGAGCAAAAGCGACGGAGGTTCTGAACCAGCTGACAGAAGCAGACTTCCAACAATGCTTTGAACAATGGAAAAGTCGTATGGAGCGGTGTAGAGATCGACAAGGGCGGTACGTTAAAGGCGAAAAAGTTACTAACAGCTACTGTAAATGGTAACGAATAAAAAGTGTTATGACAGTAGTTCATTTATTTAATAGCTACACCCTGTATTCAACTATCTTGACATAATACCATGGCACACATAACTCGTTTAGTAGCTCCCAAACTCAATATTTTGCTTTACTTTGAGACCATATAGAAAGAGACACTTTTTGTATATTTTTTTGTTCAAATTTCACATATGGGGGTTTTGAGGAGTCCTGATTAACGCTGTAGATTTAGATTTTAAATAAAAAAAATCGCTAAATGGTTATATTGAATTTCGGGGCTAAAAAAAATCATAGCAGGCCATGGGGATGAATCTTAAAAGCGATGGTGGGGTCAGAAAAAAGGTTTTCGATGCCCTTTAAATAAAAAAAAAGAATCGATTATCTTGAAAAATAAGGATTTTATGGATTTGTACATAAATAAAAGTAGACACCCTGTATAATTTGGTCGTTATACCCAGATTTTCGTTGTTGTATTAAATGGTTTTTAATGCATCTAGAAACATTTATAGAGCAATCATCTACTTGATATTTCTGAAAATATTGGCACATTTTTTGATAATCAAGTATTTCCTGCATCTTTGTCATAGATTGAATGTTTTAGCCATCGCTGGTAATATTATACCAGCTATTGCAACAGCAAATGCAATGATAGCCGGTCTGGTGGTGCTCCATGCTTTCAGAGTCTTGATAAAGGAGTACGAAAAATGCCCCTCCATTTATCTGAGGAAGAAATCGGTCCACTCGAAATTCATCTTGGCGGCTGACAAACAGATAACAAAGGCCAATCCAACTTGTTACGTGTGCAGCCCGAAACCGTTTGTCAATGTTTTCGTAAATGTGGAAACGATGACGGTAAAAGAATTCGAGAATGAACTACTTAAGAAACATTTAAATATGGTAGCTCCAGATGCAGTCTTGGACGGAAAGGGGGTAGTAGTGATATCGTCTGAAGAAGGAGAGACTGAGGTGAGTGTATTTGTCTTTTTATTGTGCTTTTAGTAAATATTTGATAATAATTAACCCTTTTACTGCGGGAACCGGATAAAGCCGTAAAAAAACCCGGATATTTACGCTAGGGTAAAGAAGTGCTTTAATGCGTGAGGCGGACACAGCCGCATTATTTTTATTTTTTGAATGACTCGGTAAACTTATAAAAAATATATTTTCACTTTTTCACAATTTAATTCATATAATGTTAATTCTAATTTTGTCCAAAGTTCAAATTTGTATCTGTTTAACTAATATGTCAGCAGAAATTATTGTTTCCTGTAAAAATAATAAAAATTCAAAAACTGCGTTTTGAAAAGTAGCTCCTCATATGTACTTGTATGTCATCAGCGCTTGTCATTTAAAATTGCAGTTTTTCGTCGGTAGAAGTTGTAAGTGCATTATCATGTCGTGTAAACTAATTTGTATGTCAAATTAACTTTCTTGTTATAATCCATGTGATGCGTTACCTAAAACTTAAGATTTGTAGATAAAGCAAATTGAAAAATTATTTAAGTGCGGGAGACGGCCGAATCCGCATTGGCTATATAAAATTACAACTACTAAAACGTGGTTACTTGCGGGAACCGTACGAGCCGCGCGAGGTTCCCGTCACCGCACACTGTAATCCGAAGTCGTTACGCTGTGATTTAAACGGTTCACTGTCCACACCCTAAAAAGCAACCCCATGTCGAAATTTGAATTCGCAAGATTTTAACAGCAATTTCAGAGGCGTACAGGATTGACTAAGAAGGACGATGTCGGCTAAAAACTCTATCCCAACACACACAAGACATTCTCAATAAGTTCTATATATTTGGTCCCATTTCTTCAACCCATTTCCAGACCTCCCTAAGCCACCCCTTTGCAATTACGCAGGGTTTTGCGTGGTTTGACCTCTGTTGGGCGAATCCATTGATCCTAATTCTGCTTCATAAATTAATATGGGGTACCACAACTCACTTTCTCCCTTTGACAACTCAAGCCCCCCCCCCTCCAGGCCACACGCACACTGACCCTCCACACTCACCCCCTCTGGTTCCGCCCCTATAAAAGGTTGCGTGGGATATCGTTTTGTCTTGAATTCAGGTCATGACTTTACTTGAAGGCTCTCGAAGTTGGCAGAACACACTGCGGATGGCCGATTGAGCGCCAAAAGTGGTAGTCCAACTCCAACCCACCCCCTGAAAATTTGCCGTGCTAAGGAGTTGTAAACAGGTCTTGATGCGTGGGGTGCATGAACTCTTTTGACACACCCCGAGTTGTCTGTCTCCTTCAAATCCTCTTTTGCGTCGCATCACCCTCTTTACCCACCTCCAAAAAATTTTGAGGGGATGAAAATTCCTGGAAGTGGTCTTATTGGGTAGGCGGAACCTTCCTTAACACTTGTGTGAATCGACAATCGCCAAATTTGCGAGAGATGCTTTGTACGCGCGAGAAGTGTTCACTGTGAGTTGAGCTTATGAACCCTCGACTGGGTTAACACCTACAAGGCTTCCTGAGTCAAGGCCTACAACACAGTCAAGGCTTCCTGAGCCCAAGTCACAGTGAACACTTGCCGCGCGTACCAATCATCTCACTAAGGTCGCGATTGTCGATTAACATAAGTGCAAAGGAAGGTTCCGCCTACCCAACAAGCCTTCTTAGAGGAATTTTCACCCACTCAAATAAATTTTGGAGGGAGTCAAAAAAAGAGGACAGTGAGACACAAAAGAGGATTTGAAGGAGACAAACGATTCGAGGTGGGCCGAAAAGCGTTCAAGTATCCTCAGGAAGGCTTTCAGAGTCATCCCACGCATCAAGACCTGCTTACAACATCTCAGCGTGGCAAAATTTCAAAGGGTAAGTTGGAGATGGAATATCACATTTGGCGCTCAATCGGCCGTTCACAGTGGGTCACAACAACTTCAAGAGCCTTCAAGTACTATCATGACATGAAATCGAGACAATTAGACATCCCACGCAGCCTTCTACAGGGGCGGAATCAGAGAGGGTGGGTGGGGGGTCGGAGTAGGTGCGGTTTGGAGGGGTGCTTGGGTTGTCAAAGGATTAAAATGAGTTGTGGCACCCCACACCAATTTATTAGGCAGCATTAAGATTAATGGATTCACCCAAGAGAAGCCAAACCACGCAAAACCTAGGAGGTCTTAGGAGATCTGGAAATGGATTGAAGAAATGGGACAGCAACCAAATACACAGAACTTATCGAGGAGGTCTTAATGGATGCCGAAATGGAGATTTTAACCAACGTGTCCTTAGTCCATCCGATATACCTCTGAAATTGCCATCAAAATTCAAATTTCGACATGGGGTTGCTTTTTCGGGTGTGGACGGCGAACTGTTTGTCACAACATAACGCCTTCAGGGCGTTCAAACCAACCCTATAGGCTACTGAAAATCAAAAACCGCAAGTCTTTAACTCGAATAGAACGCAAATGGCGCTAATCTAAAAAGTGTGACGCTAATTTTGACGAGCAATTTATTTTAACAGAACTATACTTCATACAAAATAAAAACCGAAGCACATCATCAAACACGTGTTTAAGTTTTAAAAGCGCACCGATTGTCAAAATTATTCATTATTTAGAAATAATTTTGACTAGCATATGGATGGATTTTTCTTGTTTGTTTATTGTTAAATAACTTATTTTTTCAACATTAGAAAGAGAAATATTTTTGAAAATTCGTATATTTTAAAAGACATTGGGTGGTGCGTAAATATGCAAAAAAGAGCATGAAAAATTGGTAGTAATAAAAGTTAGTAAAGATTTTTTTTTAATGGGAGGAAAAAATTAGTAGAAAATGACACGGAAATTTTAAAATTAAAAAAAAAAATAAATAAACAAATAAAGATTTCCTCACAGACACTATTTGGTTACAAATAATAGTGCAGTGTAGTTTTGTAAATAAATATCAATTATTATAAATGTTACCTTAAAAAATTGTAAATTATAAATGGTGATAGTGGTGGTACATATAAAAATAATATACATAATAGTACATACAAAATAATAGTTAGTACATATAAAAATATGGTTCAGCAGGTGATAGTACATATAAAAATACTATTAAAAGTATAAACATACCCCCGCAAATGCTTCCCTTTGGAGTTATGACCCTCTTTAGGTATCCCCAGACGGAAAATATTAGTTTCTAAATTTTTTTGGGCCCAGGTAGGAAGATGAAATTTTGAGAATAAAGTTGGGCAAACAATGCCCTTATTTGGTGAGAATATGAATAAAATCCAGAAAACGTAAAGGGTATTTTTCGAACACCCCGTACATATTTTTGGCGGGAAAAAAATTCTGGTTATTATACTATTTGTGGTACAAAATTTCATCTTCCTACCTCAACCCAAAAAAAATTTGAAACTAATATTTTCCGTCTGGGAGATACCTAAAGACGGTCATAACTCCAAAGGAAGCATTTGCGGGGGTATGTTTATAAAGACTTAATATTATTTTTATATGTACTATCACCTCCTGAAATTTGTGACATACTTTCCGGGACACCCTGTATATTAAGGTTTTTGAACCCCGTATACCCACAAGTTATTTTAACCACGTATACCCAGCTATACTAAAAAATTGTCACTAATTAAAACATAAAGTTTACATCCGATGAAATTCATATTTACTTGACAGCCGTTCAAGGTTAAAACCACATAGTCCGAAGTCTGCTCATAAGTATGTTTTGATATCTTTTTTCGCAATCACAATAATTCCTGGATAAATTATAGTAGATGTTCGTATACTAGACAATTATTAACAAAAACACCTGGTAAATTAGCTATAACAGGAGATCCTGGAGTGGGTACTGGAACCTTCGGCGCAACCGTGGCAACAAATTTAGTATAAACAGTGCAAGTGTGTAGGCTAGAATTTTGTTTTAATCTTCTCCTGAAGATGCCAACTTGGTTGGCAAAACGCGCGTCGAGAAAAGTATAGTAGTTCGGTGTTTCGTGGAAAACGTCTAGTTTTTTTGTTTTCATAACAGGAGAGAATTGTATAATGTATAGGTTTTTTTTTTAGGCAAATGATAACAAAAAGCTTTCTGAACTTGGTATTGTCGATGGAAGTATTTTGAAATGCGATGACTTTCTGCAGAATTATGAATTGTCAGTGGCCATCAACCACTATGAAGCGAAAGAGAAGGATGATCCACCATACAAATTCATTGCAAACCCAGAAGAATTAAAAGCTAAAGAGGCTGCTAATGGTAAGTAAAACCTGTGCATTAATTAATATACACGTTAGGGTTAGAACTAAACGGTGCTCTGTGCAACTATGACATGATTTTGATCCCCCTTTTGCCAGATGATCTCAGTAAATACGGAAGATCGCCACATTCCCAATCCCAGAGAAATATTCTAGGGGACTTATCTGGTGACATTGATAAGATGCACAAAGCCAGCTGGTTCTGACCCTATTACACGTTATCTCACCATAGTGGGTCTATATTGATGTCTTAAAAACTATGGATACTAGAATTTTGAAAATTTGGTGGCAGAGTAAAATCGATATGTTCTATTTAACTCAAATATTTTGACCATAATTGTGTAGACTGCTGGTCATACACTCACTAATTAATTCCGCATTTGTGCTTTCCAACACCCTTGACTCTATCAAATGTCCTTCCATGGCTTTTGCCTCCTCCAGTCCCCCAACCACTACATTAGCTATGTTTTGTCCTTTAGCATCCGTCGTTTTATCAATACTAAGCCATATAGGTGTATCGTGCAATTCCGAGACGATATTTTTGTTATGTCCTCACACAGTGGTGCTATTTATAATTTATTTATTTATTATCTAAGAGTTCTTTCTGCAAGCAGACTAACTTTGCCATACTTTCCTCTCGCAGCGTTCTGGACAAATGGTATGAACTTGAAGTGATCTAATTTGGTGAATGAAATATTACACGCTACCATCATTTTTACTAAATCCAATAGTATGGCAGAGTCTCTGTCTGTCTCGCGCACTCACACCACCACTTACACGAACTTTATGTTTGTCTGTGGCAACTTGCCCCAAAACAGTTGTTTTTAAGTGCCACGCCAATACATGCATCAACCAGTACAGTTTAACTAATACTAACAATAAGTGAAGCGTGCATTTCCATAACGGTGTAAGTGCCAAATTACAAACTTTTCAGGAGGAAGGAAAAACATGTTTATACAAAAAGTGTTTATATTTGATACTTAAAAAATTGAAATATAATAGCTTTAGGGATATTATATGATCGTGATGACAGATCGTGAAGCTATAAGTAACAAAGGGTATGTTAAAACAAAATAGAACTTAAGTATAATGCCAAAACGTTGTAACTGCCAACGGAGATCCAAGTGAAAACGTATGTGCCAGGTTTTTAACAACTACTTTCTATAGTATAAATTCGACCTGCATGTGCTAATTTTTCTTCAAAGTACTGCTTCGCTTCAACGGGAAGTTATGGGAGCATTTTTCCATATCGGCTTTGAATTATTTATTTCAAAACGCAACCATCACCACGAAAATAAAAAGAACCGACACACTGAAGCATCTGCATGTAACAGAATTGCACTGTGGAACTTACAACGTTATGACTTGCACAACTACTATAGCCCCACTTTTCCCGCGTTTGGTAAGGGATTGAGAGCAAAGTAAATTTTAGGATATAGAACATGGCACCTACAATTGATTTATCAAGAAAAATCCATATGGGGCATATTGGCACTTACAACGTTATGGAAATGCACGCTTCAAGTGTAAATTATGTTCACGATCACGACTCGATCTTTAGCACGTTTTGTAACTTGGTTAAAGATGGGCGCACAACACGGCAGACGGTTATATTCCGAAATACATTAAGTACAAAAAGTACCCGGAAATTTGGATTTAAATGAACCGCTTAAAAGGAATCAGTAAAATGTTTTTTTGTTCAGGTTGGTAGCTCCTTCCTTAATTACCAAGCCTGTTTAGAGCACGATTTGTCACTCGGTGTGTTTACAGCAGCTGTTAGTAATAGACGACCCCGAGTGTGCTCGGCGAATTGTACAATGAAAAAAATAGTGGAAAATCGCGTTTGTTTAAAATTTTGTGCCGCAAACGAAATTTCGTGTGCCGATTCATTGGAAATGTTAAATAAGGCCTTTGGTAATTCATGTATGTCCAAAACACAGGCTTACGAGTTGTTTAAGGAGTTCAAAATGGGCCGTGAAATCTTCGAAGATTTGCCTCGCTCCGGTCGGCCGTAGACCTCTACGACAGCTGATAACATCGATAAAATCTAAACATTAGCGCTTGAAAATCGCCACATGAGTGTTAGAGAGTTGGCTCAAGAGTGTGACATATCAACAATGTCAGCTCATGGTATTTTGAGTGATATTTTGGGCATGAAACGCGTCGCTGCGACACTGGTTCCTAAAGAGCTGAATGTTCTTCAAACAGAGCATCGGAAGCAGGTTGCTCTTGACATTGTTTCCAGAGCCGATAGTGGACCAAACTTTATGAAACGCATCATAACTGGAGACGAAACATGGATCTACGAGTACGAAACATGGATCAGAATGGCGCTATGATGATGAGCTGAAACGAAAGTGAAGGTGATGCTGACGATGACGGAATTTCTTTCGGAAGGACAGACAGTTAATATGGAGTATTATCTTGGCATCTCTAGCATTTTAAGGCGTTTGCGCGAAAGTATCCGTCGGAAACGGCCGGAATTGTGGAAGGACTCTTGGATTTTGCACGACGACAACGCGCCGTCTCACCGAGCTACGGATGTGACTGGATATAAGGCCAAAAACTCAGTAAAGACGATCGACCAACCACCGTATTCACCGGATATGGCTACGTGTGATTTTTTTTATTTCCAAAACTAAAATTGCCACTACAGGGTCGCCGCTTTGAAACAATAGAGGCCATCAAACAAATTCGCTGAAGGAGCTGAAGGCGATACCTTCATGTGCTGGTATGGACCAAATGAATAACAATTTATGTGCTTTTTTTACAATTTCTGGGTACCTTTTGTACATAACGTATAATGCCGTTATTTGATTGAACCACGATTGTATTATGTACATATATACAAATATATACATAAGTTGACAGAGGGCTTTATTAATATGGCACTTATAAGAGTATTCTATTCACATTTAGATCGATCCTGGAATATACATATATCATTAACCTACCGCCTCTAATTATAACTTTGACACTCTGTATGTTGATTGTTATTAACTTTTAGACTAAGGTATGTAAGTTTGGGTAAATCAAAATATTTGTGCTTAAAAAATCGACAGTTTTACCGAGTCCCATTATTATTGTGACCATATACCATGTACATACACTCAAACCTCCATAACGTGAACCTCTAGAATTTTATAGCCACCTTGAAAAGAGAGTTATGGAGCTTGGTTCATAATAAAATTAACATATGTAGATTTGTTTTACAAAAATAAGGTTATGTCGTATAAACATTCTCCTATTTAGCAAGAGAATTTCAAATTGTCAAACTGTACCGTTGTTACAGGTAAAGAAAATGGCATTCCCGAAAATGCTAATGAAAAAGAAGATAGCGATGACGATTTAATGGTAGTTGAAGGTGATGAGGAAGACCCACAAGAAGGTTCGTCTACCAAACGAAGAAAATTAAATCCTCTGGAAGATAACGCTGATGAAGATGATGATCTGTGTATCATAGAAAGTTAATATAATTCCTTAGAATTTTGTATTTATTTTCTACCAATATACTTATATTTCAGTTTTTATTTATTTATTTATTTTTATTTAATACTCGTGATGGTTGCCAATAAGAGCGTTGACATCACATAGCCAATAGGGACGTTGAGGAAGTAAAAAGCCATCCAAAAAAACGTCATCAAACGTGGCCATGAACGAGAGAGATGGAAATAGCGGTTATGTAAAAGCTCAAAATGAAACGTCAAACTTTTAACAAATGACAGTCACAGTTGTAAAATAAATAACGACTGTCATATTATGTAACAGCTTTGAAAATTAAATAAGGTTATAAATTTAATAACAGAAATACATCTTTTGCTCGGCTGACTTTGATGACGTTTTTTTCTAGATGGCCCGTTATCATATGTGACACTTCTTTGATGTCCGGAAAATGCTGCCAAAGGCCTTTTCGGACCTTTAATTTGGATGAGGGGTGTTGCCAGATTATGAACATTTTTCTCATCTTACATACTGACGTAAGAAAGTAGTAAACAATAACAATAGTAAATCCAGATAACAATGGTTAACAACAAAATGAACACATTGTAGCATGGCTATAGTTGGATAACAACAAAAGAGAGATGACAGTGACAGGTCAATTCGAGAGGTGACTTAGTAACACCTGAAACTGAATGTATAACTTATTATGTTTCAGCAGGTCGAGACATAGTTCATTTAAAAATATTGAAAAAGCAGTTAGCAGAAATGTCATTTAGAAAATATTGAATTATATCATGAGTAATATCCGGAAAGTGGGCCACAACGCGTGGTCGGCACTATACAACGAACTCTATGATATAGTATTTTTAAGCGCCTTGTAAATTATGTACGCGTATGTATTTTTTGCCCGTGCATACGTACGCCACTAACCGTGCCTAGTAACGCGCACTGGGACTCTCGTACCCTGCTGCGTGCGAGTGATCAGGGTACTTAAATGCAGTTTAATCCTGCATTGCGGCACACTTTCTGGACCCCAATCGGCCACATTATCAGATTATGTCAAAGCTAAACTTTGTTGTCAAGAAGTGGCTGTTACAAATTGTAATTTTCACTTGAAATTGTAACCATAGATTCTGGGGGGCATGCGGCGTTACTCGCAACACCTGGACTCCTTGGCTACCTTTCAAACTAGCCAGCGGTCATATTCGGCATTATTGTAAAATGTGAGTTTGGTCATTAGTTTTGTCGCAAAGATTACTTGTCTTGATCGCAAGGACTACTCGAGTTTTACCTGGTAGGGCCTCAGTTCAGCCGACGATGGTGTGTTCGAGTCAATCAACAATCGAGGGCAAGATTGTCTCGCCCCCAATAAAACACCAGTCCTGCAAGAAGGAGACGGCTTTTATTACACACACAAATCACTATTCGAGCGAGCGGAATCAACCCACTTTAACACGTCTAAATTCCGTTCATAACTAATTAATAACTAAGTTGCTTAATATCGACAGACACAGAACAGACAGACAGAAAGAAAAAACTGGACGTTTTCCACGAAACACCCAACTAATATATTTTTTCTCGACGCGCGTTTCGCCAACTAAGTTGGCATCTTCAGGAGAAGATTAAAACTTTTTACAGTTTTAATCTTCCTTCGTGGAAAACATCTAGTTTTTTGTTTCTACGCCGAAGGTTCCAGTACCCACTCCAAGACAGAAAGAATGCACGATTATATTTATGAGACAATTACAACTCTGACAATCTTCAAGATATGTATTAATTAGTGGACGCCACAGATAAATCAAGCAACAATCGAGCGGAAAGAAATAACTGAATATTTTCAGTGTCACTCAATTTATAAACTGGATATTTTCTAAAAAGCATCTAACTTTATATTATTTCAAATAGAGAAATGAGCCTTACGTTCACATAGTTAGCTGGGGGTGTGCTAAGACGTTAGGTTTTCTCTGTTGACCAATAATCGGGCCCAAGCTGACAGCCTGATCACTAAATTTCTCGTTCCCCAAACGCGATCGACTGTGATCAAGGGTTCTTACATATCGGACATACTAATTGTCGAATTTAACACGTTGACTGCCACGGAATTTTTCGCGATTCCGGTCTAAAGAGACAAATTTGATTTAATCATGTTATATTATTAAAAACGTTGATAACAGTACATAGTAATAATCAAAAAAGCTTAAAAAATGTTTCTCTAAGTGAAAATGTAAATATGATTCGTATAATACAATTTATTTCCTTGTACAAACTTTTTCTTTTTGAATAAACTTATGCACAAATATGCTAAGTAATGAAGGGACGAGATAACTCGTAGTGAGGCGTCCTGGACAAGCAAACAACCTACGAGATAGCTCGTAGTTGGCAGTCAACGTGTTAATTATTGAATTTTAGCAATTCTTTTCTTTAATGCTTATACCTGTACTTAGTATATACATATATATAATTTTAATATAAATTTAATTCAACATTAATCTGTAAGAACATCTTCCTACGAAATTCGCGCATGGGAAGGGCGATATTTAACTATAAGAGCCCAGAATCATATCGTTTGGCCCAATGTTATTTTTTGGTAAGGTTTGTGAAACAACGACTTTATATTATGGAGGATAAATAATATGATAAATAATGTAATAAAGGATAATTGTCATATCCATAGTATGAAGTCTGTGTTTCAGAAATCTCACCAAAAATAACATTGGACCAAACGATATGATTCTGGGCTCGTATGTTGTTCATAACACCTCATTGATTTAACCTGGAGAATATCTCCTTTGACAATATCTCCTTTATGAACAACCGCCGATTTCTCTTCTATTTTCACATCATTTTAAATAGCTTCCTATTTGTCTAAGTGGATCATTTGTCAGGAACAAATCAGTTGATACTAATCAATTTTATTAGTCTGGGGTATCACAACTTACTTTCACCCTCTAACAATTCAAGCACCCTTTCAGGCTCCCTCTATTGCATCCATCCAACCTTCCTACATATCCCCTTTGATTCCACCCCTGTTAGAAGCCGTGGAAGGTGTTCTTAAAAGGTTCTCTGGTCCTCTGAAAAGTTGACTGGACCCACTGCGGATCGCCAATTGAGCGCCAAAAATGAAATTCCATCCCCAATCCATTCCTGTTTTGCTGCACAGTAGAAATAAGTCTATGTATGAGATGACTCAAGAGTCTTCCTGAGGATGCCTGAACCCTTTCCGATCCACTCCGAGTCGTTCATCTACTTCAAATTCTCGTCTGGATTTTTCCGTTTTTATGAATACTATACCAAATTCCACTCCACTAACAGTGGCGGCCAATGGAATTTGAAATTCTCGTATTTTCGTAAGGAGGCATGGGACCCACATCATACTTTAATGGGTGGTTACTAGACCTAAGTAGTAATAGTAGCAAAAAATTCAAAATGAAACTTGTGAAAAGTTTTCAAAAAATGCCTGCCTCACCTCCTATTGGAAATGGAAAAACAAAGTCCTTTTATACTTGATTTTCTCAAAAACTCTAATCTATTAAAGTTATGGTAATTAGAATGTTTATTTCATCCCAACCTTTCGTTTTTGATATTCTACAATAGTCAGATATTTAATCAGAATGAAAATTTTTCAGAAAACACAAAAATAAAAAGTTTTTGTATCTACTTGGTAATTGTGAAAAAAAATTCGCAAACATCTTGCAAGCCATTTCCAAGATCTGGGGAGGCAATTATTTTTTTTAAATTTCTTCTTAAATTTCATTTGTTGTAAAAGTTTTTTCATCCCCTAAATGATGAAGGTTCCATCCCCCCATACGAAAGTACAAGTAATTACTCCTTACCAAAATAAGTTATTACAAAATTAATATTTCAAACTACACTTTGTAAGACAACTCAGAAATGTATTGAAATATGCAAATTTTAGAGGTGCTCCACTTCAAAATGGATCACACTGCATGTGCTAGATTTAAAAGGTGATTGCTATAATGAGTTTAACGGATTATTATACATTACAACGTTGTCTTTCTCACACTATTTTTTTTTAACAAAATTAACAGCTATTCTTAAAAAAATCAACCTTCCTTAATCATCCGTCATAGTATACAAACTCCAGAGTTAGCTGTACTGCTAAATAAATAGAAAGGAGAAATGAAATACCTATTTTTAAATAATCATTTAATAATTTATGCTACATTTACAAAGTAACTATTAAGGATCACTCACAATTATCACACTTTTAAACTAAAATTAACATTTATCACAACAACCTTGAACTTTTAAAATTTGGTATTACATTCCGTGGTGATTAAAAAAATAAGGGTTAAAAACAAGACCATTTAGAGTTGTTTAGACACAAATATTGAATAGAACTCACAGTAAAAAATGAAACCGGAAACACCTGAAATTTTCCTCGCTACACTCGACGCGTATGCGATTGCTTCTTATCTGTCATCTCACTTCTGTTTGTCCTTTTTTATAACTGGCCAATGTCTGATATTTACATACTGTATTGTTTTTTTTTTAGCTTTTAGCAGCATACCTATTTTTTAAAATATCTTAAAGCTACATTTACATTCAAATCGTCTCTGAATTAATTTGGGCCTAAATTGGCATTTCTGGAAGTCTTATATTAATATTTTGTGTTTAGCAGCAACATAAATTTGAAAGTTCTTTGTTTTAACTGATTTGTGTGTGATGAATTATGATATTATTCATAACAATTCATAATCACAGATACAAGTTCATAATTAATATTTTTGCATGGATATATAGGCACATACATATTATGTACCTACACCTCAAATAGTTTTTTTTTAATTATCGGTTATCCGAAATATCAGTTATCTGAACCACCGTAGTTCCCAATTAGTTCGGATAATCGATGCTCCACTGTATTATTTAATATTTGCATCTAACCCCTTCTCTATTACAACTGCTGCCAAATTAGTTTGTCAGTGATCACTTTTAATATTACAATACTATATATAAAAAAAACTATTAAAATAAATAATGTTTCTATTATTCTTTTATAAATGTTTTCAAAAGCTTGGCTTTCCTTCTCACTAGTGGTTACAAGTAGACAAATAAATAAATAAATACATTTAATCACAATATATGTAAATTCAGTGACTATTGTGGTAGTATACAAGACATTTTACGATAGTTAATTAATTAGAAAATACTGAACTGAAATAGTCCAGTCATTTTCGGACGGCGATGTAGACAATAAATCTTTGGTGGTTGGTTGGTCTCTGATCTATGTAATTCCCCTGTAATTTTAGTCGTAGAATATTAAGGGGTGTATCTGTGTGTGACAAATATATCACAAACAAGTGGAAAGTGCTCAGATGTATTTGTTAGGCCTCACCAACGTGTTATTGCCTACATCGCTCTCAGAAAACAACTGAACTTATGTATATGGACTGAAACCATAAGCAATGTGTAGCTAAATCAATATCATTTTGGGAAATGGCTAGATTTTAATAACCAAAAGCATACTTTTGTAGAGCAGAAACAATCTGTTAAAAAAATATATCACCACAATTAATTTGGTTATGTTACATTAATATTATTTTGAAAGAAAATTTTCATATTAAAAAATTATACTGAAACGTCATTTACCTCAAACTACTTATGAAATAAATTATCAATATGTCATCTCATTCAAAACTGTGTGCAAAAAAATATTAATAATTGCAAAAGTTAACCGTGTAAAGAAAAACATCTTTCGATTTGCATAAAAAATTTCTGTTAATGGCAAGTTCGATTTGAACAACTGAGGAAAATAACCGAGGTATTTACCTCCCCCCTTGCCACTACTGAGGGATTACAAAACCACCATCAGTATAGAGGATTGCTCCCTTTGTTGAGATTTCGAGGTTACATATATGTCAGATGTTTCTTTGAATGAATGTAAATTTAATTAAAATTAAAAATTTGTTTAGTTTCAGTGTGTGTAGATACATATGTTTACTAAGGGTCTAGACCAGTTTACTACTACGTTTAATTTGTGTTGTATAAGTAATTTTAGAACTAATGCATCATCAAATTGTGCAAAATAAATTTGGGTGGATTTTAAATAAAACTGGTCAGGTTTTGATAAAAGATTCGGGTAAGTACCTATCTATATATATTTTGGTAAAAACTTTAAAATAAATATAGACACAAGTAACTGAGGACAATATGCACATTTGCCTTTCTATCTGACATTACAAGGGTCAAAAACTGAGGTGAGGTTAGGTAACTCATCCCAGTTAAATTTTTTCTCAGTTCCATGTCAAATCGTAAACAGCTAATTATACAATAACAAGTTGCTGCATCAACAAATGACAAGTTACTGTATAGTGATGAAACTATATAGAGAGATACCTCCTCTCGACATAAAACTACTACACCTGTTAAAGTTTACTAGTGAACTACTAGACCCCCAAATTTTCCTTCAGATAGCCAATTCATGATGTGCAAACTAATAATCAACTTTCTAAAATGGCAAACACATAATTAATTTGGAAAGGTAAATAAAATCGATTGCAATCTAAGCTGTGTGCTTGAAAAACTAAGACTGCAAACATTGGAAAGCAAGATGTTAATGATGTTTGTCCTGTTTCCAAGGACGACACCAAAGATGGACTGTACCCAGTCAAAAATGGGATATAGTGCCATATCGTCGTTGATACTGCAATAGGTCGTATGTCAACAAAATGCCAAAAATGCCACATTGGGGTTATAGTGCCAAAGTAATCACGAAAAGCGGTTCCACGTATCTGCAAAAGATCCTGTGTGAACAACCAATAGAAAGTTGGAAAGGCGTGTCTATCAAATACAGTCAATGTCACAACATTAGTCAATTGGATACTTCAGTTAGTCCTATGTCATCCACTTATTGTTTTCGACATACGACCCATTGCAGTATCAACGACGATATGCTTCTTGTATCAATGGTATAAAAAAGCCATCAAAACTACTTAAGTAATTTAATGAGGAATTTGTGGAAGTTTTTCTTTAATAGCTAATCAAAATTGATATCGATAGTAGTTAGGGAGTTAGTTGAGCTTAAGTTAAGTCACTTCACTGTTGCAATGTTCGAGTTCAGCTATGACATTGTGCACACTGTCCCAATCATTGTTAGTATTGGCCTAGCCTTATACAACTTTCACACCTAAATCAATGCAAATATCACAGTGTTAGAAAATTGCACATCTGTCTTCATAAAATTTCGTTAATTTCTCTCGTCAATTTTCACAATTTGTCAATTTATGTTCCACATTGGATAATATACAGTACTGTTCAGGCTACTATGGATATCATAAAATGAAAGGGAATTTATAAGTGAATTTCTGTTGTTAATAGACAGGATAGCTGGCAGGCAAATCAATCACAACCCGTCACAACGCGGAAGACATCAACACCACATAACTATCCACAGTTGGTCAAGAATTGATGAGTGCACACTACCTTTATCTGAAGGCATGTTTGAATAAGACAACTTATTATCAAAAAATCACTTTGGATATGGAACTATAACGTACATAATATATACAAATTATTAACAGGAACACGACAGAAAGTTTATTTAACAAACTGAAGTTAACCTTTAACTAGCCAAGTGCTTTCTGAGAGACTGCATTTCAAATTTTACAGTGATTGCAAAACAAACCCGTTCACAAATCTTAGGCTTCATCTAATAGCCAAACGATGTAAATTATCAAATTTAGTATCGTAGGGTCGATTTCCAATTAATTAAAACATTTTTTGCTACAAATTTTGTTTTGGGTGACAATTTAGAAATATCATTTAAATCACTCACTTGAATAGACCATCATCTTTGTTTATGTGGAGATTGTAATACTGATATTGCACCAAAGTTTGCAGAAATTTTTTTTTTTTTCAAATACTGATTCACTAGTTTCAATTTGAAATTAATCCCTAACACATTAACCTCTCGACTGCCGTGGTAATTTCTTAAAATGTTCCCTGACTGCCGAACTTAGAAGCTTTGACAATAGATCTAGACATATCCGATGTATTTTATGTAATTCACTAAACATCATGGTTTTGTCAGAATTTGGCCTCGAAATGCTAATTTTGTGGGAAAATTATCCCAAAAATTGCTCAATTTATGACATTTTGCTACTTTTACCAGACATATTTCCAACGTATTTTGAGCCACTGATCATCATGGTGTTATCTGAATTTGTCTTACACGCGCCAAATTATCATAAAGTCTAAATTTTGTCGTTAAATCACCTCATAAGTCTATAGTTTTTTCTAATTTTTTTCCAGTCATTATTTCCGACGAATTTGGAGTCAGAATGTCTTGTCCAATCTTCGCCTCGATCCTTGAATTCCTGAATACTATACAAACTTTGAGAATCCGAACAGAAAGCAAAACTAATTTTCCTAATGTCATAAATTGAGTCATTTTTGGGACAATATTGGCCTTTAGCCTTGGCCCAAATTTTGACAACACCATAAGCGGGTCAAAATACCTCATAAATGATACAGTTTGTCAAAATAATAGTGTTTAAATGCAGCACATAACTTGTGTGTATGAAGACAAAGATTTTTTAAAAAACTGAAATAATGGTCATTTCCTTGGGGCTCTAGTTTTGAAGTTTCAACATACGCGTCGTACGTTAAGACGCAGTGTTTTACTGACCACCGCAGCATAGTTCCATTCATAAATAAGTATGTTCTTCGTCGTCACCTTTGTACGAGTCTCGCAGATAGCATGGCTATTTGTGCAGGAAAAATTTAAACGACCAGTTAAAGATTAAATTCAATGTTACTTCTTTAACATCCGTGTATATGATCACACTAAAATAACTTAGTTTAAGGAGGTAACTCTAGGTACAACCAAGTCATTTTCGTAATACCTACGATGGGTAGTACCTTCAACAGGTACACCTTTAAAAGGATAATTTGAAAATATACATATAAAATTTATACCTACTTACGATAAATTTAATTTATGTAAAATCTAAATAATGAAATATTTGATTATATAAATGATTTGTCTTTAGAAATAATTTAAAAAACATCACATGTATACATTAAGAAGCTAAAATGACAAATGTCGGTAAAATAGATTTTGTCCCTTAAACTTTTTTAAACAGTTAAATAAGTATCTCCAAAATAAAAATATGCCGTACTTATTTAATACTTAACGTGATACTGATATCAAACGATTTGAAATTTAATGCAACAAAAATCATTTTTAGGAATACTATAGGCAGTTTTCAATGAGGGTTACCAATAACAACGTACCAGTATACCTGGAATGTTTCTTATACCATGTACATTAATGTTTCTAATATCATACAGAATGTACAAAATTGACGTACTATAGCAAGTTCGTGGCAAAATAAATTACCATTTCGCACACAACAAGAGATACAAGATACACAGCACAAAACCAACAAAATTACTCTATCCAAAACGTTCTTGAGTAATTCAAGTCATAATTTGCCTTTTATTTATGTGTTTGACGCATGTCACAGATCCGTGTCATGCACACTGGTCAACATATTTGTCCTACAATCCCAAGCATCACGAATCCGTGATGTGAATTTTTTTGTTGTTTTAGGCCCCGAATTTGGCGTGAATTAAAACGAAAGGTAAAAAAATATATTTTAATAATAAACAAGAGAAAATACAAAGTAACAAATTAAAAAGAAATATGTAAATTATTTTCATTATCGTCGTCACTAAATACTTCCTCATCACTAGAACCCTTTAAAATGGCTAGTAATCCGCCACCTGTAAGCTTGTTTGGATGTCTAAATGTTAATTTACGTTTTTTTTGGCTCAGACGGGGCCGGCTTCACTAACGTTCATTTTAGCGCACGTGCAAAGAAAAAAGGTCGGCATCACGGATCTGTGCCATACGCATTGAGTGTTAAAAATTGTATGCTTTATAAGACTACTGCGAATGAATAATGCGAATATAATTACTGTTCATCTCAAGAATATTTTAATAAGGGTTAAATCGTTGTTTGTTTACTATATAATACTGTTGTCACATATTCATCATGTAATAACGACCGCAAAAAATAAGGACATCCAAAAAAACGTCATCAACTCTGGCTATGAACGAGAGAGATGGAAATAGCGGTCATGTCAAAGCTTTTCGATTGTCAGACTTTTGACAAGGGACTGTCACAATTTGTAAAATAAACAATGGCTGTCATATGATGTGACAGTCTTGACATGATGACAGGTCTGAATAAGGTTCTATTCGATTAAGAATAGAAAGAATAAGAATTCGATTAAGAATAGAAATACGTCTTTTTTTTCTCGGCCAACTTTGATGACGTTTTTTTTTGGATATCTTGTTATATTTTTTAAATTCCTAGTACAACTCTGATAGCAAATTTGCCTTGTTCTGTTGTGAAACGTTAGTACACATGCACTAACCAGTAGTCCGAGGTCACGAAATCTGGCTTACTCACTTCAAAGCGTCGACAATCGAGAGATTTTGCTGGTCTTCCTACACTGTGGTACAACTGTCAAGTGACTGGTATGTGTTTTATGTCGTATTAATACTGTGTGACTAAATATTTCAGTTCTAAATTCTTCAGTATTAATTATTACGATATATAAGTATTTTGGTGATACTTATTTAATGTTTATGTGTAACTACATTAATACATCATACTGGCTATGACAATACCCTCACTATATACTGGGTCACACACGACCATAGTATAACCCCTTTTTTCTTTTAGAATCTTAAGACTCATTCATAACAAATGTCAACTTTGACATATAAACAACATCGATATACTTGTATAGAGACATCCAAAAAAAACGTCATCAACTCTGGCTATGAACGAGAGAGATGTTATAAATTCGATTAAAAATAGAAATACGTCTTTTTTGTTCTCGGCCACCTTTGATGACGTTTTTTTGGATGTCTCTATATTAATAATGTAACTTATGTTATATATATCCCCGGAAGTGCTACCAACTTAGCATATTCAAATGGAAAACCCTTTTTTAGGTAGACAAAACATTAACTTTGATATAGTAGCATTATTGCATCTGTGAGATTCGGTATGGAAGAGAATAGGCCATGCCTTGAGCTGCTTATAGATGGCAATAAACAAACTCGATAAACAAAACGATACATCACGAACAGCTAAACTAAACCTTTCTTTTTAATAGAACACCCTATATATTTTCTCCACTTCTAGATTATCTAGTGACAGCTACTTCCAAAAATGTATAATACTTGTGGTCAAGTTTTTTTTGTGAGTCGATCTTCAATTGTCTAACTCACGAATGAATCACTCTAAATCATAAGTTATATACTTTTTTTAAATTGGCTGTTACTGGAAAATCTAAAAGAAAAACATATAATGTATTCTATTTAAGAAAAGATAAATGATAACTGATATGTCTAAGAGTTTTTCCAAAATATTTTTAGTTTAGAAAATTTTGAATTTATGCAAACCTTTACGTCCTCACTGTATAATGTCAAAATCTAAAAATGATGTATATAGACTCTTCTATCTGCTCCATAAACATGGAAGAAATAGTAATAGTAGCTTCCATAGTAGTAATATTTTCAAATGGTACCTGTTACCAATATGGTGCTATTTAAAAAAATATATGTTTTTGGTTGCAAATGCTTCTGTTCCCTGTTAAATTACCATAGCCAATGGTTTTCAATAACCAATTGAATTTTTCTAAGGTCACTAGAATCATTAGTAAGTAAATGATCATGGCACACTTAAATTGGGCATTAAAAAACTATTAGGAAAGATCTGAATGCTAGTAATAGTAGCTTCCATAGTATTATACTATTTTCAAATGATATTTGTTACCAATATGGTGCCATTTAAAAAAATATATATGTTTTTGGTTGAAAATGCTTATGGACCCTGAACTTTGGAACTGGACTGTAATTTTCTTAGGGTCACTAGAATCTTTACTGAAAGTAAATGATCATGGCACACTTAAATTCGAAATTATAAAACTTAAAAAAGATTCGAATGCTTAAAATTCACTTATTTAGTGGCATTGAAAATTACTAGGATTTTAAATATGAAATAATATATAGTAACTGTTAGGCTACGACGTACACTACAGAATGAAGGAAAATGGATAAGTAAGCTTTTCTCTTAGATACACGTGACTCAAATATGACAGTGATGGGTGAAACAATTGCGAGAGGTGAGAGGCAATAAGAGGGCCAGTAGAGTTGGGAGGTCTGGGTTATATATATGTAATACCATCACTTCTACTATATAGGGTCCAATGTGAAAATCGTAAATTCGTACCACTTCTGGTAAAAGTGCCATTTATATGTCAAAAGTTGACATTCCATACGAAAATAAGAAACCACAAATTTAAAAACTCTGTCTTAATAAATACATTAAAAATGGGTTATTTAACATGATCCTCTGCCAATGCCATTTGGTATTTATTTGCAACATATAATACGGGCACAATCGAGACGTACTATAGAAATCAAATGGAGTCTGCAAGCCAGGTTAAAAGTCAATGATGTCTGTCGTCACTGTATAAGATAAGCTGTGGTAAGTCCCATTAGGAAAAGCCTATTTATTATAGACATTTTTTACACATATTTTTTTTTTTTTTTTGGTAATTATACCACATATATCTAAGTACCAATTTATTATATTATCCTGCACAAATTGCGTAAACATAAACAATAAGTGCCTCCTACATATAGTATAATCTCCGGTTTAATAAATAAAAATTAATAAAACGCTAAAAGTAGTATGTTGTCGATTAACCAATATGTTAAGTCGATGCTATATTATTTTAGTTTTACATTTTGAGCAGGAAATACTTATGTTCTATGACTGCTTATCGCTGTTGTGCAATAAAGGAACCTGTTCAGAACTCCTTGTTAGTCAGCGAACTATGCTGGATATACTAGAGCGCGCAGTGTTTCCGCTTTCTTCATCTGACTGGTCGGGGAAATCCTTATCGCCTGATACCATTGATTTGTTAGATCTGTCATTTGACTCTTGCAATCTTTTAATTCCTAAAAAAAAAATGGAAATTAAACTGTTGATTAAATGAAATTAAAAAAAGAGAACGATTTAGGTCAATTTGCAAATGGCCAAAGCTGCTTCGATTAGCCACTAGAAGGCAACAAAATTCTCAAAAAATCAAAAATCAAAAAGGAATTGATCATTCTTCGGATACAGCTCTAGGCCTATAACACAGGTCTACAAAAAATTTCTGCTTCAGGAACTAAACCTATCAAATCCAAAGTATTTTTTTGTGCTGAAACCGAATTTTTTAACTCGGGAAACTTTTTACCTCATAGATTCTCAGTAAATCCCGTTTTTTTGTTGTCAAAATACGTTTTTTGTGAATTTTTTTTTTTTAAATAATCATTTTTTAACCAGACATATCATTTCTGAAGTATTTTTACGCGTTAAATACGATTCCATTGTCAAAATGTGTGCCAGACCCTTTTCAATAAAATAAGAATTTAGGGCAAGAAACAGCCCAAAAATGGAAAAATTTGTGCTTTTCAAGAATATATGACCAGACATGTCATATCCGAAGTATTTTTACGCGTTAAATACGATTCCGTTGTCATTGTGCTAGATCTCATGATCATGACATCAAAATTATTTTGAAAGGTTGAAATGGTTCTACTACAATTAATATAGCATTAAAATTATCCTGCTTAATATTATAAAGATTTAAGGGCTCGATTGCTTCTGAAAATATATTTATTGTTGCTGTGAGCTTGCTTTGCCAATCTACTTGCTATTGCAGGTTTCCTGGAACCAGCTACTTCGGGCCTTGATCAGAAAGTACGACATAGATATGAAAGTCGGAATCCTTACGATCCAGTAAATAATTCCGAAGTGATATAAATTTATAGGGAATTTTACAGAGAAGAAATGGTCGTAAACATACTTCAGAAATGACGTCTGGTCATACATTCTTAAAAAACACAAATTCTCCCATTATTGAGCTGTTTTTCATCCTAAATTCTCGTTTTATAGGAAATGGAAGGGTCTAGCACAAATTTTGACAAGGGGATCGTATTCAGCGCTTAAAAATACTTCGGAAATGACGTCTGGTTAAGAAATATTTAAAAAAAAATCACATAAAAACGAATTTTGAAAACAAAAAAAAAACGGGATTTACTGATAATCTACGTGGTAGAAAGTTTTCTGAGTTAAAAATTCGGTTTCAGCACAAAAAAATTCTTTGGATTTGACAGGTTTAGTTCCTGGAGCAATTTTTTTTTTTGTAGACCTGTGTAATTGACGTTTTTTAGTGCTATATAGGTGCTTTTGAAAATATAGAAATTCCTGAGAATTAAGGTTAAATGCAGTTTTCTACTCATATCTTTTTACAGCATGAGCAATGGATCTTTATTGAATAAGTGACTCATAACGAAATTCATAAGCTTTTTTATCTCTTATTGATCTGATGACAGGTTTAATCAATAAAAATAATTCAAATAACTTTGTGTTTAGACTGCTAGTGAATATAGTAGCCAGAAATAGTAGGAGGACTTGCTTTTGCCCTTTAATGCAGCTATCATTTGAAAATATAAAATTTATTTTCTGTTATGAAAATTTTGGCCGATAAATAATCAAACGCCCTCTAGCGGCTAAATGAAGCAACAATACATATACATATGCACGTTGGCCTAAATCGTTTTCCGTTGGGTCAAGAAATCTCTTCTATTACTTGTACAGTAATCTCCCAGACACCTTGTATGTAAGCTATTTCAACTGCAGGAGACTTTTGCACATTAAATTTGTGTAAATATATAATTTAATTCTACATTAAAAAATATAGTCGTTTAGAAAAGATGTAAGAGTTAAAAAAAAAGAAAGTAATTATAGTACTAGTTGAAATTTGGTAGGTACACAGGTAAAAAAATTAAAAATAAGCAACTTCTTTTGAGATTGTTCAGGATTTAAAAATATGCCATTTTTCATGCTTTCTTGGGGAAAAAATTGAATTCGACAATTACCAAGTCGTGAAAAAACGTGATTCCTTCTGTGCATGTTATTTGTCATATTTTTTTTTACGCAAATACTAAAGGTGAAGTCAAAATTTGCTTATATCAATAACACAGGCACACAACAAAAAATTCAAACCCCCGGGTCCAAACCACTTACTCTATATGTATTTTGGGTCGTTGAATCCGAATCCAGAGTTAGTTTTGGTGGGTTTGCTCGTTATCTCTGTCAAAATGCAAGGAAACTTTAAAATATCGCAAAAGATCGAATTGTATATTTCTAAAATATGAAATGTTTCAGTACCATCTAGTTATATTGTTTTCCAAATGATGTAGTACCTAAACATTGAACCTATGTCTTAATGAAAACAATTCCATTTGGGAAAAAAATTGGGGATAAAAAATAGTGTTTTGTAAGGACGTTGATGGACTGATGAAGGAACTGAACAATTCAAGAAATATATAAAATGAGCTATTTCAGTAAAAAAAATCCTATCCCAGGCTATTCAAACAAAAAGTCAAATTTTAAATTTTAATGTTTTTCTTCACCGTTTTATATCTTTTTTTGCATTTTTTTTTTTACAATTATATAAAATAATGTGCGTACCATGGCTGGAAACGATGCTGAATTCGAATTTGGCAACCCAAAAAACATAAAAAGAGCTATTGGAGTCAAAAAAAATTTCGACTCCTAGGTTTTCCCTCAAAAAAGCGATATTTTTGCGGTTTTGACTGCTTTTTTAGGTTGTTTCGCACTTATATGAAAAAAATATGCTTTCTATGGTTCAAAATAACTCTTACTTCGGATATAACGACCAAAAAGACATGTGAAATGAATTTTAAATGATACGATAATTCTGTTTGCCTTCATGATGGTGCAGTTTTTGGCGATTTTTGCGTTTTTTTAACGATTTTTTGCATTCTGACAGATATAAAGAGCTAACCCACCAAAACTTACCCCGGATTCGGATTCAGCGACCCAAAATATGTACAATAAGTTTGGACATGGGGCTTGAAATTTTTTTTGTATGCCTGTGTAATTATTTAGTAAAAATGTTTCCATACGATGCGGACTTTAAGTATAACATTGTATATCTTTAAATACAATATCGTAAAAGCGATATTTTTTTGTAACAAATCTGTAGTTTTGTAGTATGACGAATCAAAAGTTGTTTTCACACTGTCTAAACGTGCTATTTTTTTCATCAAAATGATTAGTTAAATATAAAAATAAAGTACACTGTGTTAGTTTTGCATGACCGTAGCAAACAATGTTATATACGTTATGGATATTTACATGCATACTTTTTTTCGCCCCTAAGATCGGCAAAAATAGTAGTAGATTGGAAAAAAAAAGGAACGGGGCTGCAAAGTAGTAGATTGATTGCCGAGGCTGAATTGAAGCCAAGGCACTCTCTATTTTGCTGCTGAGTTGAACATATAATTTTTTCTCTAACTGTCTAAAGACATAAAAAAAAGTCATCAACTCTGGCTATGAACGAGAGAGATGGAAATAGCGGTCATGTCTAAGCTTTTCGATTATGTCAAACTTTTGACAAGTAACTGTCACAATTTGTAAAATAAACACTGGCTGTCATATGATGTGACAGTTTTGACAAGTAAATAAGGTTATAGATTCAATTAAGAATAGAAATACGTCTTTTTTTTTATCGGCCAACTTTGACGTTTTTTTTTTTGGATGTATTTTGCAAATTATTACAATTCCCACAACCTCTCTATTTTTCCTATCCTGATAAATATTTAGTAGCCGTAGAGACCAATTATTTTGCTGTCTAGGCAGGAAAAGTGATACTTTGCTGATTAATATTTGTCTGCAAAATTAATATTTTGCTATCAGTCAGAGAAAAAGTACTTTTTCCTCCATAGCCAGTGGCAACTGCTTACTGATATAAAACCTTAACTGCATAAAATTAATAGCAAAATGTCAGGTTTTTCAGTCATTCTCAGCTAACGTTTTAGATACAGTAAGAAAATTTTCCTTACAAAAATTGGTGTTTAAATTGTTTACAATATTTACAAAACCAAAATTAACTATTAGATCTACAATAAATTATAGTAACAGAACAGCAGAATTAAAACAAAAATCTCCAGTTTTCATACACCAGTTGTTTAATGTGTGGATTAATAAATTCAAATGTATCCCATAATAAATAAATAAAAAATACATTGTTTCATAGCAATCTGACTAAAGTGAATATCTATAAACTTACATCATAAATAAAATTTTCCTGTTTTCTTTGACGGAACAGAAAACAAATATAACACGAAAGATATCAAATTTGCAATAAAACATCCCAGTAAAGCTCCTAAACAGCACGGTACTGGCCATTCTTGGTATGGTTTATTCCAATCCAGTGGTATTAAGACAGCTCCCAACCACGATCCAAAGATGGTTAAACGAATATTAAGTAAAAACTTGTGGAAATTTTCATTGCCATCAAATGAAGTTAACGAGGTAAACAACAGGAAAACACTATCTGCTCCAAGATATAAACAACAAGGCAGAACAGTTAAAATAGTCATTATAACTGCAAATGAAAATGTTTTATACTGATTGGTGAATACTGGAGCACCAAATAACACGGACACTATATAAAACACTGCGGTCATCGATGCTAATGTAGAAACGTTCTTAAAGAAATTATGAAACCTGTCTTTTTTTAAATCCACTTTTCTACCACTACTGTTCTGACCGAAGAAATAATTAAGATACTTTAGAATTTCTGCCAAAGCAAGTACGACTTCAACATGGGCAGTTTCACTTTTGCCGATATTGTACATATTTCCTGTAAAATGAAGCACAACCATTATTGCACTCAAATATGTACAAGTCACTAAATTATTAATAGCTAAACTTTTACTATTTGCTGCAACATTTTCCCACATTTTGATTGAAATTTATGTTTGAAAACTCGCACTAAATTGGATCAAAAATTGACAGCACCATCACTTGACACAAGTTTAGTGAGATTAACAAACAAATGTTACTAGGCTAGAAATAGCGGGAAATTTAAAATATATAATTTAAAATAAAATATTGTAGTATTTTGATTTGTTAAAGCTTGTGATCATTTAAACACTGTTAACGTAATATAACAGAGATTAACTCATATCGCATGTTTATTGAAATTTTTTTTATCTACCGTCCTACCTTAGCATTTAACCTTAATATTAATAATATTTAGCAGTTAATCGACTATAGGGGTATATAGCTCAGTAAATTACATAAAAAAATTAAATAACATTGTGTACCAGAATTTATAAATTATGGGAAATAAATCACTTTTATCTTTACAAAATAATATAAAACGTAAATAAATAATAAAAGTAAAAAACGAGGCCACCGCAGAAGGAACATTTTCATAAAGGTAAATCAAAGACAGAAGACAGAAGAATAAGAATACCGGGTGAACACGAGATTACTAGCCAGGCTGTAGCTAAGGCATGAAAATGGATATCGATTTAAAATTTTGGGGATGGTGTCAAAATTGTGTGTGTTAAAATGTTGGTACCTGTCATTTGCAGTCAAATCAGAAGTGTAATTAACTTATTTATTTTATAAAGAACACATTTACACACATACGGAAAATGATAGGCAACTTTCATGTACAATGTCCTATACTTGTCTGACAGTTTTCGAGAAAATCGTATTTACAAATGTCAAAAATTAACTTTTAAGTTATGTTTTATATAAAACAAATGAAGGTGGGGTTCAAACTACCTAATACATTTTTAACTTATTATAAAGAGCCGCTCCAAAAAACTCATCAGATCTGGCTATGAACGAGAGAGATGGTCAATATGTCGAAGCTCAAAACGAAACTTTGTTGTTGTCACAACTTTTGACAAGTGGCTGTCACAATTGTAAAATAAATAATGGCTGTCACATTATACAACAGCCTTGACGATTTTATGGTGGGTTCATGCAGAAATTTTTAGTAATAAGAATAAGAATAGTAATAAGCATAAAAGTTAAACCTTCGTTTTATAATGACCCTGTTCGTGCAGCAAATCCTTATTTTTAAAATTATTACTAAAAATTATGTTTACTGCATGAACTGGGTCATTATAAAACGAAGGTTTAACTTTTATGCTTATTACTATTCTTATTCTTATTACTAAATATTTCTGCATGAACCCACCATTAGTATATTATGCAACGATCATGTAATGATGGCTATTAATACACGAGCAGAAAGTAACGACATGAGCCTTGGAGAGTGTCGTTACGATTGCGAGTTACAGTTTTATAATTACAAGTACCCTTCATTAATTATGAAAAAAAGGAAAATCCATGATATTTTTCATTGACTGAACAGAAAATTCATAGAATAATAGAGAAACAAAGGTAAACGTTTAGTGTACTGTAACACCGATATACATACAGTGGGGGCGAAAAGTAAGTTGATACTAGATATTTTAGAAATATAAACAATGTCACATATAAAGAAAATCGTATTTAAAGAAACTAAATCTGGTTTATTAAAACACAAGAGCGTTAAAAAAAACTACTAACTATGAAAGAGAGATATGGAAATAACGGTTATGTTGAAGCTCGAAGTGAAACTTTGTTGTTGTCGTCAAAACTTTTAACAAGTGGGTGTCACAATTGTAATACAGTGGAGCATCGATTATCCGAACCTCAGTTATCCGAACGACCGGTTAACCGAACCGCAAAATCCAACCGCCCCCCTCTTCTACTACACGAGTGGCCTACGCGACCAACGTCACATCGTCAGTGCGGGCGTTGTGCAGTGGTTGTTCTCTTTTCTTTTTTGGTACACATTGAAGTGTAAAATAAATTTCTGTGTTGTATTAATGTCTGTTTGTTTGTTTATTTAATTATCTATGCACATACTATTATTATATATACCTACATATAATATGTAGGTACATAATATATTATATATTATGTACGAGTACCTACACCACAAATAGTTTTTTTTTTAATTATCGGTTATCTGAACCACCCTGGTTCCCAATTCGGATAATCGATGCTCCACTGTATCAATAATGGCTGTCACATAATCTGACAGCCTAGACCATTAACCAAGGTTAACTGACCATTAAATAACTTAAAATTAAGAATAAATAATTAAAAATAAAATACGTCTGTTTTTGCTCAGCCAACTTTGTGAGGATTTTTTTTAATTGCTCGTAACAGAGGGTTGCAAAAGTTAACGATCGGAAAGTATGTTGACGGCCGGTAATTCGGTCCTTAAAAACAAAACTAATAGGGTGTGTAAAATAACCAGTGTTCAGACATATGTACGTGGTTTTAACCTTGAACGGCTCTTATGAACAGAATATTCACAACTTCCAAAAGGCACGCGCGCAGTTGCTCTTAGGACTGAACAATTTCTGTTTATGAGATGTTTTCACTAGTATGGCAGACAAGACCAATTATCAGCGAACTACAGTGTGCCTTTTTTGTCCGATAATTATTATTAGGGTCCGGAAATGTGTGCTGCAACGCAGGGCTCGGCACTATAAAACTATGATAATGAAAGTATAAACCGTATTTTTTAAACGCCTTGTAAATTATATAAGCGTATTTCTTGCCTGTGCTACGTAAGGCATGACCCTGCCCGCCAACACGCCATGACCCGCGTATGCGCAGTACTACGCCATCCTGGGGCGAGAGGGCAGGATAGTCTAACGCAGTTTAACACGCGTGACAACAAACTTTCCGAACCCCAATTATTATTTACACGAGGATTACACTGTATTCAAATATATTAAAGTTTTTAAACATAAACTAGTTGTTTTACCGACGTATACCGAAATATACTAAAATTGTCACTAATTAATACACAGTGCGTTCCATACAACATGTTTTCAACAATTTTTTAATTCAAAGTAGTCCCATTACATTGTATACACCTATTAGCACGTTCTTCCAGTTTGTCCATAGCCCGTGAAAAATCTTCTTTTGGAATCATGTTTAATTTGCTCGTCACAGACTCTTGAATTTCTTCAATCAAAGCAAATTGGTCTCATTTCAACTCCATCTTCAGCTTTGGGAATAGAAAATAGCCCGGGGGGAGGGGGGGCTCAAATCTGGCGAGTATGGGGGTGGTTGAGCACCGGAACCATTTTTCTGGCCAAAAACTGGGTGTTGGTCTCAGCGGTGTGAACGCGCATTGTCGTGCAACAGGAAAAATGATCGATCTTTCCACAAGTTCGGCCTAACACGTGCAATCCTTTTACAGAGGCGGTCCAGCACATTTTGATAAAATGCTGCATTAACTGTAGTTCTCTGAGGAACAAATTCTCGATGCACAATTCCTTCGGAATAAAAAAAACGATCAACATCGTCTTCTTCCGTCGACTCCCTACCCGACCGAAACTGGTTATACCAAAGAAACACACTAGCACGAGGCATTACAATAAGCCACTTTTAACATTTCAAACGTTTGCGTAGAACTTTTACCGGCTTTAAAACAGAATTTAATCGCCACACGTTGTTCGGAATGTTTCTCCATATCAAAATTATGACCGCGCGCTCATACAACACTTCACGTTAACTGCCGCTGAACCGTAGCAAATAATTCTATTGACTTGAAATATGGTATGGTGGGAGAGGACAGTTGTACCAACAACCTCCTAAAATTTCGTGAAGATAGCGCTAGTAGTATGTATTAGTTATAGAAGCACAGTCTTAAAACTTATGGGACGCACTGTGTATATAAAATTTCTTGAAAAAGTTAAAAAAATGTTCACTTGAGCAGCTATACAGCCATTCAAGGTTAAAACCATATATAACCAGTCTCGTAATAACAATTCGGTTTAATAACAGTCTGTAGGCTATCTGTACACGAACAGGCTTGCTTTCTACTAATTTTGTTAAAGTCAGCTGATCTTCAAGATTTACTTAGATTAGACACAGAAGTGGGTCTTCCGCCATTCTTGTGTGGGTATGTTTCAGGCTATCTAAAGTTGGATGGAATACTGACAAGACAAGATTATATCAATATTCTAAAAGATAACCTGTAACAATCCATTCAGAAACTTTGCTTAGACAAAAAAATGTCAGTGTTATATGAGAATTCTCAAGAGATTGAATAATAACATTGCTTATAATCAATGAAAAGCGACAGTAGTGGAAATTTATATTCTTCCATATGAATATTTCATCTCTTTTGAGTTGCTTAAAGGATTTTATAAATTTTATTATGGATAAGGACTTTTGATATAATAGCTGTGGCAGAGACATGGCTGGCTCCTGATTTTCCACCAAAACTACTAAATATACCAAATTATACAACAACAAGATATGACAAACCAATGAGACGAGGACTATGTTTTATATTTAAAATCACATTAATTAGAAGAAGCTGATTATATCATAAGTTATACACTAGAACAACTACGGATTGTATTGATTTAAAAAAGTAAAAATGTATATAGGAGTTGTTTATAAGTCGCCCAGTTTAAATGCTACAGCTTTCAATGAATCGGAAATAATTTTGTCCAATATCCATCCAGTGGTGATCAACATTGTAGTAGTAAGGGATGTAACTGTAGATTTTATGAATCCCAGTCGTCAAACAGATATGGTACAAGTTAAATTAACTACCTTCGAACTTACCCAAATTATAAGCAAACTGACAAGAATAATTGACAGATCTTCATTTGAAGTAATCAGATAAATGTGATGTGATAGCATGTGGAACAATGAAACTACTAAAATTGACTAATCATCATATATTTATGATGGTATGCAAAATTAGCAAGAAGCATGCCTCTTCGCCTACAGACTATTATTGGGTGCTTTCCATTTACCGACACAAGTCGACACGAGTCAACTCGTGTCTCCGAAAGTGCTTTCCATTTGATTTGTGTCGCCGTGAGTCGACTACACAAGTCACCTCAAACAGACTCCGCTAGACAGCAGAGTTCACGCTGAGTGTGAGTGTAAAAGAAGTAAAAATCTAAACGAACGCGGCAAAGCAGAATATATAGTGGAGAATTAATGCGAAATCTGATTGAAGAAAATGAAAGTAGATGACAAATGTAATTATTTGCAGTAACTACTTTCAACAACTTTTGCATGAAACTACTACCTAGCGAGCGTTCCATTTACCCATTTGATGAGAATCAACACTAGTTGACACGAGTCGACACAGGAGTCGCTGGGAGTCGTGTAAATGGAAAGCACCAATTAAAGTAGATGGATATCACACAGCCTACTACTTTTGCACTCAAGGACTAAGTTACCGGGAGTCAACATACTTTACGATAGCAACTTTTTTCAACCTTAAATTTTATTTGTAACTTCTTGCTTTGTGACAATTGTTATGTTTTAGTTCCTAGTGTGTAAAGTCTGTTCTTTAATAAACTGTATCTAGTTCCTTTAAATAACAGCTGCTTACGATTTGACACAAACTGAGGGAAAATTTAACTGAGATGAGTTACCTCACCTCACTTCAGTAGTTGACTCTTTAGGA
Organism: Aromia moschata; assembly: GCA_029963805.1. Lineage (NCBI taxonomy): Eukaryota > Metazoa > Arthropoda > Insecta > Coleoptera > Cerambycidae > Aromia > Aromia moschata. Next base: position 125,073 of record JAPWTK010000368.1, on the reverse strand, counting down.
TGTTGTTCAAATAGAACGTACCACTAATTGAGAAAACATTAACTGAGGGGAGGAACTGAAGATTTCGTGCAAATCATAAGCAGCTAATATTTCCTTTATATGTGGGATTGTTTATATTTATAAAATGTCTGGTCTCAATGTACTTTCCGTCCCTACTGTACATCTTATGTAGACAGGAATTCTTATATCAGTTACATCTGAATTACCTATGTACCTATATACGTATATGTGGAACTGTAACAAATAACTATAAATATATTATGATCTCTGTTATATATAATGAGACATAGATAGGTATTTTATAATAGGAATGAATTATTGGAAGTCATTTTCAAAATATAATTATACCTATTTATGCCTTAGCCGGTGTCTTAGTAGGAATGTCTACTTATTAGACATTTTTAAATCAACTACAAATTTTAATACTATTATTAGGCTAAAGCTGTATGAACTGTATAAAACATTATTCTGAATAAGTAAGTAATAAACAAGGTAATAAACAACTTTAAATTTTTAATGGATTTAATACAATCGAATAATCTTAAACAATGCCGGTGATAATATAAAAAGTATATACCCGGGAATTAAATTTTACCAGAATTTAGACATTCCAAGAAATATATCTGATTTATTATCTATTGTAATGATATCAGTTGTTATTCTCAAAGGATTTTACAGGAATTCACAGTGACCATTGTACGATACTTAATATGGTCCTATTTTAAAATGAGCAACTTACATTAAGTATCAATTAATATATATTTTGTAATAAATACATTTATATTACTCTTTATAAGTCTTTGTCCAAACTTTATAAGGGACCGTACACGATGAATAATACTGTCAATATTTAAAAATAATGATTGTTTTACTGAACATATAATGCAAATTACGGATGGAATGATTGTTGGATTGATGCAGATCCGGATATTTTGATATTCACGCATAAGTATTAACGAAGAGAGGGGATACGGTCAATATTACTGATCGTGTTGCATGTCGTATAGGGCGTGCACGCCAGTACAGGTTTCTAGTGAAAATGAGCGACGCCAAAGGTGGAAACTTCCCTAAATGGTGAAGATGAGGAGGAAACTATAAATGAAATCGAAGTTACAGGGGACGAAGGCACAAAAAATGAGTATCTTAGTAACTTATGAAACACTTCCAGAATTATGGAATAATCAAAGCCCGCATTATATGAATAAAACTAAAAGAAATGTGGCACTTGATGAATTATTATTTATTTATCGTAAATTAAAACCCGAAGCCACATGTGCAGATGTCCGCAAAAAAAATTAATACACTCAGGTCGAACTATAGAAAATAATTAAAAAAATTAACTTCGTCTAAAAGGTCCGGAGGAGGCACTGAGGACGTGTATCAGCCAAGCCATGGGTGTTTATGCTTTAAGGTTTTTACATAACTGTGAGCAACCCGTCAATGCAAATATTCAATTAAAATCCAATTTCAAAATTCCACACGACGCTTAACACGACGTTTCATTGTCATTGCTAAAATTTTAGCTGAGCAGGCTTTCTTTCTCGCGTCCATTTTTAGATATACCTGTATGTATATGTATAAAGCACTGTAGACTGTTGCCTGTTAGATTGGTACTGAGGTAAAATATTGACAGTAATACTGTTCATGTAAGGTTTAAAATAAGTGACTTGAATATTGATGAGATACTGACATTATTTATTGGTGCAATAGTGATAGTATTACTGATCGTGTACGACCCCTTTATCATATAAGGAAATAAAAATAAATACTTTAAACTCTTATTCGAGTAGGTATATCATAAAAACACAAAATAGCTGCAAGGAGCAAATAGCCTAACATCTTGTATTACTAAGAGATCAAATAATGAAAAAATACAAACAATAAAATATACCGAAATAGTTTAAAAAATCGTATTACCTGTTGTGTAAATCTTCTGGTAAAGAACGGTATTAAATATTTAAGATCATATTTAACAAATCCTTTTATACGGTCCGAGACAAATGAAACCTCCATTTCGCCTTCAGTAGTTTCGGATAAGTGTTCAGAATCCAATGCTTGTCCCCATTCTCTAGTTTTACTCAAAGTCACTTCTCTATCCTTCTTGCGTCTCTTCATGCGCCTGGACGGATTTTTCGTTGCTTGCATAAATTTCAATAAAGGCATCGTCGATCCACCAAAGAATAACGTCGTGACAAGTACAATGATCAGTGTCGTGGTTATGATCACGTGTCTGGTTTCGTCACTGAAGTTCAAATGAAGAGAAAGAGCATACGAAATTGCACCTCTTAATCCACTAAACCACATTATGAACATCATCTTTTTCGTTATCTGATGTTCCCTAAATCTATTGACTAGGATAGCTAACGGAAAAATATTACAGGCTCTACCAATCAAACACAATATAAGACTCCAAACTATTAATGCTGGTTCCACTCTGTGTTTGAAACTAAACAATGCTAATCCTAAATACGCAAAAACACAGGTTTCTGCAATAAAAGCCAAGGTTCGAAGGGTCTGTTGCATTGTAATTTGTGTAACTGTTGAAAGATTAAAATGGGCGTAGTGAGACATTACTATACCACAGAATAAAATGGCCATGATGCCAGATAGATGAATCCCTTCAGCTAGCACGTATGGGGCATAAGTAAACACTAACATCATTCCAAATTCCAAGGACGGATTTTTTTCTAAGATCAACGTGTTTCAGCAACAAAGCGCTCACCAAAGCAAAAACTACACCGATACCTGCCGATGCAAAGAACATCAAACAAAACCTCTGAATACCCAAGACAATGGCTTCTCCTGTACTCATAAGAGGATTATTTGATTCCAGAGCTGCATTTGTTAGAACAATGGCGATGGCGTCATTCAAAATACTTTCTCCAAATACCAACATATTCAATACTGGATCTACATTCAAAGCATGGAAAATCGCAACTGTTGCCACCGGATCTACAGCTGATATAAGTGATCCAAATGCAAAGGACTCAACAAATCCCAACTTGTAGACAACGTCAGCGAGTCCTAGGAAGTATATTCCAAATCCAATAATAAACGCTGATATAGTTGTTCCTAATATCGCAAATACTAAAATCGAACCAATATTTTGGAAAAAAATTGCCCTTATGTAAATTATAACCAGACTCAAAAATAATCGGTGGCAACAAAACGAGGAAAAATGCTGTAGGGGAAAAAAAGCCTCTTCTTTTCTCCAATTACTTATGTTTCTATTAGAAAGTGCATTCATAGTAAGACCTATCAGTGCACCTAAAAAACACTATCACCACACTTTCTGGAACATATTGAAACCCTGTTTGCAGCATAAGATGTATCAATAATATACCAAGGGCCAACACACACAATACAAAGAAAATTGCCATAGAGCTGTTATGCTCATCTTCAGCAGCTTCTTTGTCAGGTAGTACCGAACTGGGTCTACTGTTTGTGTAGGTAAACTAGTGTTAGTCGCATTCGTATTAATTCGAGGATTTACAGTAGCATTTATGTTAGCCAGGTCTTTATGAAGGTCGGTACTTTCTTCTGCCTGGCTTTTGCATCTGGTGGAAGTCTTGTAGTAGCAGCAAGTATACCAGTCCCATTTTCACTGGAATTTAGGGTTTTTGTAAGTGTAGCGACCTGATCAGTGTCTGCATTTTTGTTCAGGATTTCTGATATATCTTGTGTCCTCGTATTGTTTTTCAAATCTTCAAATGACGCAATATTCCAGAATAAGACGAAGCAGAATATTGTAGGAACGGCAAAATTTCGTGTTTCCATTGCTCTTTTAAAAAAACCCATTTATTTTTTAATTATTGATAACATATTTTACACTATCACCAATACTTTTATGGCATCGCATTTAATACACTCATTCATACTGACCAAACATTTATTTTTATTTTGGCACTTTATTCCATACGATTCCCACACCGCATGACTTATGCCAACCACAAAACGTTAAAAACATAAGACTTTGACAAATTTAAAGACACCTCAGTGTTCCCAATAGAGCAAAGCCATATAACCATGGAACTATAAAAAAAATGAGAAAAGGTCTACAGCTTTAATGGCCGTTTGCTGTATATCTAGATAATATTAGTGTTGCGAAAATTCGAATTAAATAATTCGACTAATTCGATAGTTAATTAAAACTAACTATTCGATTATCTAATTCGATATATCGAGATAAAAATTAGTAGTATTTATTATTCAGTAGTAGTACTCCGACGGGGGAATGCGGTTGCCGTTGCCTCTGATGACCCTTTTTTTTAGCTTTTTTTGTTTAATCTGCATCCATCGCCCCTCGCTATAATTTAAATTCTACTAATAATAATTCGAATTATTAATTCGATTTTTTAAATATGAATTATTACTACTAATTCGATAGTGAAAATAATTTGATTATTCCCAACACTAGATAATATGGCACTAGTTCTGACTAAAATTTAACAAAGACCTGAAAGTTGGTAATATTCAAAATGTCTTTACACCGGAAAAAAACCTTCTGATTAAACAGGCCTTAATTGTCGTTCACATAATCGATAGAAAAACTATTCATTGAGTACTGCCTTCCTATGACGTAATCACAGACCTTGCCTACAGCGAGAATGCAGACGATATTGTAACGTAAAGGCCGCTTTCGCAATTTTTATTGCCGGCAAAAAAATTGCAGCAATTTTTAATGCGCGCACGAATATTTGTGTTTATATGTTAAGAAATTGTCCAAACCGTCATAAATACGCATGCGCGCAGGAAAAATTGCTGCAATTTTGGTTGGCGGCAATAAAAATTGCGAGCTGTAAAGCAGCCTTTAGCCCCTATTTACTAAGTCCATTTGGCGAAATAGGAACCAAAATCATTTCACAGTTGCATTAATTAGGGACCCATTTAACAGGAGTTATTTTATGGTGACACTAATGATGTGCTAAACGGCACCTAAACGGTGACATTTTGGTAACCAGTAAACATTAGTTGCTGGGTAATAGTTACCAAGAAATAACGTGTTTCAGTAATAAGTGATTTTAGTAACTGGTGATCCAGATCACACGGGGACTTGTAAAACATGTAAAACGACGGCTATTTAGGTATGGATAACTGCAAATTACACTCGAACCCCTATTAAGTCGCCAAATCCGTGCATCATTACCTCGTTTAAGTCGCGAAATTTTGCCTCTCTTAAGTCGCGATCATAACCTCATCTTTTTTTGTGTTTTAACTGCAAAAACAAATATTTAGAGATATGTCACAGCACTTGTTATAACGAAAATTAAGCCAACTGAACGAAAAATCAATGTAAGTATACCCAGTCGTGCGTGAAAAAGTTCAATTTTCCACTTGAATGAATATTTTAAAGATTAAATATTTTTAAAAGACACCTAACCTATTTTAAATCAATAAATGTATTATACAATCATTTTTTTCAATAAAAATTGTACATATTCATGCGAGAATCCAATTTCCAAACGTAGTTCTAAAACTTTTACAGGCGGCGACTTAACCGGCACGGTTTCGCGACCTAATAGGGGGAAACGTGGTGAAATAACAGAGGATGTGAATTAAGCGAAGGTGAAATAAGAGGGGTTCGAGTGTACCTTCAAGTTTCGTAAAAACGAACGAAGGTTATGTTGCTTTGTCTTGATAAGGATAGTAGGAAAAAAAACAGAACAAGCCCAATTTTTTCTCTGGCTTATTGTTGGAAGTATGTAATTCAAACGTGTTGTTTTTGGTAAAACAGTATAGCGGCACTAGTTACTTTCGAGTAACAGGTTATTTTTAACCGTGATGTGATATCGACATCGCTAGCTGATAACTGATACAGCTGTGTGTACAGCTTAGCGTTGGTAACCGTAACATAATTATAGTACATGTGCTATAATTAGGCAGCTTGTACTATGTAACAAAGCATGTGTACGATAATACTTCAATCTACTATAATTTCGAAAAATGTAGCAAATTACGTTCAAATTGAAATTTATGCGACATATGTATATAAGCATATGCAGCGACACAAGGTGTCGCTACTTACCAGGAACCCCAATGTAATTTTTTGGATTCTTAATGCAATTTTTTGCCAATGACATATAAATAAATTACTGTTCTTTATTTTTTTTTGATGAAAATCCTGTAAAAAGTAATTTTGAATGTTCAAAAAATATATTTTTAATCTACATTACTTCATTATCCACGGTGGGTACATTTGCAAGATTTAAAGTTACATTCCATATACACATACATTAAAATATTTGTTAAAACTCATTTTCAATATGGTGTTCACAATTGTAATGTTTATCAGAGCATTTTAATACTTTTTTTAATGTTTGACGATTGTGAATTTGATGTACGATAATTTTTTGGTAGGTAAGTACACTCAGCATCCACATATCCGAACTCCAAATTTCCGAACTCACGATATTTCCGAACTTTTTCTCACGATATTTCCGAACTTGTACTTCCACATAACCGAACTTGTCGCTAATTGGTTGACGACAAAAAACCGCGAAATTTGAAATGAGAAAAAAAATGTAAACACAATAATGCGATTGTTATCAAACATTTCGATTGTCACAGAATTCAGCAAAGAGGAAATCGCCCTCCCTCAGCAGCACACCTGAGACAGGTTCTACAAGAATTCTTCTTTGTACAAACCAGTGAAAAACACTTATTTAAAATGGCGTATCATAAGTACCGGTGCACTTTTTTGTGTCAATTCGTCCACTCAATTTTCGTCTTTTTTCAACTTCCGACAAGTAAATTTCTTTTTTCCCAACAATTTCTGCCACTGACGATTTACAAATATTGTACATCTTACATAGATCAACATTTTTAACATCATTTTTTGCGTGATTTATCAGATCCAGCTTTTGCTCCAAGGTTAGCCTCTTAGCAGGCTCTTTTCAGTTTTAAATTATTATAGGTTATGTCAACAAAATGTTCAATAAAACAAACCTTTACTTTGAATTACAAAATAATTACCTGCATCACTCTCTCCTTTGCACCTGACATTTTTTTTGTTTAGAAAAACGTTCTTTTATTAACATGTACACATGTATGTATGTATTACATTTGCATAAAAACCTCGAAAAACAAAGAAAAGTACTAGAATGAGCCAGAAAAACCCTTTGCGCATGCGACAGCAGTTCGGTAATCCCGAGGTGACGAGAGTTCGGAAATGTGGAAGTCTGCGGAACGTAAAAGTTCGGAAATGTGGATGTTGAGTGTACATACGTACATATGCATAGATAAAAGAAGAGATACATATGTATTAGTGTTGCGAAAATTCGAATTAAATAATTCTACTAATTTGATAGTTAATTGAAAGCAACTAATTCGATTTTCTTTTTCGATATATCGAGATAAAAATTAGTAGTATTTATTATTTAGTATTAATACTCCGACGGGAAACGGAATTACGAATTATTCAACTGGTATACGCCTATACCTATCGAATATTTACGATGGAGGTCGAGTGTAGCCAAAGAGTCAAGTAAAAACGGAAATACTCGGGGGAATGCGGTTGCCGTTGGCTGTAGTGACCTTTCTTTTTTGGCTTTTTTGTTTTATCTGCAGCGATCGCCCCTCGCTATAATTTAAATTTATAATTGTACTAAATAATTCGAATTATTAATTCGATTTTTAAATATGAATTATTACTAATTATTCGATAGTGAAAATAATTCGATTATTCCCAACGCTAGTATGTACATACATACTACACTCAACATCCACATATCCGAACTCCAAATTTCCGAACTCACGATATTTCCGAACTTTTTTCTCACGATATTTCCGAACTTGTACTTCCACATAACCGAACTTGTCGCTGATTGGTTGACGACAAAAAACCGCGAAATTTGAAATGAGAACAAAAATGTAAACACAATAATGCGATTGTATTCAAACATTTCGATTGTCACAGAATTCAGCAAAGAGGAAATCGCCCTCCCTCAGCAGCACACCTGAGACAATAGTTCTTCTTTGTACAAACCAGTGAAAAACACTTCTTTCAAATGGCGTATCATAAGTACTGGTGCACTTTATTGTGTCAATCCGTCCACTCAATTTTCATCTTTTTTTCAGTTTTTTCAAAGTAAATTTCTTTTTTTCCAAGAATTTCTGCCACTGACGTTTTACAAATATTGTACATCTTACATAGATCAACATTTTTAACATTTTTTTGCGCGATTTATCAAATCCAGCTTTTGCTCCAAGGTTAGCCTCTTGTAGGCTCTTTTCTCTGCAAATAAACAGTACAATAATGTTTGTTTTGTATCACGGTTTTCTTAAAAATACATATTTCCTCATAATTTTTCATTTCAGTTTGAAATTATTATAGGTTACGTCAACAAAATGTTCAATAAAACAAACCTTTACTTTGAATTACAAAATAATTACCTGCATCACTCTCTCCTTTGCACCTGACATTTTTTTGTTTAGAAAAACGTTCTTTTATTAACATGTACACATGTATGTATGTATCACATTTGCATAAAAACCTCGAAAAACAAAGAAAAGTACTAGAATAAGCCAGAAAAACCCTTTGCGCATGCGCCAGCAGTTCGGTAATCCCAAGGTGACGAGAGTTCGGAAATGTGGAAGTCTGCGGAACGTAAAAGTTCGGAAATGTGGATGTTGAGTGGATGTATAATTTTACGGCCCTGGCTGGCAACATAATCGCCATCTACCGAGTTGCCAACGCTGGTACAGCTGATACCAAAAAAAAGAAGAACAAAATCAAAAATGACGACCGCGAAAATCGGCGCCTGGTTTCTTACGGATGCCGGCAAAAAATTCTGTTATTATTCTGCTGGGACAGCTACATTAGGTGTTCTTTGTGCCACCTTTTTGCCACATACACTGTTATTGAACCAGTACAAGGATATAATCCAATTGTATAAGTATGTATAATTTTAAGGTTATCAAGTTCACAACATGAGATATTTTTATTTTTAGAAATGGAATATCTGTGCCCCTATCCACAAAACTGCAAGAACGGTTTCAAAAAGCCATAGATCTGGTAGAGGTATTGTTTTTTGTTACCTACCTAATTATTTTATCTACTTTTTGGGAGATTCCACTAGTGTCCGTAAATAGTCCAGTAGTGTCCATCGCTTAGGGAGGACAATTGAAGTGTTTTATTGCATATAAAGTTCAAGTAATGGATAAATGAGGCATAAAAATAAGGCAAATGTTTAGGAGGTTTACCTATTGTGCTGTTGTGGTACAATAACCGCTTATTGTTAAAATTCATACAGTGCGGTCGTAAAGTTTTGATTAATTTGATCTCTTATTGATAGTTTTTTACAAAAAAATGCTTGGACATGTCGATTTTGTTTATGAGATACCTCCATTTTTCAAAAAATGCTACGACGTCATTGGATATTTTTTTTAAATGGCAACCCTAATTTTTTTCAATAAGGGGTTTCAGATTCAAAAAGAGGATTTTCTACATACACTATAGTAACAAAAGCAGCGTGTCAAAAGGGAAAATTTTTGAGATATTTGGCTTTAAATCTGTTGTATAGCCAACTACAAGCCGCCATCCAAAACATCTTTGTTACGGAAAAATATGTAATCCCCCCCCGTAACATCTTTGTTACGGGGGGGGGAGAGTGTAATTGTAAATACAGTGGACGCCGCTTATAAGACTCACGGATATAAGGTTCAGTCGCATATAAGACTCAAAATCGCCAGAAACAGTCTGGACGTATCCGAATACATTGAAAAAATTCGGGTATGAGACTCACCACTTCGGATATAAGACTCAGTTTTTTTTTATTTTTCCATCAGCTTAACCTTCAAGCACTCAACTCATTCTGCAATGTTCGAGATTCTGTTGCCAATATAAACTGCGCCGGCGGTGACTCACCAGTCAGTTTTCATTCGAGTGTAGACTTGACAACATTTGTTATTTTTATCATCTTTTTATTCGCTGTTTAAATGAGTACGCCACGCGCTCTTAGTTTGAGTGACAAAGTAGACATTTTAGAGAAGTACGACCTTCTTCCAATAATGGGACAACGTGAGGCAGCAGGTAAACTAAACATTTCACAAACTGTATTGAGCGGGATTTTGAGAAATAGGCAAGAAATTGAACGTGAAGCATTACAAAATTATTCTCAGAGTCGGAAACGGAAGAGGGTGGAAAGGATGCTAATGTTGAGTGCGTGTTGAAGGAATGGTTTGTGAAAGTTAGGAATAAGGATGCTCGCGATCCAGGGACTTTGCTTCGCCAAAAAGCCGAAGATTTGGCGGCAAAAATGGGGAACGACAATTTCAAGGCCACGGAAGGGTGGTTCCATCGTTGGAAGAAGAGACAAAATATTTCCTACCAAAAAACTCATGGAGAACAAGGTGACGCAGATTTTGCAGGTGCAAGTTTATGGCTTGAACAAGAATGGCCCTCTCTCATCGCCGAATTTCAACCCTCCGATGTATTCAATGCAGATGAAACTGGCCTGTACTACAGAGCACTCTGAACACTCTTACGTTCTTCAAAATGAAAGAGCAAAGGGAACGAAAACTTGCAAAGAAAGGCTGACGCTGCTCTGTTGCGCCAGTATGATGGGAGAGAAAAAGAAACTGCTCGTTATCGGAAAGAATAAGCAGCCTCGTTGTTTCAAAGGGGTTCAAGCTTTACCCGTTGACTACAGAGCAAATAAAAATGCGTGAATGACGCAAGAAATTTTCAGCGAATGGTTGGCGAAATGGGATAAGCAGCTGGACAAGAAAATTTTGCTTTTGGTGGACAACTGCCCAGCTCACAATGTCAATTTGAATTTGAAGAACATCAAACTAGTTTTCTTACCTGCTAACACTACGTCACTATTACAGCCGTGTGACCAAGGAATCATTCGAACCTTTAAAGTATATTACAGGTCTAAAATGAGAAAAAACCTTATCGCTCTTATTGATGAAACCTTGGAATCTCAGCCAACTTCATCATCAAATTCGACTTTGAAGGCTAACGACCTCGCCAAGAAAATCAACGTTCTCGAGACTTTACACCTAGCCAACGAAGCGTGGAACAATGTCAGTGATGTGACGATTCGAAACTGCTTTCGGCACGGAGGTTTCGACAAAACTGATGAACAGCTGGAGAAGGAGGAAGATAGCGGCCGTATCGAGACGCCAGAAGACCTTACTGTAAAGAACTACGAGGACTGGATGGCTATCGACGATCATCTTCAAACCTCTGAAGCATATTCTGAGGACCAAATCTGCCAGTTTGTCATGAACGAAGCCAGCAGCATCAGCCTATCGGTTGCTAATGATGATGTAGACGAGGAGGAGACTGATGAAGTCGAAGTTCCACCTTCAAACTCAGAGGTTCTAAGGGCTCTAGGGGTTTTGAGGAGAGCTGTCCAGCACCTAGGGACCAATTTTGAAACACACTACAATTATGAAAAATACATAATTGAAATGATGGAAAGTAACAAAAAACAAACAAAAATAACAAATTTCTTTAAACCATCTTAAACTTTGAACTGATTATTATGTTTGTACGTGTGTATTTGAAGAGTTACCTTCTTTATATAAGTAAATAACACACTATGTATATTCATAGGTAAAATAAAGTTTGTGTATTACATACATTCTAAAATCTTGTTTTTCCCCCTTCGCTTATAAGGTTCATCCGCTTATAAGACTCACTTTTTGCTGGTCCCAAAGTGAGTCTTATAAGCGGCATCCACTGTATAAATGTAACTGTAACCGTACCTGTTTCATACCAACGGAGTTGTTAATGTGTATTTTATGGAGGGTAATATGGACAAAAATATATATCTTCATATTTTAAAAAAGCAAGTGTGAGTCCTTTGGGGATTGAAACAAACCTTATATTTTACTAGATTTTTTGGTTAATTTATAATTGTTCTCATGCCCTGGACACACTGTTCCAATCAACAGACTGTAATCTTATTGAAAATTCGTGGTCTTATTTAAGAGACACAATTTGGAAACACACTACAACAAATAAGGAACAAGTTAAAACCAAGAAGACTAGAACTAAAGAGACCGAACTCCGGCTTTTCGCTGTATAACGCGACGGGCTCAAATATGTCCGCCTCCAGAGGCGCTGTAAACAGTAGTGTACCCTGGTTGCTACGGTATATAAACAGATATCTATACGTATACTGCGGTTCTGTACTAATCTGTGTGCGTTAGAGGTTAGAGTCCGTGTCAGTGTCCGTGGTGCGAATACATTTGACAGACGCTCGATATTTTTCATGTCAAAGGTCAACATCGTCCAAAAATTAAGCTTTTCAAAGTCATTGCGTAATGTTTTAATAAATTTTCACGGTCAGTACTGCGCAATAGTCTGAACTCGTATAAAAGGGTAAGGCAAATTGTAGGTATGCAATGTTATTGTATTTATGTAGTAAATGCAATGTTATTGTGAAACCTTTACAGAGATACGTGTCTGAAAGAACAAGGGAAATTTCACAGATACATGCGAAATGAAAAAAATCACTATTTACGCGTTATTTTACCCACCCAGCACCTATTCGCTCCCTTTTCCAGTTAACTTGTGGGACTAATACTACTTTGCGCACGATTTTGGTGGTCAAACATAGTGTATATTGTTTTCTGGGTATCTGACAAAAAAAAACGCTAAAATTGCAAAAGTGGCTTATCTGAAAAATTACCCTCAAAATATTTCATGTTACGTGCTTCAACGTTAACAATACAACAAAGGAAAATATTTCGTTTCATACATACATCAGTATATAATTTGAAATAACGTCAGGTTATTCGTACCGCTTCTTATATCACACAATGCAACACAGCACTTTCGAACCATATTTATTTTGTATGTATTTTGCTAAAGCCAAACGGCATGTAAGCTTTGACAGCTTAATGATAAATGTCATATAAAACCATAGCATGGTTTTCTATGATAATTTGAAAAACATTCAAATGTGGTCCGCCGCTCATCACGTGACATCGAGTACATTACTGTTTACAGCGCCTCCTGGAGGCGGACAGATTTGATCCCTAGATACCGAACGAGTTCGGTCTCCTTAGTTCTAGACTTCTTGGTTAAAACCATCAAGTTAGGTACCAAGAAATTAATGGTATTGATGTCAAATAGACAGAGATGTCATTAAGTCGACCGGTTACCCCACTGCTTACTAAATAACACACATTTGCATCACTAGTATTGCTCTTCTCTGTAGGTGTTTGAATATGCCGATTGCTGTACATTTTGTAGTATATTTTTATTTATACTTTCTGTTTTATTCCTCATGTAAATATTAAAACTTTATTGATAGAACTTGATTACATGTTGTAAACATTGTGTTGAAAAAAAATGATTGTTATTTAGCAATTTTTCACTATAATCACTTTTTTTCAAGATTTTTAAAATTATAAAAAAGTAAAATGGACACCATAATGCCATAATCCAATTTGATTAACAAAGGACAGATTGATTGTTATGGCATATATTCATAATCATAATTCAACAAAGTAATAATACTTTTATTACTTTTTTGAATTCAAAGTAATAAAATATATGTATATTTGATAGATATAGATACACAAATATGTATGTATGTGTTTGACAAACAAGAAAAATGTATTATTTTATTTATATGTGGATGATATAATTTTTATGTTTTATTCTATTTTAGATCGATCCTCAAGATAGACACTTATATCAACCATTTTTTTACTGTGGGTTTGATATTACGAGTATTGGAAGCAGTTATAGTAGATTTGGTGTTTTAGTTGGCCTGCCTGCTAACTTTGCTTATGAGAATGTTGATATGGTCGATAAATCGAAACTGAAAGTAAGTGGTACTTAATATCTCATTATATACTTATGTTTTTTGTATTATAGACTATCTGCAGAATAACTAGAAACGCCGCGCGCGGAATTTTTGATAACTTTTGTACTGTGGATTTTGTATTGTGTCATATGCGTCGAATTGTTTTTTGTTCTATTTTTGAATTTGGGAAAGAATTAACACAGTGTTGCAAATGTTATTAATTGCACGGGGAAGAATTTCTTGATAAAGTAAGTATAATTTTCACGAGAATCATATTTATATTTTGTGTTCAAACTGTCTAAACTATTTGATTTATAGGTTATGAATGTAATTGTAAAGAATTAAGTGAAATGTCTGATAAAGAAAATAATAACGTGCAAAATTAGGATAGTATGTACAACAATAGTGCAATTAAATAAAGAGTCAGGTTTAATGATATTTATATTTTATTAAATGACAGTCTATGTACCGCAATTTATATCATATATATTTTTCACAAATGCTTTATACAACTCTCTTGGTGTTGCATCGAAAAATAAATAATATTTATTTCGTTACATACACATGTATGCATTATTTTATTCTTCAAATTTGAACATTTCTTGTTTATATTAATTTTGTACAGAAATATATATTACTAATCCTTATTCGCTAAAATCTTCATGAGTGCTTACTTTCAAAATGGGAGGTTGTAAATTAACCAAAATAGCTGCCATAAGAACAATGTCATCGAAAATGTCTAAAGTGACTAGAATTTGATTTTGCCAAAGACGGACATGTTCAGCTGGTTCACACTGACGAAGCTAGAGTTTATTTTTCGCGCCGTGAGACGCGAGCTAAATAGCGCCGCAGGCGAAAATTTTTAAAACTTAATGTCACGCATTTTCTGGCACTTCAGAATTTCAATGAAAAATACATTTACATAAAAATATAGACTTTCACAAGGATACCTACTTTTTGGAATTTGATGCCTTTTTGAAATACTGATATTTAATCACGATCGATACGATACATCGATACGTCTTCAGATTAACCTAGAAGACGTAATTACGGACATTTTAATATAAAAATTTCAATGACGGACAGTTTGACAGACTGCTCTTGAAGACGGACAAGCTTTCTGAATGACGGACGTCTGGTCACTTTAGGTTATGTAGCGCGACACAAAACACTGCACTGCTAATATGCCCGATGCTAATTCAAGATGTGACGTCCACAGTACTTCGTGTTCAAGTTATAGTTTATTACTTTTATGAAATCGTATTTTGCGTATTGTCTTCTTGTAATATGCCAGCACGAAACTTATAGAGTAAGCCGCCGCGAGCGCTGTTGTCGCGAATCGCTAAGCTCCGCCTTTCTGTAGATAGTCTATATACACACAGGCAAATTTAAAGGAACACAAATTAGTTTCCTAAAAATAAACTTTTTTAAAGGGTAGGTTTTTTTTCCTTTTTACTTGATGTCTGTGGAAATCCAGACATAAAAAAATCCTAATTTAAAATTTTGTTTTGAGCTTACAACATAAGTGACTAGGCATTTGTCATCTATTATATTAACTATAGGTATCTTTTGAGGTATTAGCTTTAATAGTAAATAGACATCCAAAAAAAAAAACATCAAATCTTGCTATGAATAAGAGAGATAGAAATAGCGGTCATGTCGCAGTTTTTCAGTTATGTCAAACTTTTGACTAGTGACTGTCACAATTGTAAAATAAAATAATTATTGCCACATAATGTGACAGATTTGACAATTAAATAAGGTTATAAATTTAAGATAGAATAGAAATATTTTTTTACTCAGCCAACTTTGATGACGTTTTTTTTTTTGAAGGGCTCAATAGTAGTAGGTTAGTTTTTTTTTACTTTATAGTTTACAATTTCAGGTTAACCAAAATGAAGTTGTCTGGGATTCAGAAGACGGACAAAAGTTACTGAACTCTTTGGTATTATCTGAAAATGCACAACTGTACGCTATGGCAAGGGAAATCCAATTCAGAAATACACCAAAACCGTTGTTAGATACGATGATCGGCACAACTTCTTGCATTTTGACCTATAGTTTAAGTAACCACATTAATTCAAAGTTTAATTTTTATGCAAAACCTCGTGGGCTTAGGGTCGCATTGTATGCCCTTGTGGGACTTTTTTCTTTTGGTGTGTATGCCATGTGTAAGGATGTATCGCAAATGTATTATGAATCATCAATAGACAGGGAATTAAAACAAAAAAGTGAATTGCTTGCTGAAGGTGGAAAAGAATATTACAGCAAAATTTTAGAGAGAAATCAGAGCATCAGAAAACTAATGGGAAAAGAGGGTGAAAAATTGTATAGCATTTTAGGGAATGAAAACTACTTATTTAGAAACAAACACCTCCCGATTGTTCAACGAAAATCATTTTTTGATGAACCTCTGAGTATATCGTAACGTCTTGTAAATACTGTGGAATATGTAAATTTAGTAATCATTAGAGGTGAGAAATTTAATTTTCTGTGCATTTAATTATAAAGACATCCAAAAAATACGTCATCAACTCTAGCTGTGAACGAGACAGATGGAAATAGTGGTCATGTTTAAGCTTTTCGGTTATGTCAAACATTTGACAAGTGACTGTCACAATTTGTAAAATAAACAATGGCTCTCATATGATGTGACAGTATTGAAAAGTAAATAAGGTTATAAATTTGATTAAGATTAGAAATACGCCTTTTTTTTTCTCGGCCAACTTTGATGATATTTTTTCTGGATGGTTTGTTATTCAAATGTCATGAAATACTGAGATAAAAAAAACGTCATCAAACCTGGCTATGAATGAGAGAGGTGTTTTTACAGCCCACCATGATGCATTTGATGACCCATGACTTTTCACATTACACAAAAGTAGGGTTTCCATTTTTTGTAATGCCCAGGACAAACAACCACTGAAACAAAAAACCAGATGCATCCGAACAATACTAATTTTTTTAGTCTTACCTGTGCTATTTAAACGGTAAAGACATTTATGTTTCTGTTTATTATGCATATATTAAAATATTCATAATAGAATTAAATATAGTCAATCCACAATGTTGAATTACTTTTTCTTACTTCTGCTACTTGTAGACTGCTGTTCTACGAGCCAGGCCAGGACCTCGTTAGGCCATCCACTCAGCTTTAACAGTTTGTGTATTACGTTGTCGGAATAGTCATGACGTATTTTTGCAATAGACGGCATTACATGTATTTTTACATGAGAAATGTCATCACGATCGGTTCGAGTGCTATACCATTTGACAGCTGACAGTTCAACCTTCATTTAAGAAAGAAAAGTAATCGATTTGGTCGCATCGTTTGGTTTTTACATCAAGTTGAAAATGGACGATCAAACTGTGCATTTTTGGCATATTTTGCTTTTTTATTTCCCCAAAGGGAAGAACGCAAGACAGGCCTGTGAAAAATTGCATAAAGTTTACGGTAACAATGCACTACAAGAGAACCAGAACAAACGCGGCCAGAACTCATCAACCGCAGGCGTAGTGTTCCATCGCGACAATGCGAGACCCCACAGAAGTTTGGTGACTCGCCAAAGGTTGGTGTGGCTTAGATGGGAAGTCTTGCCTCATCCTCCTTACTCACCGGACCTTGCCCGTCAGATTACCATTTGTTTCGTTCCTTGCAGAACGACTTGAATGGTAAATCGTTCGATTCTGATGAGGCCATCAAAGAGCATATCACCCAGTTCTTCACTGGAAAAGAGCGGTTCTTCTACGAGCGTGGAATCATGCAGCTCCCAGAAAGATGGAAAAAGACCATCGATCAAAATACATCATTGATTGAACTTTGTTATATCATTAATGAATGAGCCTTGAAAATCACCCAAAAAATATGTCATGACTTTTCTGACAACCTAATACACTAGAGATAGTTAACTCACGAGAGAGTTAACTAGAAGAGTCGACTTCGGCAAAGTGAGTCACTGAGTCAGTTGACTCGATTTTATTAAGACTCTCGACAATTCCGACTCTTCTGATATACACCTCCCTCGCGCTTGACATGTGGCATGAGGTATGTTGGCTTAAAATATATACCTTATTACTAATGCATATTTTTCTATCGAGTTATATGTACAAAATAAACAAAAGGTTTTATTGACTAATAATTTTAATTGTTAAGTTGTAAAATATTTCCAAGTGACATATTTACAATAAACCAGTGGCGGTGGGCTATAAGGTGCGCTGGTGCGCGCGCACTACCGACAATTTAGCATTAATAATTTTATTTAGTAATTAATGGATGCATTCTTAATTTATCGCCTTTCCGCATCCCTAGCGTTAATACCATCTCAATATTATTTGGCCGCAGCGTTACGAATCTACTAGACGCTAGGTCTCTATTTTCAACGCCACTGGTTTCCGATCGCGGCACGGGAATCGACAATACGATCGTGGATCGTGCTTCGGTGCAATACGAAAAAGCGAACGCCTATTGTTACTGCTTGCCCCTCCACAATTAGCAAAAGTAGTGGGCGAATCCAATAGATATGATGTGCGGAGTTTAAGAGCGCACGAGAGTTATCGATTAGTTTGTGAATTGTTTTCGTACACAGCTGTTTTATCGCTCACGTTTTATAAATATAAACTCGGGTTTTAGGTTAGAATGTAGTTTGAAATAATGAATTCTATTCAAAACTTATTAAAAACCCCATTCTCTAGCTTGAGTTTGGAGGAAAAAGTGCAAATTAAAACTCTAGGTAGGCCCACTCCACAAATTAATTTAAAATTAGCCGTGAAAGGAAAAAATAAACAATTTGTAAGAACATTTAATAATGACTTATTTAAAAAACATTTGTGGTTAAGTGGATGCGATGTATTGAACGCAGTGTTTTGTTTGGCGGAGAAACACCTTGGACCAAAACTGGAGTAACGGATTTAAATCACATGAACGAGAAAATAAAAAAACATGCAAATTCTGCTGGACACATGTATAATGTTTTGAATTTAGCCATGCTAGGCACTGCAAATATTGCGACAATGCTCGATTCTGCTCATCGACGAGCAGTGGCAGCACACAATGAAGCGGTTTCAAAAAACAGGTATGTTTTAAACATTATTATTAACTGTATTCGTTTTTGTGGAAAATTTGAACTGGCCCTAAGAGGACATCATCCAATACAGGCATTTTTCGTGGGTTGATTGATTTCAGTGCCGAATTAGACGAGGCTATGAAGTATCATTTACAAAACGGCGGCTTTTAAAGGAACTTCTAATACTATACAAAACGAGCTACTTCAGTGCATGCTTGAAGTTTGTCACTGTAGTATTATGATGTGGCGAATAATACGCACGCAAACTCGATAACACTTTACTAGGAAAAGCATGAACTATTACAAATGTGTGTATGATAAATGATCACAACTGTATGTATGTTTTCGTCCGTATGTTCGTGTGTAGCTGCGAATGTACGAGCGTCTAGCGTCTCTCGTATGACAGCCCCAGAACGACTGACTCATGTGCTACACAGATCACTTGGATGTCCTTTTTCAGTAACAACTATAAGGCAGTAGGGGTGTTATTACCACATCCCTCCCCTACAACGAAAAGTTTACTCCCTGTAGCGCATTGGAAGTTTCCTGTCTCGTGGAGGGTTTCTTCTAGGTGTCGAGAGTTTCATTTCAGTGATTGGGGGGTCACATATTTGATCTTTGTCTCCATCAAGGTGACACCCTACTGGACTACTCGTATCCGGGGTATGGTCAACAATTTGTTCGTTTTCTTGAGGGGAAGGGTTCAGTACTATGTGCTCTCTGTCATCTTTATCACTCTGCAAGACGCCTGAACTCCGTTTTCGCATCTGGTCACTATGCCTACGATGTGGGATTCCGTTGATATCCACCACATATGACAATGGTCCAGTTTGCTTAACTATTTGTCCCAGGGAAGAGCCTTTTTCTAGGGGGTTATTTACCCATACTGTATCCCCTTCGGCAAAATGCTGTTGGGAGGAGGCTGTACGATCGTGGTGTTCTTTTTGATTCATCTGTTCAAGTTCCATGTTTTTGGTAATGTCGGGCTTTAACAAATCGAACCGTGATCGAAGGTGACGTCCAAACATCAACTGACTGGGCGTTCTCTTAGTTGATCTTCTGACTGTGTTTCTGTAGGAAAATAAGAAATTTTGTAGTCTTACGAACTGATTTTGGCTCGGATCACTAGCACGCATCCTTTCTTTAAAAGTTCGTACGGCACGTTCGGCAAGACCATTTGATTTGGGGCGATATGGTGTCGTTTTAATGTGTGTTATGCCATTTTCACTACAAAAGTTTTCAAACTCCTTTGAAGTGAGTTGAGGGCCATTATCTGTAACTATAAACCTTGGTAAACCGAAACGTGCAAATGTTGCACGGAGTGCATTTATCGTGGTGAGCGAAGTAATATTATTCATTGACACTATCTCCAACCAGTGGGTGTATGCATCAATGAGTACCAGCCACATCTTTCCTTCGAATGGCCCGGCGAAATCTAGGTGAAGCCGAGACCAAGGTTCCGGTGATATACCCCATGGATGAAGGGGTGCCTGTCTATCGTTTTGTCTCGACTGTTGACAAGAATTACATCCTTCAATCTCCTGGATGATGTTCATGTTAATGTTTGGCCAATAGACGTGTAATTTTGCTAAAGACTGCATTGCTGTTACCCCTGGGTGTCCATCATGTAACATTGCTAGTACCTCTCCCTGTAAGGTAGCAGGAATGCAGATTCGTCCTTTCCAGAATAACGTGTCCTCCTCAAAAGACAGCTCTGTTCGTTTTTCATAGTACGGTATTAAATCGCTATCAAGAGTTTTTTTATCAGGCCAGTATGATTGTGTATAGCGAATAACTTTAGAGAGCGTTTTATCTTTTATAGTTTCTGTTTTTAATAATTGTTTTCCCATCGGAAGTTTTCTTATTCTTAGGTGCAGTAATTGGGCGTGACTTGATAAGCTTGCACGGTTTGTCAAGTTTGGTAGAGGAAGTCTAGATAATGAATCGGCGGGGCAATTTTCTTTGCCAGGAAGGTATTCCACATTGAAATTATAACTATTTAAGGTCATAGCCCATCTCAGCAATCTGTTGCTCGCTATCTTTGGAGTTTGTCTATCTTCGCCGAAAATCCGTTCTAACGGCTTATGATCGGTTATTAGGGTGAATCTTCTACCATATAGGTACTGGTGGAATTTGGTAACGGCATATACAAGTCCTAATGCTTCTTTATCTATGGTGGAGTAGCGTTTCTCTACGTCATTAAAAGATCGGGATGCGTAGGCGATAGGCTTCAAAACCCCATTTGAAAATTTGTGGGACAAAACTGCCCCAGTGCCAACATTGCTGGCATCGCTAGTAACGACCAAAGGTTTATTTGGATCGTAGTGTACTAGTGTATTATTAGAGGTCAGGGTACTTTTTAATTTTTCAAATATTTCACTGTCTTCACTTGACCAGTCCCACTTTGCATTCTTCTTTAAATGGCGATGTAGGGGAACGCATGCTACGTGAAGGTTCTCAATGAATCTGCCATAATATGTGATGGTACCCAAAAAAGAGCGTAGCTGTGTAGTGTCCTTTGGCATTGGCATTTGTTTTATTGCCTCAATACGGTCTTCAGTTGGATGTAACCCTTCTGCATCAATTTTATGTCCTAGGTATGTAATGCTACTTCTAAGCCAATCACATTTTGATTTTTGTGTTTTAATTCCGGAAGCCTGCAAACGACGCAAAACTTCTTTCAGTCGTTTCGAGTGTGATAGAGGGTCCGATGCAGTAATCAATATGTCATCCAGATAGCAGACAACGCCTTCTATCCCCGAGAGAATTTGGTCCATTGTACGTTGAAATAATGCCGGGGCAAAACTAATGCCAAATGGTAAGCGTTTGTAGGCGAAGTATCCTTTGTGAGTTGCAACAACCAAATATTTCCTAGCATCAGGGTGCACTTCCAATTGCAGATAAGCATCTTTGAGGTCTATTTTCGAGAAATATTTACCTCCAGAAAGCTTTGCTGTGATGTCTTCGAAATGTGGTAAAGGGTAATCGTCAATTTGCACATATTTATTTATGGTTACCTTGAAGTCGGCACAAATTCGCACCCTGCCATTTGATTTCATTGCGACAACAATAGGTGAAGACCATGAAATTGGCGTATTTGTTGTGTCTACTGCTTCAAGAACACCTTCTTGAACCAATCTATTGAGTTCTGCTGAAACTTGCTCTTGCAACGCTAACGGTACATTTCTTGGGCGAAATCGTTTTGGCGTAACTGTGTCGTCAATATGGATTTTAGCTTGGTGTCCCTTAATAGTGCCCAGGCGTTCCTCAAACAGGTCAGAAAAATCTCGTAACACTTCATCTATTAACGCTTTATGTGTAACTTCCTCCCCCTAATTTTCTCTAGGGTGGAATTACTTTTAATATGGCAGACCTTCGCTCCTGGGGGTAGGGGTAATTTAAAAGCTAAAACCCAGTCTAAACCAAAAAGTGGTATGTCGTCATCATTTGTTACATACAAAGGTAAACTTAGCTGTTTGTTAAAAGCATTTACGTCTACATCCAATTTGCCTAATGTTTCAAACTGAGTATTTCCGTATGCTATTAAATTATCCGTCTTGGTCAGTGTCGGTTTTCCGAGTTCTATCCATGTTGTTTTTCCAACTACAGCATGCACAGACCCTGGATCGTAGAGCATCTCGATATCATGTTTGTTAATAGAGGCCGATAACATTATTTTACTAGAAGAACCAACTTTTCGAATGTTCCTCACTGTTGGATCGCGATTGTCAACATCACTATCAGATTCGGCGTCGCTGTCCGACAAATCGTCGTCACCTTGATCAATTTGATCCTGTACGCAACGGGTAGATCGTTTTGAAACACTCCCGTGTTTTGAAATTTTTGCAGTCTGTCTTATTACTGCATTCCCAGATATTACGCACACACGAGAGAAATGATTTTCTTCTCCGCAGCTACTGCAAGTTTTACCGAAAGCTGGACAACGCTTCTGGCGGTGTTTAGAATCCCCACAATAAAGGCAGTCTACGTCGGGCCGCAGCTCCCGAACATTTACATTTCGTTTTGTAAACGTTGTGGGTTTGGTTTCACTATTCGAGGTTAAACGATTTTTTGTTTGTTTATTTACACGATTTACTTGGTTTTCCGACTGAAAATTCGTATGCAAAGATGTTAATTGTTTCGACTGAATTGCAGCCTGTTCCAAAATTATCGCGGTAGCTTCTACCTCCTCGAGAGTTGTTTCATTTGTGGAATGTCTTTGGATAATAGTCTCTTGCCACTCGCGATTATTTATCCCGAAAATAAGTTGGTCGCGCATTCTTTCACCTAGACCTGTTCCAAAACTACAGTCCCCCGCCGCTGCGCGTAATCGGTTCACATATTCGGTTACAGTCTCATTGTCTTTTCGAAAACAACTAGCAAAGTTTATTCGTTCCGCGAAAATATACACTTTTTTTCCATGAAAACGATTTAGCACGGCTATGAGTTCTGCATATGACTTGGAAATCGGCTTCTCGGGCTTAAAATGATCGGCTAAAATTTTGAAACTGTGTGGGCCTACCTTTGACAGTAACAAATTTCGTCTTACTTGTGCGTTGTCATCTGTCATTAATCCGTGCATTTCTAATTCTAATTCAAAACGTTGTAAGTAATAATCCCACTGTTCTGTCTCAGGTTGGAACTTGTCAAAACGAAAGTTTTTATAGATATTGTTCTCCTCCATATTTGTAAAGTTCAACACGGTTCACAATTGTTTAAATGTCACAACCGAATGTTCTGTGTCCAACGAATAGTTTATTTCACTTCAATCCTCGTCGCCAAAATGTAGTATTATGATGTGGCGAATAATACGCACGCAAACTCGATAACACTTTACTAGGAAAAGCATGAACTATTACAAATGTGTGTATGATAAATGATCACAACTGTATGTATGTTTTCGTCCGTATGTTCGTGTGTAGCTGCGAATGTACGAGCGTCTAGCGTCTCTCGTATGACAGCCCCAGAACGACTGACTCATGTGCTACACAGATCACTTGGATGTCCTTTTTCAGTAACAACTATAAGGCAGTAGGGGTGTTATTACCACAGTCACGATGAAATAACCATTGAAATTAAAAAATCCACTTTTGTTGCTATAATAGCAGACGAAACTACAGACGTTTCTACAATTTTTCAGTTGGCTTTAATATATCGTTACATGGTGGGTGGAAAGCCTGTAGAAAGATTCTGGAGTTTTTTAAAACCAGTAGGACATGATGCAGAGTCATTGGCGGAGTGTTTAAAAAGTGAACTAGACTAGATTATCGTTATTTTTATGTATGGTGCACCCCCAATCTTAGGATCACGCACCGCCACTGCAATAAACCAAAAAATGATGAATACATATATTATTAAAAGAAATTTACATTTAACATGGAAACATAACAAAGCAAATTGAGGATGATGAATTGAGGCAACTAAAAACAATATATGTACTTTTAGACTTGCGCAGACCTTCTAAAATAGTCAACTCTCTTTTTGAGTCGGCTCACTGAGTTAAGTCTTTTCTCCGAGTAGGAGTGAGTTACGTCACATTTCTAAAAGCCGCTTTACAGTTCGCAATTTTTATTGTCGGCAAGAAAAATTGCAGCAAATTTTATTGCTCGCATGCGTATTTGTGTTTATTTGTTAAGAAATTGTCCAAACAGACATAAATACGCGTGCGCGCAATAAAAATTTCTGCAATTTTTCTTGCCGACAATAAAAATTGCAAATTGTAAAGCGGCCATAAGATAAATACCCAGACACAACAACAGAATAGTATTAAGAGGAAGTACAGCAAAATGCTGTGATGGTACTAGGGCTAGAACCAAATGGTACATGCCAGGGTCGAACTTGAGCATGCATGCTGCAGTGAATAAATAGTGACTTACTAAGTAATATTGTTTTCTCTTACTCTTCCCGCATCTGTTGTCACACTCTTACACCTCGTTGTCCTCATATAGGGATTCACTTCTTTGGATTCCATTTCTTTTATTTTCTCGGTGTTTAGCGACTTTACGTGCTTTGCACATTGTCCTCTTCTGTAAACGTGTAAGTAACACTTGCATATTTCACAGTACACAGTGGTAGCTTTAACACTTAAATCTGGAAAACCCTGCACAATTTTTTTTTAATTGATAAGCAAATGGGGCTGGCGTTTTAACCATCGTTATAATATCAATTAAGTATAAAAATCAGTAATGCACAATTACAGGCGCGCGACCTTCAAAGGACTAAATAAATACGGAACCTGTTTCGCGTCGCAGTCGCCCCGGCCCCCGCCGCGCTGGCCGGGCCGCGGCCACCTGGAATACGGGGTACCGATACGCGGCCGCCTGGAGGACGGTCGATATCCGAGAATTTTGTTCTAGCCCTAGATGGTACCATGTTGGTAAGTGAAAAAGCGTAGTATATCCTTATATATGTACAGTGTGAGCAAAATTGCGTGTTTTTATAGGGGATTTCAATAACTGTAATAAATAGAAAAAAAGTAATACCCAAGTCTCGATCCGTTTTTTTTCCAATGTTATTTACAATGGCAAAAACTCAAATTTGATATCTCTTTTTTGTTTTCCAAGTTACAGCCCTCAGCAAATTTTTTTCGAAAATTCGTAATATCCTCATAATTCACAAAACGAATATTAAAACACGTTTTAATTCAATATAAAATAACGAATAAACAAAAAATATAAATAAAGATATAGTACTGCAAAATGCACAGCAATCGGCATATTCCATTTTAACATTCTGAAAATTAAAATATTGGTATTAATCACTTTTTAATTTTCTAAATTAGTTTTGAAGCCAAATAGACACAATAAACTAGACATAAAAAAAACGTCATCAACTCTGGCTAAGAACGAGAGAGATGGAAATAGCAGTCATGTCTAAGCTTTTCGGTTATATCAAACTTTTGACAAGCGACTGTCACAATTTGTAAAATAAACAATGGCTGTCATCTATATGTTTTGTGGCTGTCATATAATGTGACAGTCTTGACAAGTAAATAAGATTGTAAATTCGATTAAGAATAGAAATACGTCTTTTTTTTCTCGGCCAACTTTGAGGACTTTTTTTGGCTGTCTCATTTTATAAAATTGTAATCAGAATAACAAATGCTATTTAAATAAATTAAAGACTACTGCAATTTATATTTAAATAAAATACTTTGTTTTTAAACTTTATATTATAAATCAAAAATTCTTAAGTCGAAATTAATCTGAAATCATTATTGGAATTTACTCAAATAAGTGTTTTTTAGAATATTTAAATAGTTTTTTAATACCTATGTATTTATTTATAATCGTTAGGAGGATATTACGAATTTTCGAAAAATGAGTTTAGAGCCATAATTCGAAAACAAAAGGAGATATCAAATTTGAATTTTCACCATTGTAAAGAACTCGAAGAGCTCTAGACTTGCCTATTACTTTTTTTCTATATATTATGGTTATCGACTCACCGAGATTTAAAATAGGCTAGAGGGAATAAATCCCATTTGCCCCATGCGGGAAAAATGGTATAAACAAAGTGATACTAATACGGTGGCTTCAATATTTCATTACCCAGATAGCCTTAGGAGTGCTTCTGTGCTCAATATGAAATCTAATGTTAAACAATGTTTTTATAACAATTTGAAATTAAATGAAAGTCCTAAATTCTCAAATGTCAAATTACCCATGAAATGTCACTCCGGATATTTTCCTTATTTGATTTTCTGTTGGCCATCCCTGCACTAATCATTTAGTATTATTATGTAATCGTGCTTAGCCTTTAAAAAGGCATAACCATTACAATCAAGCACTAATTTGAACCAAATAAAATCGAAAAAACTCTTTGCCTCGTACACAGTTACACGAATATGGCCGCTTGACATTAGGTGTGCCAATGTGTCAATACACTCGACATCCGCATATCCGAACTCACCATATTTCCGAACTTGTACTTCCACACAACCGAACTTGTCGCTATCGAATGTCAAATGTCGCTGTCGAATGACGAATGAGCCAGAAAAACCCTTTGCGCATGCGCCAGCAGTTCAGTTATCCGGAGGTGAAGAGAGTTCGGAAATATGGAATTTTGCGGAACGGAAATGTTCTGATATGCGGATGTTGAGTGTATACCCATTTCTTTACGCTCCTTTCACACTATACGGTTTCGACAGTATGGCGACATTTTTTTTTAGTGGAGTGAAGAAGAGCCCTTTTCACATTACACGGTCACGGTAGAATGCCGTTCCGGTACCGTGTAGCAACCGTCCACTGCCACTGCAATACATGGCGCCCGGACCAGTTCAATGTGGAATTTTGATACATTCGAACCCCTCTTAAGTCACCAGATCCGTGGATCATCGTCTCGCTTAAGTCGCGAAATTTAGTCTCTCATAAGTCGCGATCATAACCTCAACTTTTTCGTGTTTTAGCTGCAAAAAGAAATATTTAGAGATATACCACAGCAATGGTTATAACGAAAAATGGGCCAACTGAACGAAAAAATCGACGTAAGTATACCCAGTCGTGCGTGACAAAGTTCAATTTTCCACTTGAATGAATATTTTAAAGGTTAAATATTTTTAAGACACCTAACCTATTTTAAAGGTTAGATGTCCATATTTAATGTATTACACAATCATTTTTTTCAATAAAAATTGTATTCTTGCGAGAATCCAATTTCCAAACGTAGTACTAAAACTTTTACAGGCGGCGACTTAACCGGGACGGTTTCGCGACATTATAGAGGGAAACGTGGTGAAATAAGAGAGGATGTGAATTAAGCGAAGGTGAATTAAGAGGGGTTCCAGTGTACATAAGTAACTGTACTCAGTAACGAATACAAAGTAACGAGTACGCGGTATAAAAGTAACGATTACTCTGAGTACTAAAAAGTAACTGTATTTGACATCACTAGTTTACAGGCGCCGACTTAAGCTGGACGATTTCGTGATATAATAGGGGAAAACGTGGTGAAATAAGAGAGGAAGTGAATTAAGCGAAGG
The DNA here is from genome assembly GCA_029963805.1 of Aromia moschata. Classification (NCBI taxonomy): domain Eukaryota; kingdom Metazoa; phylum Arthropoda; class Insecta; order Coleoptera; family Cerambycidae; genus Aromia; species Aromia moschata. The sequence goes on along the minus strand of JAPWTK010000368.1, from coordinate 97,261 downwards.
TGACTTAAGAGGGGTTCGAGTGTAGTTGTGGAAGCTTATGTAACCATAATGCAACTTGTTCACTATTTATTATAACACCACCCCACTCAACGACACTGATCTGACGGAAAAAAGCCGTGCATAAATCGGACAGTGTGAAACTTACTAGTTACTAGTTCGGAATTTCGGAGCTCGGATCGTACAGTTTTTTGCCGTACGGTTAAAACCGTATAGTGTGAAAGGAGCGTTTCAGCGTTAGTCTATTCTAAATCTCGGTGTGCCTATTCTAAATCCCCTATTAAAACGAAATTTTACCGTGTACGTTTGAACTGTCTCGATACCAGTATCGATGTCGGTGACGTCATATTGGTACCACGCCGGTCAGTGAAAAAACGCCCCATCTTATTGTATGTTGTGATGATGGGAGGCACATAACTAAATTAATGTAAATGCCATAAAAACTGTCTACATTGAGAACAAAATTAATTTTAAATGGCAATATCGAAACCTGCGTTTGATCTAAAGCAATATTTATCATTACGCACAGAATCAAATTTAAACTTACCGCTGTCGTGACTTTTTTAGGAACTTTAAAAGACACTTCTGCCAACACACTAAATGGTGTTTTTGTTTGGTTAATGGTTATTTCAGTCTTCAAATTAATGGGAATTTAGGAAATTAGTGGTTTTCCTCCAGTTTTCCGAAGTTTGTTTATAAACATGAGCACAGTTATTAATTAAGGGAGTGATCGTCTTGAAATTCATTCTAATAGGGCATGATAATGGACTCGAGAAACTCAAACAAGAATGGCAGTATAGATGCTGAAAACCTAAATTTGAGTTTGGATATGGGAGATGATATGAAACTAGATGAGGTGAATTATGAAAGTGATGTGTCTTCCTCTAGTTCTGAAAGTTCATCTGCTCCAAGTATAAGTTCTGTGAGTACCAATTCGTCAGGAAAAGGGCGCCGCTCCCGACACAAAAGGGGCCGTTCCAAAGACAAAAGCCCTTCCCCAGCAGCCAAAAGGACCCGTTCTAAGGACGCCAAAGGCAAGTCCTACGACTATTTGACAAAATTAAATTACTTGTTTCGTGATGCACGATTTTTTTGTTATCAAGTCAAATAATGCAGAGAACATTACTCTTTCGAAGGCCAAAGGTGTATGGTCCACCTTACCACAAAACGAAGCCAACCTGAATAAAGCATACCGTGAATCAAGAAATGTTCTACTTATATTCTCTGTGAAGGAGAGTGGAAAATTTGCCGGCTTTGCAAGGTTACATGGTGAATCGAGGCACGATGTCCCACCTATATCATGGGTGCTACCGCCTGGCCTATCTGCAAAGGCATTAGGGGGAGTATTTAAGGTGGACTGGATATGTCGTAAGGAACTTCCGTTCTCGAGTACCATGCATTTGTATAATCCATGGAATGATGGTAAACCTGTCAAAATTGGAAGGGATGGACAAGAAATAGAGCCTAGGGTAGCAGAGGAATTGTGTCGTCTATTTCCTGAAGATGAAGGTATAGAAATTACTCCTATATTAAGACTCGCAAAGGAAGCTTCGAAGAAAAACAATTTGCGTGGTCGAGACGGTCACAGGCATCCAAAAGCTAGGATGCCAATCGCAGCTCGCACGTCGTCTTTTGGATATAGGGGTCGTGGCTCCTCATATTCGAGGAGAAAGTACTTTTTACAGACACGAGGATTAACTTCGGTCAAGTTCCTATAGGAGATCGATGTCACCTCGGCCCAGAGATCGATATTCATTGTTTTATGACAGAGACTCGCCACGTCCGTACACAGCAGCTGCGGCAGAGGCGTATGTGGCTGATTATATGCGAACAATGCAGCATCAGTTACCTCCATTACCATATGTTCCGCCCCCGGACTATATTCGTCAGCTTACGATAATTTGCCACCGCCCCGTTACTACGAAGGACTTCCATTACCTGATTATCCATCTTCTAGAATAAATTCGTATTCAGATAAGCGATCGTACGATCGGTCCGTAGATGAGTTCATATGGAGAACTAGTGAACGTTCCAGGGACAGGGATAGGGAGAGCCGCCACCGTTATAGAGATAGGCGGTGAATGACTGTTATTTTTTATAGGAGATTAATTCGTTGTCACGCAGTTAATTTACTTTATACTTCAAAATTTATTATTTATAATTCAATCTTCTCCGATACTATTTTATCTAATACGTTTTTTTATACGATTTATTTTCTTAAAAAATTGATTGTGATGTACATTTATTAGTATCGAAAGAGTAAAATTTTTGATGTATAAAATCACTTGAAATATGTATAAAATTATGTTTTGGATGTAATTAGTTTGTAGCTATGTATTAAGTTTTAAGTAATCCATTACATTATTTGTATAAAATATTTCTTATATTAAATAAGTACCTTGATTCTTCAGAACATCTTTCAGTTTGTCGGTTTCTCCAGTCTGTAGTGATACAAGAAACTTAAAAATAAAAGAAAACTTAATCTCAGTGAAGAAATATCTTGTTTGACTCTTGTGAAATATTGAACAACTTATGTTTACATACAACTGATTAATTTTTTGTAGTCCAAACCAATATTTTATCTTATTCACCAACATATTTATTAAAACTATGAGTTTTAAAGACATTGAGATACAATTTTTTAGCTTTGAAAACATATCAATAGAAATTATTGCTTATTAATTACAATACAAAAGAGAGCATAATAAACAATTTTTCTGTAGACCAATTAATTATTCGTGATGCGTCTGAAGTAGTCTATAATCTGATTTGTTACCATTATTACTCTTATGCCTATTAACAGCAATACTGCGCTTTGCCATCATCTACCAGCTTTATACAAAACTTGCAAAAAATTATTCTATATTTTAAATATTTTTGTTTTGAATTGTCCAAACGGGTACTATGCGCAGACTTTTTTCTTTTTTATGCCACGATGTTTTCACAGAGTATTCTCTTGTTGTTATGTTGTTGTTATTTTATTCGTTAGTTATTTTTTTTACTTTCGTCTTAAATTACATCTTTCATTTTAAAAGTCATCTACACCATTGGTCGAACAAGGCTGGTCCCAAATGTAATAACTGTGAGAAATATAATTATTGCTGAGAATATATTTGCTCATAACAAATTACAACACATAAATTGTCATCCATAAATTGTATGGAGTTTTAACATTGTATTGTTAACGCCCTCAGTTAAAAGGTAGGCAACAAAATTGTATACTAGTATCAGTTCACATAACGATTGTACATGTATATAATTATCTGAAGTGTTAAACATTTTACCTCAGTAATGTTTTAACTAGATGTTCCTATAATTTCTGAATTACAGTCAAAATCATTTAAATGCTGAATATTCTACGTACCGTGCAGGCAGAAACAAACGTGCGTTTAATTTTTATAAATGAATTCGTCTTTAAGAAAATTTAACTGCATAAATAAATACATGTTTTTCTAACTATTAAAAAAAGGTAATATGTAGATATGGGTAGTGGCGGTTGGTGGAATTTGAAAAAGTAACACAAGATTTTAGATTTTAGGGAGTTATGTTATTAGTTGTTGTTATTACTAAACACGAGTGGAAGGCTAGAGTGTAGCAAAAACTCCAGTTCAAACTTGCGAACATATTTTTCAAAAGAAATAAAGTTTTTTTTTTTAAAAACGATATGGGGTGATATTACGATTCAAATTACTATGACTTACGGATCTCGTAATTTCTAAAAAATCACAATTATAAAAAAACTTTGTATTCACTCGGTGATTATGAAAAAAATGTTTTGCAAATATTTTGCAAGCCAAAATATTCTGTTGGGGTATGTTTTTTTTTTAATTTAAGTCCCACTAAGTTTTTTTTTTTGTTACTTTAGCCACATATTAATAGCCTTCTACTTAGGACTAGTAGCACTAAATATCACAGGAGTATTAGGACTAGTACCACAAATACAGGGCCGTAGCTAGGTCGCTACTGCTGTCAGGGCCTTACCTTTTATAGCCAGGGCATGTCTTAAATTTTTGGGATCGGCACAAGGGGGCAAAGGTGCAAAATTAGCGCCGCAGGCGAACATTTTTCAAAATTTCAATGTCACGTGTTTACCTGGCATTTCAGAATTTGGTCATTTTTTAGAACATCTACTTATTACCTAGCGACAAACAAAACATACTCACATATAATACGTTATGTCACAAACAAGATGGCATACATTAAATGCTGTGCAAAAAGTTCCTGAGTGTCACTATAAAATTGCGAAAGTATAAGAAATTGAATTGCTCAGGTTTAAATCATCTGCTTCACTGGTTCCTTTCCTTGTCTAGAACTGCCCCTAGACAAAGAAAGGAACTGTCACTGTTGCTAAGAATGTTAAGTCACAACTTCACTATCTAGCGCGAATATTCACGAAAAATTTCCCTTGCTCCTCTCGAACTCAATAACGTGATGTAAATATATTTTTTTTAATTATACTTCACGCATTTATATGTAAAATTTGTACTATTTACGAAACATTTCCCTTGCCCTTCTGTGACGATTCACCTCTTTAATTTTGTCACAGAGGTTAGGAGGCACCCTGTAAAACACGAGTTAGGCATTTGCACAAAGTTTAACAAGTCGCAAACTACTTCTAATAGTGTATACTACACATCACAAAAAATTGTCAAAATACGATAAGTAGATGTTCTAAAAATTTACCCAGAATTTCAATGAAAACATCATTTATGCAAAAATATAGACTTTCCCAAGAATAATTTTTGAACTTTGATCCGGCCATAAAAATAATATAAACCTTGGCCGGGGGCTCACCGAGAAAATTAAGGTGATTGTGTTTATAGAAAATGAACACTGGCGCCGCAGGCGAAAATTTTCTAAATTTAAAAATATGTTTTGTTTTGTATTTTTCGAAAAATAAATAAATGGAATGGAACAATGGAATGTTTTAATAATTCTATCGTTTTACAAAAAACAGTAAATATTTATTAGATTTTTCGTCTCTACTTTTAGAAGTCTTCTGTCAGGGCAAAATTCCGGCCTGCCAGGGCGCCGCTCTGATCCGCCCCCACCTGGCTACGGCCCTGCACAAATACCATGTTCCATTATGAAAATATAAGAAATTCAAATTATACCAGCCCCCACTGCTTTTAACACTACGTACATACATTGGTAGTGTTCGTGTTCTATGTAGATATATTTATTCTATCTACAAGTGTCTTGGAAAAAATTAACATTTTGAAAAATGTATTATTTTGTCAACAGTTTTATGTAATCACTGGTAAATATACAATATTAAGTAGGTTTTTATTTATGTATGTGCGAATTTTAATGTTCAACATCAATACAGCTAGCCCCCGATATTTTTTTACAAAAGACAGGCGAAAAACAATGGGAAGAGAGCCCGGTAAAGAATTTATATGTTGCCGCCTGAATAATGAAATATAATTGGGTGCGAAGACCCGGGCGTGAGATCCTGCGCGCCGCGAAACACTCCGGTTGTTGCTCTCCGATGCCGATAGCGAACCAGTCTTGGCGAATGTTTTCGTTCGGTGATGTAAAAGTAATAAAGCCACTGGTAAATAAATGATGTTCGAAAAAAGTACGGGCCGTCTCGCTGAAGTTACATGTGATAATGAAACGTACGGCTTCCCCAGAACGTGCTGTAAGTGATGTGTGAAGAAACAGGTGAAAATTTCGCATTTTTTTCTGACGTCTATGGCATAATACCACCGGGGATGTTTTAAATACAGGAAGTTACTCCACAGAAGTTGAAGGGTGAGTAGAGAGTGTACCGTTTTTATTAATAGTCTATCAGTAATAAAACGGTTTCAATGATACCAGACATTACACGGTCTTCTCGTCATGTCCAGAAGTACCTCCTTACTAATTTGTTTGTAGTAACACGTTTTGTTTTACGAGTTATGTTTATATGATATTACGATATGATTTTGAGTTGGTGACAGTTTTATCCTATTGTAAATATGTACTTTATCGTGTCTCGGTTTATAATTCGTACGCATAATAATCTAGTTGTCCCGTACACTTTGAGGGGCAGGGGCGGGTGAAAAGCCAACTACCATAAATGTCAATGCTGAGGTCACGTTGTTTATGTATGGTACGAAATGATTTTTTTTTTAATTAAATGCAAGTCTACTCAAACAAAAGATTATAAGGCATTTGAGTAGTTATTGAATCAATATTATATGTATATTTATGTGTGAGAATTATTTTGCAATATTCATGTCAGAAAAAAAATAGCTCCAACAAAACATTAAAAGGACGGCCTTACATACAGGGTGTCCCATATTAAGGGACCACAGCGAAACTACAGATTATTTGAGTAAACTAGGTATGATTTCATCAAACTTACCTTAGTAGTAAAGTAATTGGTGACCAAGATTCAGTGTGTCAAAGTTATAGTTTTATTTTCAATTTCCGTAAATAACTAAAAAAACATTTTTTTTTGCAAAATTTGATTTTGAAAATGTTTCAATCTTTCCGATGTAATGGTGGGTTCATGCAGAAATTTTTAGTAATAAGAATAAGAATAGTAATAGGCATAAAAGTTAAACCTTCGTTTTATAATGACCCAGTTCATGCAGCAAATCCTTATTTTTAAAATTATTACTAAAAATTATGTTTACTGCATGAACTGGGTCATTATAAAACGAAGGTTTAACTTTTATGCTTATTACTATTCTTATTCTTATTACTAAAAATTTCTGCATGAACCCACCATAAGTTGTAGAGGGCGTTCTCTGTAGCATCTGAATAGGTACATAAAATATGGTGTAAGTTTTTTGTGTCTTTTTCGAATATTTATGTTTTTATTGAAAATATTGATTTGTTTCATCATTTACTGACAAAAAAAGATGTACCCTTTAAATGTCGCTCCGAATGACCGTTTTAGAGATATTTGCATTTATAAAGTGTTCAGTGCAAACAACCTAGGTATATACATATTTAAATCATTATTGTGCTATTTGCAACTAATATACCGTTAACGATGGGACATGGACAGCTGACGATTCTGTCACTCAAAATATCGACATAAACATACGATTGACATAAACATGCTTAAGTAAAATGTTTTTAGTTTCTGAAATATAATGTGTTGTGTTGAAAATAAAAAAAAAAAATTCATTTATTATTACTCCTCATTACTTTTTAAAAATTGAAGTTTCAATAAGGGACACCTAACTGTAGATCAATTAATTTACTTTTGCCACGTGGCGTAGGACAGGTAAGTAACACCTTTCCCCCTAAATTTTACGTCGCTGTCCAAACATTAAATTTGACTAAAATTTTGAGTTTTTTTTAATGTATTTTACGCAGATCATAAACCCATAGAGTGGATGATTTTCGAGATATTAAGCACTTAAGTGTTGATAAATTTTATTTCAATCAAATATTTTTTTAAATCATTTTCGATTTGTTTTTTTAAATTGAGCTTTTTTAGAATTATTTTTCTAATATACTATAAAACTAGTTTTATTTAATTAACTCAACTTATGACGTTGCTCTTACTCTGCTATTGTTTTTTTTATAAATCAATGAAAAACTTTTTTGTTGCAGTGAACACTTAAAACAGTGGACATTTAAAGGGTATACATTTTCTGTCAATAACTGATTGATATTTTCAATAAAAATATCAATATTTTAAGACCCAAAAAACCCAATTCACAATGCTGAATACGCCTCTGGAAATTGTGAGGGCGCCCTCTACAATTTACATCAAAATGATTGACAAATTAAAATTCCTCTCCTCTAAAAACTCTAATCACCAAATTTTGTAAAAAACCATTGTTTTTCAAAGAAGTTAAGTTAGTTGTATTGTATTAAAGAAGTTAAAAATGTCGCTATGATTCTTAATACTTAATGGGACAACCTGTATACACACATACCTAAACCTATATATGTACCTATGTACGTATCCGTCGGAATGTTGTAGGTAGTTATGTTATCATTTCGTTTTATTTTAATACCACGTGAGTATTGCTTGCCTTTATCTGTCATTTTAAAAAGGAAATTTTAATTCATACTTCTAATGTTTTAATCCGAATTATACAATGCTTTATAGTTTTTTTTATACCTTATCAATAACAGTACGTATCGGCAGCGAGGTCTAAATGTCAACAAAACCATAAAAGTATTTCGAATAAAGTTATTAAGTACTTACATACATACGTAGAATTTACTTATTTATTAACGAGTATTGTATGAATTATTGAATATCGAATTTATAATTGGATCTTCATTTGTGAAGCTATTGCAAACACTTACAATAGCTTCACAAATCTCATGTTTTTATATCTTCATTAATACAAATTAATGAAGATATAAAAACATGAGATTTCCTGAGAGTAGTTTCCAAACAGGTTCTCGCTTTTTAGGAAGCCTTAAATAAATAGCTTCCAGATCTGGTGACACCTCTAATATATGACTTGAATACAGGGTGTCCCATTATTAAGGTGCCAGAGCGAAACTACAGATTCTGTGGGTAAAAATATTGCGATTTAATAAAAATTACCTTAGTCCAAAAGTTTGGTAACCAAGATACAGGGTGTCAGACTTATGATTGTATTTTTGATTTCCGTAAATAACTAAAAAACATTTTTTTTTACAAAATTTGATTGAGGTTTTTTTTTTTTTCGGGAGAAGAATTTTAATTTTGTCATTTTGATGTAAATTGTAGAGGGCGTCCTCTGCAAATTCTTAATATATAACCAAATGGTACTTGGAACTTTTGACGTCTTAGAATATTTATGTTTTTCATCATTTATTGACCGAAAATGTATACCCTTTAATGTCGCTTCGATTGACTTATTAAAGTTAAAGTGTTTAGTGCAACAACAAAGTTGTTTTTTGATTTACGAAAAAAAAAGTCATAAAGCCAGTGTATGAAAAACGTCATAAATCAGTTCATTCAATAAAACTAGTTGTATAGTATATTAGAAAATTTGTAAAAAGCGTCTAATTTAAACTAAAATCAAAAAGAATTTGAAATAAAATGTACCAACCCTTAAGTGCAAATATCTCGAAAACCATCAACTCTATGGGTTTACAACAGTAGTACATGATCTACATAAAATACATTAAAAAAATCAATATCAGTCAAAATTAAAGTTTGGACAGCGGCGTAAGATTTAGGAGGGATACAGGTATTACTTACCCACTTCTTACACCACTGCTAAAAGTAAATTAATTGGTTTTCGTACAGTTAGGTGTTCCTTATGATAATAAAACCTCTTGCCAAATTTGAAAAAGTAATAATAAGTAGTAATAAAAATATAAATAATATTTTTTTCAAATTTCAGAGATTATTTTGTAATGTCATTTCCAAATCGTCTTTTTTTTTTTTCGAGCTATTACGTCACTGTAATATTACATTTTAACCCTAAGTTTTCTCATAGGATTCTGAATAAGAATCAATCTTCGTGCAGTAGTGTGAAAAAGTGGTATGTCGAGGTGGAATACTTTTTTAGATATTTAACTTTAAAGTCGTCATATTGATTTTATTTCAGACGTTAATCAGAGAATTCAGTAACAAACACTTATCAATTGTTAATACATACAAAACAATATTTTTAGAGACAAGATAGACAAAAAATTAAGTAATTATGTAAAATAATTAAACGTTATTACTTTTTTTACTGTTTTTTTTTTACTTTTTTAATTATTTTACTTATAAAAGTTAAGTAAAATAATTAAACATTAATTGTTCATTATTTCTCAATGAGTACGAAAAGGTTTTTTAAAGATTTAGGAAGACTTACCTTGATTAACCCTTTCAGGACGGCTGTCACGTAAGTGTGACAAAAAAAAAATTGCCGGACAGGCGGGTGTCACATATATGTGACACTATACCATCCGTTTTTTTTAAGTAGTGACAGAACGTATAAGACACATTTTAGATTATTACTTGGCAGAGGGTCGAGTGTCACACCGTATAAGCTCATTTTTGCTTGGCAGATAACCGGCCGTCATAGCGGGTGTGACGCTGTCTATCATATATGACAACCGGCAACGTGGCATCGAATGCGAGCACGTGTGGTGTATTGGCCTGGTTGTTTTTTTCTTAGTAACTCAAGTTAGTTTGTTAGTTAGTTTTGGATAAATATAGCTGTTTGCTAAGTGGTGTATATCTTTTGTTATATTTTTATTACTATTACTTTTATTACTTTCTCTGTTGCTTTCTAATACATATTTTAAAATAAACTTTGTTGTTTCAATAAATAAATCTCGAAATAAATGTTTTCTTTCTTTTCGCCTTCCAGAAAGACACATTTCTAAAGTGTCACATATATGTGACACTCGCCCGTGTGGCATGCAAAAAATACCCGCCCAGGTGGCAATAAAGTGCTGTGGGGTCGCCGTCCTGAAAGGGTTAAGAGAATGGTACCCTGTGCTAGGAGTAATTTACCCAAATTATGACATTAAGAAACTGTTGCACCGCTCAATTTATCTATTTTAGTTATTTTTTAAATTTAAAAATACTTATTTACAAATTTGAATCTTAATTTATTTTTTTATTTACGTTTTTTTTTTAACGTTTTTTTTTTTTACGTTTTATTATTATGTTATTATTACAAATTATTGCTTTGAATTACGAGTAAGTAGGCAACTGATAAAAGTGTTTGATTGAAAATTCTGATAGGTACGTATTTGAAGAACATTTTGGTATCAGATATATCGAAAATGTTCGTCTTCGACAGTTCCGTTTTTACACTATTGTACACAGAAAATAATTGTTGAAAAAAATAGTTTTGTCTAAAATAAATATCCGATTATGTCATAGCTCTGGACATGGACAATCTGGAAATGACATCTACTATCATCAGTGGTGGCTCGTGGAATTTGAAATTCTTATATTTCCATAAGGACGCATGTGACCCACCAGATTCTAGGGGGTTATTATTAGACCCAAATGGAAGCTGCTAGTCTTATGGTCTTCTAGAGTTATGGATTGAATTTTTATTTCATACCAGCATCAGCATTTCCGTTTCTGAAATTTTGTATAAGCTGTAACTTTAAAGAATAATGAAAATTTTGCAGAAATTATAAGAATACAGAATTTTTATATTGACATGGTAATTGTGAAAATATATAACTGTATACAGTGTCCGCCATACAGTTGGAACCATATGGGAATTTCTCTAGGAAGTATCTTTTTTTCGATTAAGAATATCAGTAATCTTCAAAACCAACGATACCTACTATATATTTAGCACACTATGCATTACAATGGCAGACTTTATACCTACTGCTTTTTGAAGCGTTTTAAATGTTGGGAGTGAATCAAAAACTTGTTTGGATATCAAAATGTTTCCCTCAAAATCGGTATATAGGCGTAAAATGTCATTAGGAACATAATTTCTTAGTGACATTTTTCGAAATATTAGTAATTTAGGCCATTTTCTAAAGATTTTTTTTGGAAAATCACAAATTTTACCGTTGCCAGATGTTAGCTGTCAACTTTGAATTGTTGCATTTTAAGTTATTTTGGAAGTAGAAGTGATTGTCACCAAAAGTTTTTATCAAACCAATATTAAAAAAATATATGGTTCCAACATTGTGGCGGACACTGTATATTTCGCAAATATTTTTCAGCCAGATTTTTGAAAGAAAGTGTCGTTTAAAGTTTTTTTGCTAAAGGCGTTTTGCTAGAGAGGATTTCAAATTCTACCAGCCGCCACTGTGAAAAATGTCTCTTGGTGAAAAATAAATTAAATAAAATTAATACCAAAAAGATTTCAAGTTTATTCAAAACTGTACGAATTCACTGTATACCTAATTACGAGCCTAAATACTTGTAAAAATTGACCATTGGCTTAAGCTGTCGATGAATTTTCTACGACAGGCTTAAGTCGGCAGCTCTAATGCTCTATTTCTACTGCTATCTACTTTTGTACCGCTTGGTTAGTTTAGGGTAGGGACCGTAACCGATAATAAATTTAACGTACTAGATTATCTTGATTCTAGATTCAATTGCACCGGACGAAATTAATGAAATGTTTTGTAATGGATTATCCCTGAGATAATTTTATTATTAAACTATGATACCCATTAAATAAAAGGTAATGTAAATACAGGGAACTTGTTCATTATTTCTCAACGAGATAAACAACTTTACAGATAACCCATAATCTCAACGAGACTAACGAGTTTTCTTTTCTGTAAGGCTTCCATGTGTTGGACTAACAGCATCTTTGGTATACAGTCAGCGTCAAAAGTGAACAAACTCCTTATAAACAATTTCTACATTATTTATAACCCACTGTCTATATTATTTTTTGATAAATAACACATAAAATGAGAAAATCGCTTGGATATGGTTTTAATTGATTAGAAGCTTAATCAACATTTGAGGAGTAACATTCCAAAACGCAGTTTTCAACAAATAATACTTTTAGAGTTATTAACAGTTTTATGTTGTAGCTTAATAGTTAGTATCTCGAATTTTTTTTCTGTGCTAAAAAACGTATAAAAATGTGACTTAAGATAAAAAATATACTGAAATCCATTACTGAAAATTACAATGTGGCAGGACGTTAATTTAATAAAAACTGCATTTTGTTCTGATACCCTCAAAAAACTGTGTTTTGGTCTGACGTAATACAGAAACTGCGTTTTGTTTAATTATTATGCTACAAAAATTTAACGCTGGTGAAATTTCATATTATTTTATTGTATATAAATGCTGTTATAAAAGGTAAAGTGTCAAAAAATCCTTAGAGTAGCAAAATGTTAAAATAGACTTAAAAGGTATTATAGAATTTCTATTCTAAATTATAGGTACTTATACGAGGTAGGATAAGGATATATCAGTTTACTAACACTTTGTATGGAACTAAATACGCGTTTCTATACTGATCTGTACCCGTATAGACCGTATCGTAGTCCACGTTGCCTTGACGAGCGCCTGTCACTTAAGAAGTGGAGGCGGAATCTACACTTCATTGGTCATTGTCGCTACTCTGGTAGGAGGATATATGTCACCAGATACCACATCCAGTCGACCCAGTCGACCAACGTAATCAACGTTGGCGGTAAAACACGGGTTATAACCACGCTATCTTCGACCGACTGTATACACAAAAACGTTGTTTTTGTGAGTGTTTTGATGTTTTATATTCTGTGCGCGTACAATAACGGAGAAGTGGGTTTTTTAAAAGGTTTAAATTATACAAACTTTTATTTTATTTGCGTCATAATTCAATAATTAAAAAATCTATATTTTTAATCATTCACATGACTTTCTGGAGGCCTTTCCAAACGGATGAAAATAACGTAGCTTCAGATATAACCAGCGAAAATGTCGGAACGGTCGAGTACGATGAATTTAAAAATAAAGACTTACATATACATATATGCATGTATGTAAATAAAAAAAGTCATGATATAAAAGCGACGTTAATTACTTATTAAATTAATTAAAAGTTATTATTCTAGCACGCCTATGGAATCATAAAGTTGCACCGCTTTTTTTGTTCCCCAGGCGTATTTATCATTTTCAATTCAGAATAGATGGACTATACAATACCTATTTTATACACGAACCCATGGACAAACAAAAAAGATTGTTCCAACGCGTACTAAATATACTTGTACTAAATTATTACATTTAAAAATCTCTTATAGTCTTAGACGATTATTTGGTTCTGTACAGTCGCAACCCTCCTCTAGGGCTAATAGTTGCTTCCATTTCAATTTCTTCTTCAGTCTCCTGTCTAGCTCTTTTAATTCTCTTTGGTTTCTCTTAGTACCATCTACATCGATTTTAGAATAACTTTTGTCAAGCAGGTTGTAAATATCTTTAAGCTTTTTGTGGGTAACTTGCCAAGAGGTGTTTGTGGCAGGATGGTTTTTAAATGTTGTGATGCTTAACGAACCAGCCAAAACACTTGTATGCTTACCACAACAGTTTTGAATCGAAAATTGAATTGAAAAAGAATCGAACTAAGTTGCAAGTTTCAAACCAGCAATACATTTTTTTAAAGTTATACCATACACAGCTGATCCGATTTCGGTAGATCCGCGGGCAGCTTGTGATTGTATCCAAATATAAAATATAGGATTCTCCATATCCAACCCAGATTATCCAAAGAACTGTACATATACCGGCAGACTAGAGAAAAACAAAAACTGCGTTATGAACCGGACACAACTGCGTTTTAATATGTCACCGAATCTTTACACTGAAATTTTTATGTGAATACTTAATTGCGTTTTAAAATAGTGAGCGTATTTATTCTTATTCATGACCATATAATACAGCTTATGCCATATTTCAATGAAAAACTGAATTTCGGTAAAAAGCTGCGTTTTGGAATGTTACTCCTCATTTGTTAGTTATCTATCGACAAAGAACTGAACTGTTGCCTTAGCTATACAGGGTGGACAAGTAATGCTACACAGTGCAGCAACCGATTCCTTAGGTCAAAATAGTGTGATTTAGCCAATTTTACCTTGGTCCAGTTTGTTGACGATAACCAAGATACAGGATGTCCAAGTGTTTATTTTGTTTCCAAAAAGGTATATCCAAAAGGTCAGTAAGGATAATCGTTAATCGTTTTCGAGCATTTGAAAAAAATCTTGCTCATTCTGTATATATCAAAATATCTCGTTGACACCGAACATTTACTTGCTGTTCTTTTTCTGCTTGATGGGTTGTGCATTTTTATAATGACAACAAATCGATAGAACTTAATGATACAGGTGCTAGAGGGCGTCAAAGTTATCAATGGAGTCATCTTGAAAATTTAATTTTGACGCCGGCCGTCTAGCACCTTTGTTGTAAGTAAAGATTCTAAGTCGCGGAGCGTAACAGGACCGCATCAGGGGGAACACGGCATTGTCTGTGAAATAGTCTATACAAACCACGTAATTGATAATTTTTAAAAATTCAATAACGGATCGCACAACACAGCGAATTATAGACTGTCCGCGTCTGACATACTAGAGGCCCGAAATGGATAATTAGCTAGCTAACTAACTAATAACTAACAGCGGGGTCAAGGTGAATGTCAACCATCGGCTACCCTACTTTGATCTCTGAAATAAACTGCTCGTCAAAATTAGCGTAACACTTTTTAGATTAGCGCCATTTGTGTTCAATTCGAGTTAGAGACTTGCAGTTTTTAATTTTCGGTAGCCTATAGGGTTGGTTTTAATGACCCGAAGTCGCTAAGACTAAGATGGACGCTGTCGGGTAAAAACTCCATCCCGGCACACATTGAGACCTCCTCAATATGTTCTATGTATTTGGTCGCTGTCCCATCTCTTCAACCCATTTCCAGACCCCCCCCTAAGCCACCCCTCTGCCTTTACGCTGGGTTTTACGTTTTTTGACCTCTGCTGGGCAAATCCATTAAAGCTGCCTAATAAATTGGTGTGAGATGCCACAACTCACTTTCACACTTTGACAACTCAGGCACCCCTCCAGGCCACACCCACACCGACCCCCTGCTCACCTCCTCTGGTTCCGCCCTTGTAGAAGGCTGCATGGGATGTCTGTTTCGAATTCATGTCATAGCATTACTTGAAGGCTCTCGAAGTTGGCGGAACACACTGCGGATGGCCAATCGAGCGCCAAAAGTGATATTCCAACTCCAACCCACCCCCTGAAAATTTGCTGCGTTGTAAGTAGGTCTTGATGCGTGGGGTGACTCACAAAGCTTTCCTGAGGATGCGTGAACTCTTTTAGGCACACCCCGTGTCGTCCGTCTCCTTCAAATTCTCTTTTTTTGACCACCTCCAAAAAAGTGGATGAACATTCCTCAGGGCCGGATGCAGCCGGGAGCCCCGGGGCCCCCACACATTGAGGGCCTCCACAAACCTTGGATTCAAAAATTTAATAACCTTTGGAAAGGAGGGGTTTCGATAAGACCCTTTACCGGCCCCCCAAAATCATGGTTTTTAAAGGTTATTATCTGAATCATTCTAATTTTTTTTTATAATGTGAAAAGTATAAAGTTTTTAAAAATACATATATTGTTTGTGTTATTTAATAGGATCTTTATGAAAAGAACCACTTAACTTGAATTCTTTTACAAAAACACGTGATTTTTGTGGTTTTTGCAATCTTTATCTAGTTATTTCATATACAGCGCAACCGAGTAACAAAACGATTTTCATATATGTGGTGCACAAATACATAAGCTATTACATATATAAAAACTGACGTGTTACTATACTGCGCTCATGGTAAAAAATAAATTAATTGGATTTCGGATAATCATAACATAGTATAAAACAAAGTCGCTTCCCGCTGTCTGTCCCTATGTATGCATAGATCTTTAAAACTACGCAACGGATTTTGATGCGGTTTTTTTTTTAATAGATTGATTCAAGAGGAAGGTTTATATGTATAATACATGCATAATATAGTCGAGAAACACTGATAATTTTAGAGGTTTCTAATGTGATGTCGTAAATAAACACATTTTTTCCGCTTACATTGCAAACGCTGGCTGAACCCTACGAGATAGATCAAAATAATGTACTACAATATTGTACACCTTAAAAAGGTCTACAAAAAAGTCCGCGATGGTATATGTCTATCTCTTAGGGATAACCCAGAATAACCATTTTTTATATTTCCTTTATTTATATATTGTTACGAACGCTGGGCCAGTCCGCCCCTGCCTGCTTCGATGAGCCAGCCGACTGAACGTCGATGACGTACGCGGGCAGCGCCCGCGTCGAACGATCGCGGCTTTTGCCTGATGGTTCGGGAAACAGCGCGGAAGCTTCTCGCCGAGACGCGATACTTCTATAGGTGGATATAACGCGGGGTTTCGACGCGGGACGGACAGTTCTATTTAAATATCGGCGCGGCTTACAACGCTAAAAATAAATTGTATAGAAATAAATTAGTATAGTTAAATAGTGTTAGTGTAGTAGTTGTATTAGTGTAAATAAATAGTGTTAGTTTAAATGTACGAGTTTAATTTTTCACACCTCGCGAACCCGAAATAAATAAAACGTTACATTGGTGTCAGGTGTGGGGTGTGAAAAAAAAAACTGAACAATAAAGACATTTAAATAAATAAATTCGCGATAAATAAATTAAGTGAAATGGCTTCAAGACAGGTATTTGTAAAGGACCTTAAAGTGGCGGATTTAAAAAGAGAACTCGAAGAACGGGAGTGCGAGACGACAGGGAAAAAGGCCGATCTGCAAAATAGACTTAAAGAAGCTCTGGAAAATGAAGGTGAAAATCCCGACATATTTTTATTCGAAATTGCCGGTGACATAAATTCGGCGTTGCAAAGTTTAAAAGGAAGCCTGGAACAGAAACTAATAGAAAATGGTAGTAACCTGGAACAGAAATTTGAGGAAACGTCTGGAAACTTAAGAGGGATGGAGCAAAACTTAAGAGGGATGGAGCAAAGGTTGGTCGAAACGTCTGGTAACTTGAGAGGGGATGGAACAGAAATTAATAGAAAACATGGACCAAAAACTAATGGAAAATTATACATCTTTAGAAAAGAAAATTATGGAAAATTCTAGTTACCTCCAGAAACAAATAGGCGAATATGTGGACGGAAAATTTGGAGAAATTGAGAATAAATTTCTAGAAGTAGAGAGAAAAATTGCAACGCTGAGTTTAGGAAGTGAGGAACAACAGCAAATGGTCAATACCTCTCTGAAGTCACCGGGTAGCGACAGCGACAGGTTGAGTAAACCCGAATTGAGCAGTCCTGTGGAAATTTCGAAAATTCGTATGAAACCACCACTGTTTGATGGTAAGAGCTCATGGGTCAATTATCTACGACAATTTGAGGCTGCAGCGAAGGCAAATGGTTGGTCATTGGCGGAGAAGGCTACAGCGCTGACGTTAGCGCTACGCGGCGATGCAACGGATATATTGCAGACGCTTTCTCTGGAAGAACAAGATGATTACCATCAACTAGTTAAACACCTCGAAATGCGTTATGGTCAGTCCCATCTCGAGCATGTCTACCATTCGCAGTTGAAGAACCGCTATCAGAAAAGTAACGAATCGCTGCAGGAATTCGAAGCGGACATAGCGCGGTTAGTTCGTTTGGCGTATTCATCTACGCCGGAGAACGTCATGGAACGACTAGCCGTGCAGGCGTTTTTAGACGGCCTGCGTGATACTGAGACCCGTCAAGCTCTGACTCTCGCTCGGCCCAGCAAGTTGGTGGATGCTTTGGCGCGAGCTTTGGAATTCGAAGCCGCTAAAGAAAGTTGCAGACGTCAAGCCACGATCCGCAAGATGGAGGAAGATCTTGAAGAAGGAACATGTAATGAAGCAGAGATTAGGCGAGTCGCCAAGGAGATATTGGATAAGAGGCCAATTCGGCGTTGGAATGGTGCTAAGGTACGTCACATTCGTGGTCGCCGTATTGAAAAGAAGAAAGCACCGCCATCATCTGAAAAGGATGTCGTAATACGCAGACTAACGGTGGTGAATGATGATTGGCAGCGGGATGAGCTTCTGAGAGATCAAGAGAATGACCCGAATCTGAAACCAATTGTGAATTGGAAGAAAGAAGATCGGAAACCCACTTGGGAGGAGGTGTCACGGTATTCACCAACCGTAAAGTCATACTGGGCCCAGTGGAATTCCCTCGTCTTAAGCGACGGACTCTTAAAACGCGTTCTGGAGAAATCAGATGGTACCGAAGAGCGAAAACAACTGATAGTCCCCAGAAACAGAGTGCCAGAGGTATTGGAGGAGATCCACAATGGAAGCACTGGCGGACACCTGGGAGTAACAAAGACGCTGGGAAAAGTTAGGGAGCGTTTCTACTGGGTGAACTGCACTACTGACGTGAAGGAGTGGTGCAAGAAATGCGTGGTGTGCGCTGCAAGTAATGGTCCGCAACGGCACCCGAAGGCTCCAATGCGACAATACAACGTGGGTAGTCCGTTTGAAAGAATTGCCATCGATGTAGCAGGTCCGTTTCCGGAAACAGATAATGGAAATAAATACATCGTCGTCGTGATGGATTATTTCAGCAAATGGGTAGAAGCGTATGCCCTTCCAAACCAAGAGGCTTCTACTGTGGCGGACGCTCTCATCAAGGACTGGATTTGTCGATTTGGTGTACCTCTGGAATTACATTCGGACCAGGGGGAGAAATTTCGAGTCGATTCTGTTTCAGAATGTGTGCCGTACACTCGACATCCGTAAGACAAGGACAACTGCACTGCATCCGCAGTCAGATGGAATGGTGGAGCGAATGAATAGGACCATTAACCGGTACTTATCCAAAGTAGTCTCTGACCACCAGAGGGACTGGGACCAGTTTCTCCACCTGTTCCTACTAGCCTACCGGTCGTCAGTCCACGAAACAACTGGGCAAACACCTGCAAGCATCGTCATGGGCCGTGAACTGCGTCTACCCTGTGACCTGAAGTTCGGCTGTACACCAGGGGACGACGTGGCTGGAGAGGACTACGTCAGTACTCTACGCCAGAGAATGGACGACATCCACGAACGAGTCCGTTCAAATATCCAGGGCGCCAGCGACCGCATGAAGGAGACCTACGACATCAACGCCAACGATGGCAGGTACCAGCCCGGCAACCAAGTCTGGTTGTATAACCCACAACGTCGTCGTGGGTTATCTCCAAAACTTCAAAGCTCCTGGGAAGGTCCGTATGAGGTCGTCACCCGGATTAACGATGTAGTCTACCGAATCCAGAAGTTGCCAAGAGGAAAACCCAGGGTGGTCCACTTCAACCGTTTAGCCCCTTTCGCTGGAAACAATGACGAACAAGCTGAAGCCAGAGTTCGACACGTCAGTCCACCAGACGGCGAGCTCTCCTTCGAGGAATTCATGTCGCTTCATTCCAACGGCCAGAAAGCTCGCTACGGTGTAACGCGAGAAGAACCACGTGACCTGTTCCAGGCTCCTGCTGACTTCTGTCTTGCTCACTGTGTGGCAGCGGATCTCCGAATGTCCCGAGGGATTGCACTTACCTTCAAGAAGGCGTTTGGACAGTTGGAGGAGTTACGCAGACAAAGACCAGAGGTTGGGCGAGTCCTTCAAATCACGGCGGCCGGGCAGGAGAAAGAGAGGTCCGTCTTTTATTTGGTGACCAAGCAGCTATCGCACCACAAACCAACTTATCAAACTGTCTGGGACACACTAGTCGAGCTGAGGGATGTGCTCTTGTCCCAGAGCATAAGCAGTTTGGCGATACCGAAGATAGCCAGCGGACTAGATGGCCTGGATTGGAGGGTGATCAGGAGTATGCTAGAAGTCCTCTTCCGGTTTACTGGAATTGATATTCTGGTATGCTGTTACAACCCCAGGAGATCGCTCAACGAGAAGACTGTGGACTGCTTCTTCTACCAGACCTCCCGATGCAAGAATGGGTCATTCTGCAGGTATCGACACGGACCAGGGGACGATACAATTCGAGACGAAATGTCTTTAAGGAGGGGGCAGTGTTACGAACGCTGGGCCAGTCCGCCCCTGCCTGCTTCGATGAGCCAGCCGACTGAACGTCGATGACGTACGCGGGCAGCGCCCGCGTCGAACGATCGCGGCTTTTGCCTGATGGTTCGGGAAACAGCGCGGAAGCTTCTCGCCGAGACGCGATACTTCTATAGGTGGATATAACGCGGGGTTTCGACGCGGGACGGACAGTTCTATTTAAATATCGGCGCGGCTTACAACGCTAAAAATAAATTGTATAGAAATAAATTAGTATAGTTAAATAGTGTTAGTGTAGTAGTTGTATTAGTGTAAATAAATAGTGTTAGTTTAAATGTACGAGTTTAATTTTTCACACCTCGCGAACCCGAAATAAATAAAACGTTACAATATTAAATCACTAGCTAATATTATCCCAAATTCTCAAGTTCCATACATTGGGGACTATGTAAGGATTATATGTAGTATTTTGAATGCATTCCGGCCGCCAAGAATCACAGATGATCAAAGTGCTGCAATAATTGCAGAAAGAATGTTAACTATCTAAATATCCAAATGAATTACGGAATAAAGTAATACAGGAAAATTGGGCAAGAAAAAGGGTTGTTTGGCAAGAAGTGACGGATGATGCGTTATCGGAATTTCCGTGTTTAACCATCGAAGAACTGAAACATTTAACCTTAGGGGTTTGTCAGTTGAAACAAGCTGATTCATACGCTACTGAGCATGTTGATAATCAAGGACTATATAAGTTTTTTTTTTCACAAAGAATATCCCGATATCATAAGAGTTCTAATCCAAAGTCGTCACACCTCATCAAAAATATATAACTTATGGATACAATATCATCCTACTGGAGTTACATCTTGGTATTGCCAGTGCAAGGTTGGAGCACGTGTTGTTGGATGTTGTGCTCACATAGCTTCAGTGTTGTGGTTCCTTAGCTATTATAGGCATTCGGAGCGTCAACAAGTAAAGTACTCTTCTCACTACGAAGATTGTATTCAAGATGCTGCAGCTGGATGGTCAGATCAAGAAGAAGAGGACTCTACATAATATATTAATGTTTTTTGCACCTTGTATTACTTTGCTTTGTCAAAAAAAAAACAACGATAATTATAATATTATTTAGTATATTTTGTCACTTCATTCTCATCAACTATAAATCAAACATATACCTTAAACACATAAATAGAGCGAATATTGGCTAATGATATATATATTTGTAAATTTTAAGTGTAGTCCTATAAACACAATATTAAAATAAAAAAAAATTTCAGGGGGGCCGGTAAAGGGTCTTATCGAAACCCCTCCTTTGTTTTCTAAATGTAAAAATAAAATGATCGATGGATATTTATTGATTGAAAGGGGCTCCACTTTCTTCATTGCCTCGGGCCCCGACACCCCTGCATCCGGCCCTGACATTCCTAGAAGAGGGCTTGTTGGGTAAGCGGAACCTTCGTTTCACTTGTGTGAATCAACAATCGCCAAATTCGTAAAGAGATGCTTGGTGCGCGCGACTTGAGAGTGTCTTTATGATTTTGCGAAAGTGTTCTTTGTCACTTGGACGCATGAACTCTTGACTGGGCTAGCACCTGCGAGACAGACCACCCAAACAGAACCTTTTTCCACTAATTTTACGAGCGAAAGCATGTTTGGGTGGCTTACCTCGCAGGCGCTAGCCCAGTCGAGAGTTCATGAGCCCAAGCCACAGTAAACACTTGCCGCGCGTACCAAGCATCTCTCCCGAATTTCGGTGTAGGTGTGGCTTGGAGGGGTGCTTGGGCAAACCAACCCTATAGGCTACCAAAATTAAAAATCGCTGGTTTCTAACTCGAATAGAACGCAATTGACGTTAATCTAAAAAGTGTTACGTTAATTTTGACGAGCAGTTTATTTATTTCGGACATCCTTTTTTTGGAACACACTGTACAGTGTATAAGCTCACTGCCAACATAAAGATTGCGTATTTCGAGAAAAAAATTATCACACTTTTATAAGTTTGATGAGTGATGATGACTAATTGTAACGATATGGATTATAGTGATTCAGAAACCCTGATGAGTAAGCTTGGCACATAGGGGTACGCATCATGAGTGCAATACACGAAAGTATAGAATTTCCATTCTAAATTTGTTATACGAGGTAGGATAAGGATATATCAGTTTACTAACACTTTGTATGGAACTAAATACGCGTTTCTATACTGATCTAATTCCCGTATAGACCGTATCGTAGTCCACGTTGATTTGACGAACGCCTGTCACTTAAGAAGTAGGCGGAATCTACACTTCATTGGTTATTGTCGCTACTGTGCTAGGGGCAAATATGTCACCAGACACCACATACAGTCGGCCCAGTCGATTACGTTGGCGGTAAAACAGGGGTTATAACCACGCTATCTTTGACCGACTGTATATAAAAAAACAATGTGAGTGTTTTGATGCTTTATATTCTGTGCGCGCACAATAACGGCGAAGTGGGATTTTAAAAGGTTTAAATTATACAAACTTTTATTTTATTTGCGTCATAATTCAATCATTAAAAAATAGATATTTTTAAACCACCTCTTTCATAAACATGGCTTTCTGGAGGCCTTTCGAAACGGATGAAAATAACGTAGCTTCAGATATAACCAGCGAAAATGTCGAAACGGTCGAGTACGATGAATTTAAAAATAAAGACTTACATTGTCAAAGTCAGCGTATTATTTTAAACATATATGAATGCCTAAAAGTGACGTTAATTACTTATTATTACCTATCCCTAAAAGTTATTATTCGAGCACGCCCATGGAATCATAAAGTTGCACCGCTTTTTTTGTTCCCCAGGCGTATTTATCATTTTCAATTCAGAATAGATGGACTATAACTAGGAGCCTTCCGCATATTTTACATTATTTATTACGAAATTATATCACACTATTCAACATATCAGATATAGCGGAAATTGTACAATAATTGTACAATTTATTAGTATTAGTATTAGTAAATAAAATAAAAAGTTTGTATAATTTAAACCTTTTAAAAACCCACTTCGCCGTTATTGTATGCGCACAGAATATAAGACATCAAAACAACGTTTTTTTGTATGCAGTCGGTCAAAGATAGCGTGGTTATAACCCGTGTTTTACCGCCAACGTAATGAACTCGGTCGGCTGGGTCGAATGTCTGGCGGCATATTTCCCCTACCAAAGTAGCGACAATGACCAATGGAGTGTAGATTCCGCCCACTTCTTATTTTGACAGGTCTCGTCAAGTCAACGTTGATTGCGATACGGCATATACGGGTAACATATCAGTATAGAAAGCGTATTTAGTTCCATACAAAGTGTTAGTAAACTAATATATCCTTATCCTACCTCGTATAAGTACCTATTTTCAATTTAGAATGGAAATTCTATAACCTATCTATTAAAAATGAGCGTGCTGAAACAATGAATTGGAACAAACATTTCAGAATATTACCAAGCAGCACCAATACTATGGGTTGTAAAATATATTATAAAAATAGACATAACAACCACGATGCTTGGGTTATACTGAGTATCCATAAATTAATATAAGACTACACACATACTATAAGTGATAATAAATAAGATAAGAAAATAATATAAGACTGTTACAGCAGCAGCAGCAACGGACACTTCTATATCCATGAACGTATGTATCTGGTTGATTCATTAGTATTGAGTCATTCCCTGGAAGTGCTTAGAATTTTCTAGACAAGTCTGGAGAGTGGTGGAGTACACGTTATGCATGGTGTATCTAAATAACACCGAAAAAATTTAAGAGGCGATTCTCCGATGAAAATTGAGGGGGGTTTTCGGTATAAAATTTAATAATATTTATATAAAAACACCCACCCCACCCGTAACTAAAAAGTTACGCCCCGCCCCTCCAAAAATTCTAAAAAAAAAAATTGTTTTTATTTTTTATCTTCCCTATACATTAAGCTAAAGAAACGAAACTTGGTAAACAGTATATGTTAATAAAACTACACTTTCTGAAATTTTTTCACCCCTGTAGTATTTTCCCCTGTAGTAGGGGTTGAAATAATCAACCCCCAAGATGTTTTTTCTTATAACTTTTTTTTCGACAAAACTTTTTTACATTTAAAGTGTGTATCTAAAAAGTCCCATCTATTTACTAACTTTTTGATCTCTTCCAAGTTTTTTCGAAAAGTGAGATTAATGAGAAAACAAAGTAAATGTATTGCAATGCATTTTCAAAAAGACGTGCTGTTTAACGCTAGGGTATTTTGCCGTAAGATCTAGTTGCCGGTTGTTTACAATGGAATGCATAGACACAATTGAAAGAGGGATTGTGAAATATCCTTTACTGTTACTTTTTCTTACTCTTTCGCAAGTTTTATGATTTTGTGAAGAAAATTAGTTGGTAAACCAAAAATATGGTTATCTATTCGAATTTTGAAATGGCAGATATGCATTTTACATATGGATGTGCTAACGCTAATGCATTGAAGGCGCAAAGAATTTGTTTATAAATTCTTTATAAACAAATGGACTAGGATAATGTGTTAAAACATTTTTTTTACCATTTTGTTGGTTTGAGAAAATAATGATTTTTAAAAAACAATTTTTTTCTTATTTTTTTTTATTATTTGTTTTTTTTTTTATATTTCTATTGTTTAAATAAATAGTTAAGAAATAATTTTTTCTTTAAAAATCATAATTGGCATTTCTCAATAGGTGAGCAAAAAAATTGTTTTATCAATAATTTCATTGTTTATTAAGTTAACAATGTGTTATAAACAAATTCTGACTTATTATAAAAACTAAAAAAAAAATAGAAAAACGGCCATACGTAACTGAAGACTGAAAAAAGTTTTTTTGGATTTTTTATAGTACTTTCCAATTTTACACGATACCGAAGTTGAAGCGACCACTTGATTTGTCAAGTTATAAACTAATATAACTTTTAAACTATTAGAGATAAGACAATGGACATTCAAGTCGTTTTTATAGAGGATTAATTAATCTTTAAAATGAATAAACGACCAAAACGACCATTATAAACAAAATAAACAACTTTTAAATTTTTTTATCACGTAATCTTGTTGAGTATATACATAAGATGGGATTTCCAAGAAGCGAAAAATTTTTTAGACTAATTATTTAAAAAACATTTTTTGTAGTCACCAATGAAAACGGAGGTCCGAAAAAATTTTGTTAGTTAACAATTGCCTAATTTTTCTAAAAATTAACTTAAATTTTTTTTCCAACGGAACTATATTCCATGAAGTGTTTAGAATACACCATAGTTTTTTTAAATTCAGTTCAAATTTTTAAATTCATATACGTATTTAATATAAAAAAAATATTTTATGTGGTGTACTCACTTTTGAACCTGCGCGCGCATGCCGTAGCGGCCGCTCAGAGCCCTATTTTCAGTGTTAAATTAAAGTTATAAATAATGGAGGTAGAGTTCCGGGAGACGGGACTTTTTTATTGGAAATTTCCTCCACTTTCAGAATATTTTTTTAAAATTTCTTAATTATTAATAGTTTTTCAATTATTAGCGAAAAACGAAATGCCTTTTTTTCATCTTAATTTGTTAATAACTTGCAATTTTTTTATGTGCTGTAAAACAGTTGAAATACATTTTTCTAGGCGTCATTCCGAATCCAATGAGCTATCGCTCATATTTTTTTGGAGCTTTATCAAGAATTAACACTGATTTGAACTTGTTACCCAGACTACGACGCACAGACAGAATATGCTAGGCAAAAGGTGCAGAACGCGGAGGGAGAGAGAAAACGATACCGTTTCTCTCACACGTACTCATTGCGAGTATACCTTCCTTCCTCTATCCGCGCCTGCGCACTAGGCACACCAACGAGTGCGAGAAGAGTGGACATATCGCTCCGTCGCTCTTTATGCCAGCGGTGCTTCTACGATGAATGAATTTTTCCTCAATCCCACAAGTTCAAACCGTTCTTACGCCCTTATTTGCAGAGATACAGGGTTGGACTTTCTATAACTTTTTTGTATATTTTTTTTCATTCCGAATAACTTTTGTTTGAAACATTTTTCAGTCAGGTTTTCGGTCTGGTTTTCCAGATATTGCGATTTAAAAACTTTCAACCCCGTTTTCTCAGGGTTCTCGGGGGTTGGGGACAAAAATTTCAGTGGGGTATCTTTCAGTACCCATTCATCTACCTTCAGTTAAAAAAGCACACTACCTCTCAAAAGTCTTATATTTCGGCCTTTTTTACTGGTCTAACTTGCGGACGGTTGTCGAAGCAAACCCGTATGGAAGCACGCAAGAGATGGCATGAGAGCTTGTCTATAGCCAGGTCACGGTAGTACGTGGACTCGAAACGCTATGCAAAGTCCAAAAGTTAGGCAAGTGGATACTACGTTTATTAAGCGAAGCCGATCGCCAGCATCGGAGTAACATTTGCACACAACTTCTCTTCCGTAGTCGTCGTTTTGACTGGTTGAACAATCTTGTTACCGGGGATGTGTTTTATGTAAATGACAGCCGTAAGCGTCAGTGGGTAGACGCAAATGCTCCATCACAGTTGATACTTAAACCTGACGTCCACATGTCAGTTTGGTGGGGCCTTCGCGGCGTATGTCACTGGAAACTCTTGGAGGACAATATTACCGGCACTGCCGCTGTCTATTGTGCTCAACTCCGCAATTTGGCCGCCCAGCTAGATCTTCTGTAGCAAAACAGACACGCCTTTAACTCTTGTAGTTAGGTTTTGAAGTTCTGCCCCATCCACCGTATTCACCAGACTTTTCCCCCACTGACCATCATTTGTTATGTGCCTTCAGCAAACATTTAATTTTGACGATCGTCACCATCTACAAATGGTCATACATATCTTTTTCGCCTTACCGCAGGAATTGTGGGAACGTGGTATCGTAGTCTGCCTACTCGTTGGCGACAAATTATTGAGTCGGATGACGCTTAGGCCCCCTGCACAATTAACATAATCGTAAAATTAACCACAACCACAAAGATGGCGTATATGAAAATAATGTTCTTGTCTACAACTAATTCAATTAACATTAGCATTAAGAATGACCTTCAATGGTCATTAGCCGTAAACATAAAGATGAAATTATTTTATCTTTACGTTTAAAATTACGTTTTGCCAGTTATACCAACCTTGTGTATGCACTCTCGTGAAATGTGGGATAAGGGTCACCCTAAATACAATAGTAACTAATACTAATAATTAATACTAAATTACTACAATATTAGTTAACAATTCGATGCCCATCTTTTCTTCTAATTCCAGTGTCGTTTCTGATTTTTCACACAAAATGTTTAATTTAGTGAAATTGGCTAAACTGAATCCTCTATGCGGGAATTTTAAAATACACACGATTTTACGCAGATTTGTGGACAAAACATAAAAAATAAAATTTTTCTTATGGTTACGGTTGTGGTTAGCTCAATTGTTAGCAACAGGACTTACATTCTAAATTGAATTCCCCCGTCTATAAAATAAATAATCATATATGAACATATCAGCAAGACTCAGGATAGTTGTGGGACACTCGGTATAGGGTCGGCAAGTTCAGAACCGTGAGATATTTCGAAAACAATACGTTAAAAAAGTTTAATGCAATGGAAATTGACTTCAAAACGAATTCACTTCGTATTCAAATTTCAAGGACATTTGAATGTTTTTTAGATGAAATGACCTATTTTTGGCACCAAGAATCGATAGAGCATGAAATTTTATCCAACTTAGGTGTCGATTATTATTTTCTTTAATTGTTTTTGAGGTATTCGACCGTTCTAGAACTTTTGACGATTCCTGCCGCCCCTGTTGTTGCTTGTATGCATATTTCTTGCAGGGATTAAAATAATAGGTCGATCACCTTTGCCAGCGACAATAATTACTTATTTGCGTTAATCATTTTAGACATACATGTGTATATACATACTAGGATACAATAAGCTCGTGGTGAAACAGGACCGAACTCAGGAAAGCAATACAAAATAAAAATATGGTAGAAACAGTTACCCAAATACGTATCGTCTATTCAATATATCATCGTCAAGATGTAATACATGCGCTAAACATGTCACGTGTAAACACCAGTAAATTGTCATTGTCAACACATAAATCCCAAATGTGATTTTGTAAATAGTTTTCATTCAGCTTATTTTCAATGTTATTGGTGTTGAAAAAAATTAGATCAGATTAATTCCGACGTAAAATTCCATGCTCTTTCAGAATATGGCCTTATAGTTTCAGAAATTGATTTTAAAAACGTTCATTCGCATATACATATATGTATGTATTTAAAGTTTAATAGTTTTTTTCATCAAAACTATATTTTTGTAAAAATTTCTCAAGAACAAAAATGTCTTTTTTTGAAGGATACTCTTCATGATTTTTAAAGACGATTTTTGATTGTTCCAAAAATTGGAAATCGAAATTTCCAAAAACGTTATTTAAAAAATCTGAAAAAATTTATGAAAGCATTTTGCAATTGATTCTATAATTTTTATTGTTAGAACATTTGTAGCAAAGCGTAGTTTTTGAGAAAAAACGAATCATATTTTTCATTTCATTTCACAAAACATATTTTTTGTTTCGGCCGCCATTTTGTTTTGCCAAAAATTTTTTTTATAAAAAATAATATAAAGCCATTTACCTACTTTAAATTTAGGTCTCGAGGACGTGTATTTTTTTCTGGTATAGAACCCGGGGATTACCTGTTTCATAAAAAATTCAAGTTACATTTTTTTGTCGAATAAATCGTAATTTTGTTACATTTCTTTACATTTTTTTTTAAACCAATTTTTTAAAAAATCGACGGCCATATTTTTAAAAAGCATTACATTGTACGTCGGAATTAACCTGATCGAAATTATTTCAGCCCTGGTAACTGAAAATGAACTATTACACGATACACAACGTATGAATATCCCGAGGAATATTCCATCCGTTTTAAATTCCTCAAAATTTTTGATTATATTTTGCAATTTATATACGAACGGAATCCACGACGTAATTAATAAGAAAGCCTTTTCGAGCCCTGTGAAGTTCGCACCCCTGAATTGGAAAATAAAGACTTTCGTTATCTATATCGTTTGCCCAGTAGACCATTTTTTTTTGCCCACCAACTGAAAACGGAAAAATAAAAAAAATTAAAAAAAAAAAAATTCCGAAAAACAAAACATTAAAAAAAAACGTGGTTTTGCTACACCATTCGTTTGCCCACGTTTGCCCAGGGAATATTTTTATTTACCCACCTTTCAGAAAAAAAAATCGAATAATAAAAAATTTCCATCAATGAAAAAATGAGAAAAAAACGTATTTCCTTGGGACCATTCGTTTGCCCAGGGTTTGCCCACATATGCCCAGAGAGTAGTTTTATTTGCCCATCTCTCAAAAAAAAAAACTAAAAATAAAAAAAAATTCCATCAATGAAAAAGTGAGAAGAAACGTATTTCCTTGAGACGATTCGTTTGCCCAGGATTAGCTAACGTATGCCCAAGTGTTACATTCGCTTTCCCAATTTTAATTAACCATAAAATGGGAAAATAAGATTCCTCCGCAGAACGGCGACAGAAAAAAGTCTCGTTAACCAAGGGAATTCAAGCTGGACAGACAAAATTCTGGTCTGGCAAACGAAAATGAGACTGGGAAAACGAAAATAAACGCTGGGCAAACGAAAATAAACGCTGCGCAAACGAAATTTAGGGTGGGCAAACGAAAATAAGGGCTGGGCAAACGAAATTTAGGGTGGGCAAACGAAAATAAGGGCTGGGCAAACGAAATTTAGGGTGGGCAAACGAAACTAAGGGCTGGGTAAATGAAATTTAGGGTGGGCAAACAAATATAAGGACTGGGCAAACGAAAATAAGGGCTGAGCAAACGAAATTTAGGGTGGGCAAACAAAAATAAGGGCTGGGCAAACAAAAATAAGGGCTGGGCAAACGAAAATAAAGGCTGGGCAAACGAAAATAAAGGCTGGGCAAACGAAATTTAGGGTGAGCAAACGAAAATAAGGGCTGGGCAAACCAAATTTAGGGTGGGCAAGCAAAAATGAGGGGCTGGACAAACGAAAATAAAGGCTGGGCAAACGAAATTGCCCACCCTAAATTTCGTTTGCCCAGCCTTTATTTTCGTTTGCCCAGCCCTTATTTTTGTTTCCCTGTCCTGAATATCTGTTTGTTTAGCATGATCTTCGTTGGCCCACCCTCAATTTCGTTCGTTCAACCTGAATTTAGTTTGCCCAGCGTTTATATTCGTTTGCCCAGTCTCATTTTCGTTTGCCAGACCAGAATTTTGTCTGTCCAGCTTGAATGTCTGAAGCTTTTCCCATTTTATGGTTAATTAAAATTGGGAAAGCGAATGTAACACTTGGGCATACGTTGGCTAATCCTGGGCAAACGAATCGTCTCAAGGAAATACGTTTCTTCTCATTTTTTCATTGATGGAATTTTTTATTTTATTTTTCAATTTTTTTTGAGAGATGGACAAATAAAAACTACTCCTCTCTGGGCATACGTGGGCAAACCCTGGGCAAACGAATGGTCCCAAGAAAATCGTTTCTTCTCATTTTTTCATTGATGAAATTTTTTATTTATTTTTCGAATTTTTTTTTTGAAAGGTGGGCGAATACAACTATTCCCTTTGCAAACGTGGGCAAACCAATGGTGTAGCGAAACCACGTTTTAATATTTTAATATTTTAAAATTTCCCCTCGGTGTAGTCTATGACTAGTTAAATGAAGCGTGTAATAAAATTATATTGTTACGAACGCTGGGCCAGTCCGCCCCTGCCTGTTTTGACGCCGGCTGACCAAAGCAGCCGATAACCTGTGCTGACGTAAGACGCCCAGAAATGCCACGAGTATTCGCGGCGGTTCGACTTCGCGCGCTGGAGGCTTCTCGTAGATACGCGACCCTTCTATAGGTGTATATAACGCGAGGTATCCACGCGCGACGACAGTTCTATTTAAATGCGGCGCGGCTTACAACGCGGGAAATAAATTGTATAAAAATAAATTAGTGTAGTTAAATAGTGTAGTAGTTGTATTAATTAAATAAATAGTGTTAGTTTAAATGTACGAGTTTAATTTTTCACACCTCACGAACCCGAAATAAATAAAACGTTACATTGGTGTCCGGTGTGAGTGTGGAAAAAACTGAACAATAAAAACATTTAAATAAATAAATTCGCGATAAATAAATTAAGTGAAATGGCTTCAAGACAGGTATCTTTGAAGGACCTTAAAGTGGCGGATTTGAAAAGAGAACTCGAAGAACGGGAGTGCGAGACGACAGGGAAAAAGGCCGATCTGCAAAATAGACTTAAAGAAGCTCTGGAAAATGAAGGTGAAAATCCCGACATATTTTTATTCGAAATTGCCGGTGACATAAATTCGGCGTTGCAAAGTTTAAAAAGGAAGCCTGGAACAGAAACTAATAGAAAATGGTAGTAACCTGGAACAGAAATTTGAGGAAACGTCTGGAAACTTAAGAGGGATGGAGCAAAACTTAAGAGGGATGGAGCAAAGGTTGGTCGAAAATGCTACTCAAATGCAACAGAAATTTGAGGAAACGTCTGGAAACTTAAGAGGGATGGAACAAAAACTAATGGAAAATCATACAACTTTAGAAAAGAAAATTACGGAAAATTCTAGTTGGCTCCAGAAACAAATGGACGGCAAATTTGGGGAAATAGAAAATAAATTAGTTACCGTAGAAGAAGAATTCCAGAATAAGTTTCTAGAAATGGAAAGGAAATTTGCAACGTTGGTTTTAGAAGGTGGGGAACAACAACGCATGATAAATACCACTCTGAAGTCACCTGGTAGCGACATCGACAGGATGACTAATCCCCAGGCAAGTAGTCACATGGAAATGTCGAAAATTCGCATGAAACCACCACAGTTTGATGGTAAGAGCTCCTGGGTCAATTACCTACGGCAATTTGAGGCTGCAGCGAAGGCAAATGGTTGGTCGTTGGCAGAGAAGGCTACAGCGCTGACATTAGCACTACGTGGAGATGCCACGGATATATTACAGACGCTTTCGCTTGAAGAACAAGAGGACTACCATCAACTTGTCCGACATCTGGAAATGCGTTATGGTCAGTCTCATCTCGAGCATGTCTACCACTCGCAGTTGAAGAACCGCTATCAGAAAAGTAACGAATCGCTGCAGGAATTCGAAGCGGACATAGCGCGGTTAGTTCGTTTGGCATATTCATCTACGCCGGAGAATGTCATGGAACGACTAGCCGTGCAGGCATTTTTAGATGGTCTGCGTGACACTGAGACCCGTCAAGCTCTGACTCTCGCTCGTCCCAGCAAGTTGGTGGATGCTTTGGCGCGAGCTTTGGAATTCGAAGCTGCTAAACAGAGTTGCAGAGGTCAAGCTAAGGTCCGTAGGATGGAGGACGGTGTTGAAGAAGGAACCTGCAATGAAGCAGAAATTAGGCGAGTCGTCGAGGGCATGTTGGAAAAGAGGCAAATTCGGTGCTGGAATTGCGGTAAGGTTGGACATGTCCGTAGTCGCTGCCCTAGAAATAAGGAAACGTCACCCTCGTCGGAAAACTAAATGAGGTTGACCGTAAGGGGCAATCGTCAACCTCTAAGAAGCAAGCCCCAGAGAAAATTGCACGAGTCGCATCTCTTCAACACCCGTCTAATAGTGTTTTTGTCGATGGACTAGTCGATGGAAAAGAGAGACTGTTGCTATTAGATACGGGTGCAACGAGAACTATCATTAGACCAGATATTGTTGGAACCGCAGCAAGAATTACTTCGACCAGCTGGCGACTACGTACTGCAACTGGAGATCCCGCTACCATTCGCGGTGAGACCAATGTCACGATTGTCATTGGAAACGTGTCGTTTGAACATCGAGCACTGGTAGCTGAAATTGAGGATGAACTTATTCTTGGAATGGACATTATGAACACCAAGGGATTTGAACTGGACTTCAAGAATAATGTTCTGAAAATAAATGGTGAGGAAATCATACTACATCGAAAGACGGAGGAAACAATTCGAGTTGTCCTGGCAGAGGATACGGCAGTGCCAGAACGAAGTGAAATGATCTTGGACGCTCATTTGGACGGTAACCCGTGTGTTGGAAACATAATGATGTTTGAGCCAAGATCTCACGACGGCGAGGTAGCAAGAGGAATAGCTGTAGGAAAAGCTCTGTTGCTGACCGAGAAAACAGTGCCGGTGAGAATAATGAACCTTAATCACCACCCAGTAAATCTAAGAAAAGGAATCGTTTTAGGGTACTGTTCTTCGGTTTCCTCCGTCATTCGAAAATTAGATGCTCAAGAAAATTCAGTTAAGAAGATTACAGGCGAGTTAGCAAACCTCCTATCATCTTCCTCAAGATCCTTGAGAAGTGATCAAACGACGAAGCTAAGGAGTCTGATTACTAAGTACGCAGACATTTTCGATGATGGGCAAGGTAGAAAGGGCAGGACAAATGTAATCCGACACAAAATCGACACGGGCGACGCTCGGCCCATCCGACAAACAGCAAGAAGATTGCCATTAGCCAAACGCGAGGAAGCCGATAAAATCGTGCAGGACATGGAAAAAGATGGGGTCATTGAACCATCTAATAGTCCGTGGGCTTCACCAATTGTATTGGTAAAGAAGAAAGATGGCTCTACCAGATTTTGTGTGGATTACCGTCAATTAAACAACGTGACAAAGAAAGACAGCTATCCATTGCCTAGAATCGATGACACCTTGGATACTCTATCAGGATCAAAGATTTTCTCAACCCTAGATTTGAAGAGTGGATATTGGCAAGTAGAGTTGGCACACCGGGATCGAGAGAAAACTGCGTTTACTCTGGGTACAGGACTATGGCAGTTTACCGTAATGCCGTTTGGATTATGTAACGCTCCGGCAACCTTCGAGAGGCTGATGGAAACTGTGTTAAAAGGACTCTCTTGGAAGACATGTCTTGTATACCTCGACGATATCATCGTGGTTGGAAAATCCTTTGAGGATCACATGAAAAATCTGGAGGAGGTCTTTCAACGTTTGCGAACCTCTGGCCTAAAGCTTAGCCCGAAAAAGTGTCATCTATTCCAGAAGGAAGTGAGGTATCTGGGCCATGTTGTTTCCAGTCAAGGAGTGGCAGTGGATGACCAGAAGATCAAAACAGTGCGAGAGTGGCCAGTACCCGGCAATAAGCATGATCTACGAAGTTTCCTCGGGTTATGCACTTACTATCGTCGATATGTGCCCGGATTTGCCAATATTGCCAAGCCACTGACTCGACTCACGGAAGGAGAAAGACGGTTCCAATGGGACGATGAATGCAGTGAAGCGTTTCGACATTTAAAGGAAGCGTTGACGAGTGCACCTATCCTGAGCTATCCTCTCCCAGATGGAAAATTCATTTTGGATACCGATGCCAGTAATGTAGGTTTGGGAGCAGTTTTGTCTCAGATTCAGGACGGCCAAGAGAAGGTAATTGGATACTTCAGTAAAACCTTGTCGAAACCTGAGCGAAACTACTGTGTTACCAGGCGGGAGCTACTGGCGGTAGTGAAATCTGTCGAACACTTCTATAAATACCTGTATGGGAGGAAATTCTTGCTGAGAACGGACCATGCGGCGCTAAAATGGCTTCTACAGTTCAAGAATCCTGAAGGACAGGTAGCCAGGTGGATAGAGCGACTCCAAGAATTTGATTTCGACACCGAACATCGCGCAGGCAAAGTTCACCGCAACGCTGATGCGCTATCCAGAAGACCCTGCTTTGAGGATTGCAAACATTGTCAGCGGGCAGAAGAAAAGGACATCTTAGTATACAGAACGACGGCGGTGAACGATGATTGGCTGTCGGAAAAGGTTTTGAAAGACCAAGAGAATGACCCGAATCTGAAGCCAATTGTGAATTGGAAGAAAGAAGATCGGAAACCCACTTGGGAGGAGGTATCGCGGTATTCACCAACCGTAAAGTCGTACTGGGCTCAGTGGAATTCCCTCGTCTTAAGCGACGGACTCTTAAAACGCGTTCTGGAGAAATCATATGGTACCGAAGAGCGAAAACAACTGATAGTCCCCAGAAACAGAGTGCCAGAGGTATTGGAGGAGATCCACAATGGAAGCACTGGCGGACACCTGGGAGTAACAAAGACGCTGGGAAAAGTTAGGGAGCGTTTCTACTGGGTGAACTGCACTACTGACGTGAAGGAGTGGTGCAAGAAATGCGTGGTGTGCGCTGCAAGTAATGGTCCGCAACGGCACCCGAAGGCTCCAATGCGACAATACAACGTGGGTAGTCCGTTTGAAAGAATTGCCATCGATGTAGCAGGTCCGTTTCCGGAAACAGATAATGGAAATAAATACATCGTCGTCGTGATGGATTATTTCAGCAAATGGGTAGAAGCGTATGCCCTTCCAAACCAAGAGGCTTCTACTGTGGCGGACGCTCTCATCAAGGATTGGATTTGTCGATTTGGTGTACCTCTGGAATTACATTCGGACCAGGGGAGAAATTTCGAGTCGATTCTGTTTCAGAATGTGTGCCGTACACTCGACATCCGTAAGACGAGGACAACTGCACTGCATCCGCAGTCAGATGGAATGGTGGAGCGAATGAATAGGACCATCAACCGGTACTTATCCAAAGTAGTCTCTGACCACCAGAGGGACTGGGACCAGTTTCTCCACCTGTTCCTGCTAGCCTACCGGTCGTCGGTTCACGAAACAACTGGGCAAACACCTGCAAGCATCGTCATGGGCCGTGAACTGCGTCTACCCTGTGACCTGAAGTTCGGCTGTACACCAGGGGACGACGTGGCTGGAGAGGACTACGTCAGTACTCTACGCCAGAGAATGGACGACATCCACGAACGAGTCCGTTCAAATATCCAGGGCGCCAGCGACCGCATGAAGGAGACCTACGACATCAACGCCAACGATGGCAGGTACCAGCCCGGCAACCAAGTCTGGTTATATAACCCACAACGTCGTCGTGGGTTATCTCCAAAACTTCAAAGCTCTTGGGAAGGTCCGTATGAGGTCGTCACCCGGATTAACGATGTAGTCTACCGAATCCAGAAGTTGCCAAGAGGAAAACCCAGGGTGGTCCACTTCAACCGTTTAGCCCCTTTCGCTGGAAACAATGACGAACAAGCTGAAGCCAGAGTTCGACACGTCAGTCCACCAGACGGCGAGCTCTCCTTCGAGGAATTCATGTCGCTTCATTCCAACGGCCAGAAAGCTCGCTACGGTGTAACGCGAGAAGAACCACGTGACCTGTTCCAGGCTCCTGCTGACTTCTGTCTTGCTCACTGTGTGGCAGCGGACCTCCGAATGTCCCGAGGGATTGCACTTACCTTCAAGAAGGCGTTTGGACAGTTGGAGGAGTTACGCAGACAAAGACCAGAGGTTGGACGAGTCCTTCAAATCACGGCGGCCGAGCAGGAGAAAGAGAGGTCCGTTTTCTATTTGGTGACCAAGCAGCTATCGCACCATAAACCAACTTATCAAACTGTCTGGGACACACTAGTCGAGCTGAGGGATGTGCTCTTGTCCCAGAGCATAAGCAGTTTGGCGATACCGAAGATAGCCAGCGGACTAGATGGCCTGGATTGGAGGGTGATCAGGAGTATGCTAGAAGTCCTCTTCCGGTTTACTGGAATTGAGATTCTGGTATGCTGTTACAACCCCAGGAGATCGCTCAACGAGAAGACTGTGGACTGCTTCTTCTACCAGACCTCCCGATGCAAGAATGGGTCATTCTGCAGGTATCGTCACAGGCCAGGGGATGACACAATTCGAGACGAAATGTCTTTAAGGAGGGGGCAGTGTTACGAACGCTGGGCCAGTCCGCCCCTGCCTGTTTTGACGCCGGCTGACCAAAGCAGCCGATAACCTGTGCTGACGTAAGACGCCCAGAAATGCCACGAGTATTCGCGGCGGTTCGACTTCGCGCGCTGGAGGCTTCTCGTAGATACGCGACCCTTCTATAGGTGTATATAACGCGAGGTATCCACGCGCGACGACAGTTCTATTTAAATATCGGCGCGGCTTACAACGCGGGAAATAAATTGTATAAAAATAAATTAGTGTAGTTAAATAGTGTAGTAGTTGTATTAATTAAATAAATAGTGTTAGTTTAAATGTACGAGTTTAATTTTTCACACCTCACGAACCCGAAATAAATAAAACGTTACAATATTGTCGAAATTTACGTTTTTCGGTGTAATAGTCTTGCCTGTTGAGAGTTGCGGCAAAAATAATTTAATTCCTAGTTATTTTCTCTTTCCTAATAGCTGTCGACTTACCACAGCATATACACATATCGTGCATTCGCAGGAAAACTGTCGCAACTCTAAAATTGTCTTTTTTACAGGAGAAGCATTTTTTTTAGTAGGTTTTTACTGTTTAAGGTAAACTGTAGGTAGTTTACTGTTTAATTATAAATCAACCCATATTCATAATTTCTATTTATTATCAACACTAAAACATGCTTGATCATAGGTGTATTTTGTTCTTTAAGTTGACTGATTTTTTTTCAATAAAAAAAGAATACATGATTTAACTTTTGAAG
Source organism: Aromia moschata (assembly GCA_029963805.1). Classification (NCBI taxonomy): domain Eukaryota; kingdom Metazoa; phylum Arthropoda; class Insecta; order Coleoptera; family Cerambycidae; genus Aromia; species Aromia moschata. The sequence goes on along the minus strand of JAPWTK010000368.1, from coordinate 59,310 downwards.
TAAAAGTTAAATCTTGTTTGAGAATTGTAACTACCATTATTTACTTCTAACTTCTTACTAAGGAACAATATTACATTTTTTAGGCTTACTCAATGTTTAGTTTTGGTATTTTAATAACCAACGAAATCCATATATAATTTTTTTAAACACAAACTAATTGCTTAGCTCGTGAGAGAATGAAATGTAACGATATTCTTGGGAATATTCTGAGAATATCGCTCATATCACTGTATACCTTGTTGCCATCTTTAGGTCAAAAGTCGAGACTTAATTTTTTTATAGAAACAACATATTTTTTAGTGTTGATATGAAAGAACGTGAAATATTGATTTTTTTGAGATATAACCCTTTTCTTCCGAATGAACGATATATTATGGACATACATACACATATTTCTATATCGATTTTATAATAAAAATGTAGGTGTGCTGTTTGGATCGTTGTTGTTGAAATAGTAGTATCGTGTTTTTTTTGTCGCCTCACCTATTCAATTTGTTAATTACATTTAAATTAACTATATTACATTAAAAACATCTATCTATATTTATGCATTAGCGGATTTTTTTTGCTGCTGAAGATAAAAGGCATGTAATTTTCAGAACTATGTGTATAAAGTCTATAATATTTCAATTTGGAATATATGTTGATTCTCTTGGGGTTTAAGTAGGTGTTCGCTAAAGATTTTTCGAAATTCAACCCTTAAAGGTGTGAAAATGGGGATGGAAGATTGTTTGGGAATTTTGAAATAATACTGTTATAATCACTAGAGCTCGGAGGTTAATAATAGATGCCTACTTTACCAGAGGCGGCTCCAGGACATCTATTAGTAACGTTATGAAATATTAAACAGGTCATACCTTATACATGTGGGGTGATTGTTGCAGCCCAACTAATCGGCCAAGGAACCTTAGTCACAAGACACAGAACTTGCATATTCATGGTAAATGACGCTATTAAACACAGACGTGTCTGTACTGCCACCCGAGTTTCCATAAATTATTAATAACTGAAAAAAAAAACGACGTTTTCCACGAAACACCGAACTACTACACTTTTCTCGACGCGCGTTTCGCCAACCAAGTTGGCATCTTCAGGAGAAGATTAAAACTAAATTCTAGCCTACACACTTGCACTATTTATACCAAATTTGTTGCCACGGTTCACTGAACCGTAACTGTCTTTGTTTATCAGAGCAAACAGTGGACTGGTGGGTATCGGACCATTGTCCTTATTCATACTTTCAAAAACATCCAACTGCCTACTGTTTGTTACATTTCTAATTAATTTTAAATTATTTATGTCTATCCTATGGTTGTTGTCAAAAGCGTGTTGGGCAACACAAGATTTTTCTGTTCTGCCATATTTCAAATGAGCCATGTGTTCTTTAAATCTAGTCAATATAGATCTTTTTGTTTGCCCAATATACTTTTGATCACAATCTTTACAACTTATTTCGTATACTTCTGACTTTTCGTTGTTGTCGATTTTGTCGAAGGTTCCAGTGCCCACTCCAGTATTAATAACTGCTCCATATGTTTAGGAGTTAAGCTTATCACTTAAAATCCACTCATAAGATGAAAAAAAGCGTTCAACGTCTACAGACGTAACTGGGGCATATTTAAAATAAGTAAAGTTTTGTAAGGGCACATTTATATATTTTTCAGAGACATCCATTTATTTGCCTGTAAGTATGTATATGACACAATATAACACAACGTGGGTAAGTCAGGGTTAGTAACATCCGTTGTTTCATCAACACTAAGCCATATAGGCTTAGTGTTATCGTGCATTTCTGATTTTTTTTATGTCCTCACACAGTGGTGCTATTTATAATCGTCTGAGTTGTTTCTGCGGGCAGACTATCTTCGCCGTACTTTCAACTCGCAGCGTTTCTGGACAAACTTCTTCTTTCTTCAAACTTCTGGAAAAATTCGAATATTTACGCGCTACCGTTACTTTGACTAAATCCAAGTTAAATTGTCTCTGTCTGTCTCGCGCACTCACACTACCACTTACAGTTTTATGTTTGCTTGTAGCAACAAGCTGCAAAACAGCTGTTTTTACGTGCTACGTCAGTACACTGTCACACATGGTACAAAGAAGTTCACTGCCATTAGAGGCCAGTTCCGGAAAATTGTTTATCCAACGCTCGACCGTAACACAAGACGGACGCTGTCCTGATATTTTTACAAATATTCGACGTTTCGTGCACACGAATGATGATGCATCGACCACCGCAGAGTAGATAATACTAAATAAACAACTATAAATTACGTTCGCCTTCGCGACCTTGGTTGAAGTGTGGCGTAGAACACGGCAGACGGGTTGTATTCTGGAACACATATAATGGCGCTATTTAATTGAACTACGATTGTGCTATGTACGTATACAGGGTGGGACATTTAAGTTGACAAATGCGAATAACTTCGAAATGAATCGTTTCGAACAAAAAAATGTTTCAAACAAAAGTGCCACCTTTTTGAAGGCGGGATCTAACAGTTAGAATGTTGTTATATTTGGTAGAAGTTTTCAAGGTCATTTGAAGGTCAACTTTGACTTTTTTAAATAGAAACCCCTATTTTTTTGTATATATTTGTGTCATACGCTTAAAAATAAGTAATGTTTGTTTGAAGAAGGTTTGTGTTTAACTTCAAACAAAAATTTGGTCCTCTTCTTTTAACTGTTAAACGTCTTAAAATAAAGATTTAAAGTAAAAAATAAGTTTGCGGAAGCTATGTGAGAAATGTATTTTTTTTATTAAACAAAACTTAATGATAAAAATGGCGACCGAAAGCCGTGTTGAAAAATAAAAGTAAATGGGCATGTAGTCAAGTAACTCCTTATTTTGCAAGTCTCTTTATGCTGAATGATATTAAAGTGGCAAAAATTCGATCAAGAGATAATACCTTTAGAGGTGTAGATTAATGAATGAATATTATAGGCTGACTGAAATAATGTTAATGATTCCAAAAATAGCCCCATTAGGATAGTAGGTAACATGGATTAAATAAGAATATTAGAGGGCAATAAAAGTATTGTAATAGAGGGCAATAAAAGTATTGTAACTGTAATATTCCCATTAGGATTGTAGGTAAGATGGATTAACGAAGAATAAGACGTATAAGAATAACAATAATACTAATAATCTAATATCTTTAAATCTAAATGGCTAATATCTCTAAAACATCTAGCACAAAGTTAAATTCGTTTTATCAAAAATATACGTTTTGAAATCACGGTTTAAGAGTTAACGTAACAGGATTATTTCAGTAACAATTAACTTCAACCAGTGTCATCTTTAACGTTCGTTAAAAAAAGTTAAAGTGCAACGGTTAAGGGGGAAACAAATTGTTGTTTGAAGTCAAACACAAAACTTCTTCAAACAAACATTACTTATTTTTAAGCGTAGAACACAAATCGTTACAAAAAATAGGGGTTCCTATTTTAAAAATCAAAGTTGACCTTCAAATGACCTTGAAATACTCTCACAAATATAACAACATTCTAAGTGTTAGATCCCGCATTCAAAACGGTGGCACTTTTTTTTGAAAGATTTATTTGTCAAACGATTCATTTCGAAGTTATTCGCATTTGTCAACTTAAATGCCTCACCCTGTATATAGGAGTTAACGATGTACTTTATTAATGTGGCAAATATGACAATATTCCAGTCGCGTGAAGCCCGGTCTTGGAATCTACTATTAACCTACGAGCTCTAATAATCACTGTTTTTTTTTTTTACTAGAATTACTAGTATATAAAGTAAACAACAAAGAGAATAAACAACAAAAATATTCCCACGTTTTCCAGATTAAACTCATTTCTAAAAAAACTTCAAAATTAAGAATGTACTTCTTTTTGCAAAAAAAGGTTTTTTTTTGTAGGTACCTAAATAAAAAGATCAGGAAAAATCAAGGAGAAATACGGAATTCTCATATATTCTTAAGGAAGCATGGGATTCACACACTATTTTAGGCTAGATTATATTAAAGGCTAGAATATATAATAGGATATTAAAGGCTAGAATATATTATATAAAAAACGAAACTTAAGAAACAAAAATATCTGAACACCTGAACACACACACAGAAACTCTTGGACAAGGCTTGCAAAATGTTTGTGAAACATTATTTTTGCTAATATACTGTTAAGTTCGTAAAATAAAATGAAAGCCCAAAACCGATTTAAACATCTATTTCTCAACTAGTATGTCGGTTAACATTAATAGCTGCTATATTTCACCACGTCTCGATATTCAATGCCTCTGTCTCCCGTTATTCCCCTCCGTGTCCCATATAGCTTGGTCAGCTACATGACATCACCTCGTGCCGATCACGCATGAATTCTCAGAACAAGGCCTTGTTGATCTCTGGTTCTTAACACGGCCTTTCCTGACTTTCCTGAGTGTCCTCACTCAGGTACTCGGCACAAGAATCTGAAATTGTACAAACGTCTAAGACAGAGTAACTGATATGGCAAACGAGTTAACTTAATATGAACTATCAATTCTTGGCGGGATCTCCATGTAGCAGCTATCGAACCTATATCCTAAGAATGGATTAATGAACTGGGCCCAGTTTATTACTAAGATTAAAATAATAAAATCGATTAACAACTTATATTTAACATAAAGACTATGAGTTTAAATAAAGAAAATAAATGTGTTGAGCACGTCCACAGTATACCCTGTACCAGTATACCTCAGTGACCCCAGGAATATGTTGCGAATATCACTATCCATCTGACCACAAATTATGTTACCGCCAGCATATAGTACAACTACTATACCTGACCACAAGATGTGTTACCGCCAAAAGTCCATAGCGAGATATTCACAAAATACACCTGACCCTTACCACACCCAGCATCAACTCTTCACCAGTTACTTCCTAGTCAAACTGGATCCATGGCTTAATGTTGTCCACTCCAGCTACCCTAGACCGGGTGCTGCCAGGAATATCTGCCACTTGGTGACGGTCATTATCCAAGACTTTCATAATCCTGTCCTCGTCTCCTTGGACCTGTCGCGCACCGGTGAGCTCCTCCTGATGCTACCTCGATCCCTCGACCTCCTCCTGGATCGAGAGCGTCTGTCCCTCGACCTGGACATCCTCCTGACGGGCGACGGTCGCCTGTAGTTCCTGTCCCTGCTACGGCTGCGCCTATTAACCATTCCACGAGCTGACCTTGTGGATAAACCCGTTGAGTCCCAACTGATCAATGTGAAGGGTATCGACTGGCTGCAACCTTTGGTGTGGGATGGGGATATTCGGGTTTCTTGTTTCCTACAGACAGATGATTTTTTTTATCGCTTACTGTTTTCATAACCTTGGTCAGTCCCTCTATGATTGCATCACCCAGATGAGAGACGGCCGCCACGCTTACGCTGTCCATATCTCGCCGCTCAGGGCTGCGAGCCCGTCTACGAGTAGCTACCTGCCGGCGCCTGGCCACAGCATCCTGCTGACACGGCGATGACCTATTTTCCTAGTCACCGCTTCCTCGAGAGCGGCCAGAAATCCCTCTGATAAGTCTGATAGGAGATCGTACCGTCGGCGTCGTCTCACGTCCACGTCCTTTGACGGTGGCTACGACTCCGTCGATGACTTCTGTCCAGAGAATCCACAAGAGAGTCCGATCTGCGACTTCGCCTTCGCCGACGGTGCCTCACCGCGGAGGTACCCCTTCTTTCTTCGGATGACATAATTATAAGTGTAACACTAGTCACTACTAATTCACCGTATGCACCCGCCGTAAAGCGCGCAAGGCCCACTATCCCACTTTCTGATGTTAAGTTCGTAAAATAAAATGAAAGCCCAAAACCGATTTAAACATCTATTTCTCAACTAGTATGTCGGTTAACATTAATAGCTGCTATATTTCACCACGTCTCGATATTCAAATGCCTCTGTCTCCCGTTATTCCCCTCCGTGTCCCATATAGCTTGGTCAGCTACATGACATCACCTCGTGCCGATCACGCATGAATTCTCAGAACAAGGCCTTATTGATCTCTGGTTCTTAACAATACATACATAAATACTTTTTATTGTTATGATTTTTGTAGAATTTTCATTTTTACGTAGTTATCGCTATTACAAAATTTTAAAAACGAAATGTTGGTATGGAACTCGGTATGAAATAAACATCCAAACCAGTACTTTCATAACGGATCTCGAAATTTCGAAAAAGTTGCCAGACTAAAAAGACTTTCAAGTAAAAAATATTTACTTGATGATTAAAAAAGCATATATCACACATTTTTTTCAGCCCGTTTCCAATATTATCTTGGATTTTTTTGAAAAACAATGTTCGCAAGATTGATATTCTTTCCTTCTGGGGCTAGTAATAATCCTCTAAAATCTGGTGTTATCTTTATAAATTAGTATTAGTCAGTAGTTTATTTCGTCAATGTGTTTGTATTAAATAAATTATGTTTTAAAAGTGCCTGCTTAATTTTTCACACTAAAACGAACCTCAGTTTGCTAGAATTTTTTTGCTGACCATGCTAGAATTTTTTTTACCTTAGAAGTTGTAGCACTGTGTCAGTGCTATGCATTCATAGGCGCATTGACATGCTCATTAATTTTCTATGAATTTCATTATTTTCTAAAATAAAAAAAATTTAGAATTGGATATCAGACATAGGCTGTTTTTGCTGACCGCTTACCAGCAAACCGTTGCTTAGCAATCGCCACTATGATTTTTTAAGTGATACAGGGTGTCCTGTAAATAATGGTAACACCAAAATTACAAATTTTTGGGGTAAAAATATTGAAATTTAACTAATATTACGTTAATCCGAAAGATAATAGTAACAAAAAGTTGTCAGTTATCTTTTATCATAGTTATCTTTAAGTTATTAACGGTATCAAAATGTAGCATTACCTGTATGTTATCGCCCTCTAACAGATTTTAATGGGATTAGATATATTTCGGAGGTCCGACACAGTCGGCAACTGCCAAATGTCCTTCCCAAAGCATTCTAACGGTAAAACCGCTAAGCTCCGTTGAATCGAGAAAGGTTCTTTGTTCTTGTTTACTCTCACGTTAAAAGTTACAGATCCCAATTTCCATCTTATTAAATCTCGTCAGTGTGACATACTTGACTTCGAGTAACGAAGAACGAACGCTTCGGTTATATGCTGAAGTTATGCTGACGAGATCTTATAATAGTCGCGTCAATGAAGCCTTTTCTTCGGAAGTCCTCAAGAACAGCTTCGATTTTGCTGATTGTTTTTTTTAAATTTTGTTTTTTTACATTATTTAAAATCAGAAACCTTTTGTAGCGGGGACAGAACTATTTATATTGTTTAAACAATATCTGATATTTATATAAAAAATTCAGTTTGGTCTTTATTTTTTTCTAAAAAGAATCTTCATATATTAATTTTTAATATTAGACCAATGACCATATAATAATTAAATTCACACGTGCACAATTTTGTGAGGTATAGAAGACATGCCTCTAAATACAACTAAAGAAAAATTTTTAGGAAACAGCAAAAATAAAAATAGGTTTATTAATCTCTGCAAAAAACTGGTCGAAAATAATATTGAGTGGAGTCAAGCCGAAAGTGACGCTGATCGTTTAATTGTGCAATCAGCTATAGATTGTTCCTTTCTTCATGTAAGTAGTTGCTGTAGGTAGTAGGTGTGGATATTGATGTCTTAGTATTATTGATGGCTTTAGCACCTGATGATAAAGAAATGTTTTTTTAAAACCACTAAAAAATAATGCCTTGCAACGAGTTTATTCAACAAAAAGAATATCAGAGAAATATTTAAATATTAACAAAGAGCATCTGTTTTTATTCATGCATTCACTGGATGTGATACTACATCCGCTTTCTATAACAAAGGTAAAAATAGTTTTATTAAGATTTTTAATGATAATCAAACGTTACGGGCAGCAGCTGAAAATTTTATGGTTGAAGAGCAAAGTGAAGAAGTGCTTTTTAATGACGGTATTAATTGTATTCTCACAATGTATGGTGCTAAAACTGCCAAAAACTTGAATGCATTGCGACATAAACCTTTCATAGCATTAGCTGCAAAAAATAAAAGCGTACAACTTAATTCGTTTTCTCCGACAGAAGATGCAGCAAAACAACGTATTAAGAGAGTCTACCTACAAGTTCAGCAATGGAAAAATAATTCTTCAATACCCCCTGAAAAATGGGGTTGGCAAAAAAAATCATTATTTAAAACCAATCTAAATGACACAACCAGCAGCACCTAACAACGTTTTAAAAATCATATTTTGCTCTTGCAAAACAGGATGCGGTTCAGCGTGTGGCTGCAGAAGAAGTGGTCTTCATTGCTCACCAGCCTGCATTGTTTGCAGTGGAAATGACTGCAATAACCACCCACCACTTGAAGAAGACGAAACGCAAAATATAAATGAAAATTAAATTTACTTTTTTTTTTTTTTACAAAATAATTTCCTACAGTTAATAAAAATTTCATATTTTGGTCCACAAATTAATTCTACGTCATTATTACATAGAAAAAACGTATAGGTTTATAACATTAATATATTGACATAATTTAAGACTATTTACAATAGCAATATAAAAAAAATAACATAAATATCTCTTTTTTTCCAAGTTTTTAATGGATATTGTATCCTGGAGTGGGTACTGGAACCTTCGGCGTAGAAACAAAAAACTGGACGTTTTCCACGAAACACCGAACTATTACACTTTTCTCGACGCGCGTTTCGCCAACCAAGTTGGCATCTTCAGGAGAAGATTAAAACTGTATATTGTATATGTATTGTATTGTATGCAACTGGATATTGTATAAAAAAAATGTTTTTCTACATAAATATCATAGATATTGTTTAAACAATATAAATAATTCCGTCCCCGCTCCAAAAGGTTTCTGATTTTAAATAATATAAAAAAACAAAGTTTTAAAAAAAAATCATCCAAATCGGAGCTGTTCTTGAGGACTTCCGAAGATTGCCTGTTTTATGTATTCATTGACGCGACTATAATATCGAAATCGGGATATGTGACTTTTGACGGATAACAAAGAACAAGGAATCTTTCTCTTTTCAAAACTATGAAAGATAATTTTATTTTCAATTTTCGTGAGTAACTTTTTTAATATTCAACATTTTTTCACAAAAATTTGGCGACTGTGTTCCCATTTCGGATTTACTCGGAAATAGAGCATCCCTCTAAAAACCTGAATTTCAGTTCCATTTTGTTAGTCCAGGCGAGGTAGCAAACAATAAGTGATTTTTTAAAATAATTAGTTGCGGCACTTTCTCAACGTGATAATTAGGAGAAAAATCGTACGAATCGAATGAAAATGTTTTGGACAAAATCCGATTGTAGGATCATTGCAAAAAAAATTGCAAAAAGGTACAAAAACAGGTTTTTTTCGACTTTTAGGCACGAAAAAAAAAATGTTGAGTAAAAAACAAAAAAACATCACGTTATAGCGCTTGAAAAGACGAATAAAATGGTTTTTGGATCATTAAAATCGGTTGATAACTTTTTGCACAAAAAAATAAAAACCGCGAAAATTAGCGATTCTTCGATGTTTAATTACTCGGTCTGTAATTATCCTAGAAATGTATTGGGGCTCAAATTGTAGGGTTTTCCAACACCTATCTACAGTTAAATTTTTGTCGAAAAATATTCATGTTTTCGCGCAAATTGCGAAAAAAATAAAAAACGGGTACTTTAGTAAAACGGCCCCCATTTCCACAATAATTGAATCAGGATATGCAGAAAGGTCTTAAGTCACTTTACTAGCGGTTTTTACTTTAGTGCATATTCCGTGAACTAATGGATGTCGTTATCATTTTATACTGAAAGGACTAAACTCAAGTGACTTGAAGTGCAATATATCAATATACATATATTGATATAAAATGATAAAGACATCCATTAGTTCACGGAATATGCACTAAAGTAAACGGCTAGTAAAGTGACTTAAGACCTTTCTGCATATCGTGATTCAGTTATCTTAGAGCAATTTTGCCGAAAGCTACGTGTTCGTGAAGACTTCCTCTACAACCATATCAAATTTGAAGTCGATCCGATAATAATAAGTACCTCAAAAGCGCGTCTGAAAAACGTGCAATTTTAGAGAGCGGCCGCGTGGACGCACGAGGACAGGGGGAAGTGGCGCGGTCGTGGGGGAACTCTCTCTCCCGCGGACACAGCAAAAAAAACATCAATTTTCGTTCAGTAGTTCCCGAGAAATCTCAATTGTTTCCGGCTTGTCGAATTTGAACGCGCGCGATCGCTTTCCGGGCGCCCGCTCCGCCCGCGGGAGAGAGTTCCTCCACCGCGCCACTTCCCCTTCGCTCGTACGTCCACGCGGCGTCTCTCTAAAACTGCATGTTTTTCAGACGCGCTTTTGAGGTACTTATTATTATCGGATCGACTTCAAATTTGATATGGTTGTAGAGGAAGTCTTCAAGAACACGTAGCTTTTTGCAAAATTGCTATTTTATGCAAAATTATTGTGGAAATAGGGGCGGTTTTATTAAAGTACCTGTTTTTACTTTTTTCGCAATTTGCGCGAAAACTTGCGCAGCGATGAATATTTTTTTGACAAAAATTTAACTGTAGATAGGTGTTGGAAAACCCTACAATTTGAGCCCCAAGACATTTCTAGGATAATTACAGACCGAGTAGGTAATTGAACATCGAAAAATCGCTAATTTTCGCGGTTTTTATTTTTTTTGTCCAAAAAAGTTATCAACCGATTTTAACGATGCAAAAACCATTTTATTCATCTTTTCAAGCGCTGTAACGTGATATTTGTTTTTTACTCAACATTTTTTTTCATGCCTAAAAGTCGAAGAAACCTTGTTTTCGCACATTTTTTCAATTTTTTCGCAACGATCCTATAATCGGATTTTATCCAAAACATTTTGTGAAGAAAGTGCCGCAACTAATTATTTAAAAAAATAATCTACGCCGCCGCCTGGACTATATTTACAGTTTTCCAGAACGCTTAACGCCACTCATTGTGAAGCACCTCTATGTATAAAAGTATGTATACTTTTGTACAACATAAAAACAGGTGCACATCACCGATGACGCTATTAAATATGTGCAGTGATATCACCACTCAATTATATTGAAATAAAAACTATAATGGAAAGTTTTATTGAATTTTCTTTGATTGGATTTATTGAAATTATATTCTATGGAGTTGGCAGCAGATCCGAAGTTTCCGTGTTGCATTACTTGACATTTGTTGACAGTTTGGAATTATCTGAATCTTACATTGGCTTTAACAGTGGTTTGTGTCTTTTTCACCTTCATACTTTTATCTTCCATTGAAAAATTGTTATTTTCAGAACAATCAAAGTGTTATAGTTGTCAGACGTTTGCGCAAATAGTTAAAAATAGCTGCTGCCCAGAGTTAGTAGCATCTTTGATACGCTATTTTGAAAAAGAACGGTAAAATAATTGTCCATTGTTACTTACCCCTTTAACAGCTGTTGCAAAGGTAATTAAAATATAAAATGAAAATATTAATTAAAACTACAGTACAATATACTGTTTTAGCGGGTTGTAGCAGCCTTAAACTTGAATGTTTTTATGGTTAATTTTATTTCACAAAAAGAAAAAAACAAAGAACTTTTAAAATTACCTAGGAAGCGTAATCCTACCAAGATTGTTACAAATACTGTACCATCGAATACAAGTGCTATTCATAGCTCATAACAATTATGATAATTGATATTTATGTAGTATACAAAAAACTGCGCTGTACTATTTTGAACCGAATGGTGTTTGTGAGAAAACATTTATATATTTTTTATATGTTTTTTAAAAATATCAAAACGTCGGTGTGCCCTTTTCTACTAATTTTTCCTCCCATTAAAAAAAATCTTTACTGACTAAACGAATTACTCGACAAAAAAATAGACTTGAATTTCTTTATGAAACGGGTAATCCCCGGGTTCTATACCAGCAAAAATTGCGTCCCCGATACCTAAACTTAAAATAAATGGCTTTATTTTATTTTTAAAAATTGTTGGTAAAACAAAATGACCGATTTTTTCTCAAAAATTACGGACTTGGGGAAAAATGTTCTAAGAATAAAAAAAATGTCTTAGAATCAATAGGAAAATACTCTCAATTTTTTTTCAGATTTTTTTAAATGACAATTTTGGAAATTTCGATTTCGTGATTTTTGGATCTAAAGTCGTCTTTAAAAAACCCGGAAGAACTTAAGAGTATTCTTCAAAAAAGTCTAAGACATTTTTGGTTCTTGAGAAATTTTTACAAAAATTTAGTTTTCAAGAAAAAAAATATTTGATATGAATAATTTTTACGGGGATTGCCTGTTTCATGAAGAAAACCAGGTCTATATTTTTATCGAATAAATCGTAATTTTGCTCAAAAATTTTATCTCAAAATAAATTTTTGAAAAATTCTCAGGCCATATTCTGAAAAAGCTTGAAATTTTACGTCGGAATTGACCTGATCGAAATTTTTTCAGCACCGATAACATTGAAAATAAGCTAGCTGAAAACTGTAAAAAATTAGGACATTTGGGACTTAAAATATACAAATTTTTAAAATTATTTATGTTTTTAATGTTGAAAAATTAAGTTACTTAGCAATAAACAAACGCAAAGAATCCATCCATATGCTAGTTAAGATTATTTCTAAATACTGAATAATTTCGTAACAATCTGACATCAGTGCGCTCTAAAATGTAAACACGTCTTTGATGACGTGTCTCGGTTTTTATTTTCTATGAAGTATACAAAAAACATAATGTTAAGGTTCCCGGATAAAATGCAAAAATAATTCAAATTAGGATTGTTGTCATTCACAAGATCCGTTTAGGCTTAAGTAAGTAATTGCTTCATAGTCCAATTGCTAAAAACACTCCACCTTGCATTAATTAGGGTAAATGATTTTTTTTTGTAGGACTGTTTGGTATAAGGTGGGAAGTGTAAAACTAAGTTTTCGACCTCGAAATCCGGGGGGAGAACTTTTGGCAGGCGAAAAACTTAAGAAATTTTCGCACTTTTTTTTAGTTTTTTGCTTATATCTCCTAAACGACTCATGCTACAGAAAATTTTATACGTTCCGAAATTAAAGTAGACAAAATGTTCTACAAAATTCATTTTCAAATTTAATCGCATTCTACGGAAGTTTAAAAATCGACGTTGATGCTGTTGCCTCATAAAAAGTAGATGCCGCTTCCTTTAATACAGAGTTGTTTTCAGGGAGGGCATATATTTTGGTTTTGCCATGTCCAAAAGGGAATGAAGTTGTGTCACAACTGGAGAAGGCGTGAGCAAAAAGAATGTAGTCAGGATCATACTTATACGATGATGTTGAGGAGAATATGCCAGGTTTGTCACTCTTTCCTCGTTTCAGCATGTATAAGTTCGTTTTGGTTGAACTGGGAATCCCAGTTAGCAACACAAGAACGTCAACATCTTCGCTAATTATAAATCCACAATCGAAATTGGGAGATTGAGACAAAGCTGTTGTCACAATGAGAACATCAGCATCCTCTGCTGCCTGTAACATATTCATGCAATTCGCTTCGAAGTGTGTTTTCAACATCTGGATTAGATTGTTTTTGTTTTTCTCATTACCCAAAATTTTTTCTGGGACACAGCAGGAGGAAGAGTTATTTCTTCGAAGGTGATGTCTACTGATGTGTTCATTTTGGAACGGCGACCCATCTAAATTCGTCGATTTTCAAACTTCGGTAAAATATGAACCACATGACATACAATTGATTTTTTTGACCATTGCATTTTGTAGAACATTTTGTCTATTTTAATTTTGGAACGTATATAATTTTCTGTAGCATGAGTCGTTTAGGAGATATAACAAAAAAAACTAAAAAAAAAAAAAACGCGAAAATTTAATTACGCAAATTAAAACGCAAACAATCCTAGAAAGAAAAATCATTTGCCCTAATTAATGCAAGCCGAACCCTTCTGAGGCTACGCATCAACGGGGTATCATCCCGGTTAATTAACTATCTGGTATATTTAGATTATATACATTTTTTTATAAAAACCTTACACTAATTTAGCATTTCTTTTTCAGACTTGAATATATATGCATACAATGGAAGAAAAGAAGACCCCACGTTTTGGTGGTTCGAAAGTCTCTGAAATAGCCAACATCTTTCAAGCGAGAACGCCCGGCCAAAAGGAAGACATCATCACTCCGCTAAGATCCAAACAGAAGCTGAACCACAGCTCCTCCGAGAAACACGAGACGGAAAGCCCGACCGTGACCGTCATGAGAACCGAATCGCACGTGACCAGGTTCAACAATGCCAGGGCGATGTTCGAGAAGCTGGGCGAGGAGAACAAGACCAGCCGCGACAGAATCATCCCCCTGCAGTCGACCAAGAGCGCTTCCAGCATCCTGGACTCGAGATCCAGAAGCAGCTCGGCGAACAGCGAGACGCGCGACACCAAATCGCACAGCTCCAGGTCACCCTCGCCTCCGGAGAGCAAACGCTTAGATAAGTATAGTAACAGTGTGCCAGTCCTCAACGATACGAACGCGAACAGAAGCAACGGCGTCGGCGTCGACGCTTCCGAGTGCAAAAGTGACGTAGCGGTGAAAACGAACGGTGCCGACGTCAGGAACGACGAACGAACCAGACCGACCCTGATGAAGAAGCCCGAAAAGCCGGAGAAACCCGAAAGGAAGTTCAACAGCAAAGAGTTGATCGAACGGCAGCGCAACTGGACGTCGCACTTTTCGAAAACGCGCAGCAGCAGGTACAACAGCGATCCCAACAAGAGCGAGGTTAAGCTGGCGGTTAACAGCACTAACAGGGACATCCTGAGCGACAGCAAGTCTTCTTCGGGCGCCACGCGCAGCGCCTCCTTCAGTACTAGGCTGAAGAGTCCGCCGACGTCGCCGCCCCCGCCGCCGGTCAGGACTGAGGCGTCGAGGCGGCCCAACATCGGCAGGAAGGAGCGGCCCGCCTCCGTAATACCCACAACGTACGCGGGACCCTACAAGAGCCCGATCTCGAGTCCTACGAAAGCATCTCCGACGAAAGAGGCTCCCGGCAGGAGTCAGAGGGCCAGTTTGCCTCTGCCCTCCCCAAATAACGACATCACGCACACGAAATTAGAGGAAAAAGAAGTGCCATGCCTTAAGAAGGAATTCAGCCCGAAGTGCTTGTTTAAGGACGCCAATCCCGCGGAGAAGAGTAACGTTGAGGGGTTGCAACCGTCGTCTCAGAATGTCGCGGCCAAGTCCCCCTTGGACGATAAAGACGCGAGTAGGGAGAATTTGTCGGCAGCTTCTGGGAGCCTGTCGTCGCTTAGCCCACCGAGTAGTCCGAGCAAGGTGAAATCGGAACAAGAGAAGCAGGAGCAAGAGGAGAATGAAAAATCCCTTTTAGGTAAGTTGTGAATGTAGTAGAGCGAATGGGGTTGTTGGGGAAAGAGTTGGTTTTCCTTCTGATAGTGGACTGTACGTTTTGCGGCTGTTCCTTCACTGGATTTTTACAAGGCACATTCGGAAGAAAACGACACGTTCTAACACTTAAAACTTTATTTACAATATGTACACTAGGGTGGACCTTAATATATTTTTTTTTTTCGTTTTTTCTCAGCGGGCCGGGTGAAAATCAGTTCTGGGTAGCTAAAAACTTGTGCGGAAACCAAAACTGCCGCGATCGGTACCTTTTTTCCCGTGCCGCAAAGCGCCGGAAGTTTCTTATGGGATTTACATGTTAAAAATCACTGAGAACGTTCGATACGCTCAAAAACTATGAAAATCATCAAATCTGATAGTCGCAAGGATATGTTTCCATGTATATTTTCCTCCTACAATTTGACGTCCGGTTGAAGTCTGTAGGTGCCTCTGAACTGGAGTTATGATCATTTCAAATTGTACGCAAACTTCAGGAGCGTATATGGCGGAAGGCGATTTTTCTGTTTTTTCAATCCTGATTCTCAAACGATAGATTCTCCTGCATCGACTTGCATAATTTACCTATAGTATGAAATGCTCCATATCATATGAATAATTCATCATCGTAATATAATATTACCTTTAACTTGGTCATTTTACATTGATTATAAGAGAATTTCGGATTGGAACATACTATAGTGTCCGACCTTCGTACACGTACTTGTAACGTTAGCATCATACTTTGGAGTTGGGGAGCCGCGTCGTGGTATAATCGGATAGTAATACAAATCTCTACGTTATGTGCTTGTTTCTCAACAATCGAGTAGTTTAAGAGTTATCAAGCTTGAGCAAACGAAAGAACGGAAGAATGAATTCTCGAAAAAAATACGGTTTTTTCTTAAAGTTGGTAGCTTCATTCGCTCTGACATTAGCCGCGGAAATTTCTTCGTTCCTCCGGAAACTTCAAGAGAAGTCGAGAGAGAAGAAGTTTCGAAGAGAAGAATTGAAATTGGCGACGGTCGTAAAGTGGTCGTTTGAATAGATTCGTTCGGGAATACGTCTCGGAGCGATCCGAGCAATCTGAGCAGTTCACCCGAACACGAGTTTTTGATTCGAGCGCTCCAAGCGATCCGAGTGATTCGGACGTAAACACACGAATGTAAACAAACACTAAATTAAAATCTAAACCGTTTTTATCGGGTGAACTGCTCAGATTGCTTGGATCGCTCCGAGGCGTATTCCCGAATGAATCTATTCAAACGACCACTTTACGACCGTCGCCAATTTCAATTCTTCTCTTCGAGACTTCTTCTCTCTCGACTTCTCTTGAAGTTGGTGGTAATAGGAAGAAATTTCCGCGGCTAATGTCAGAGCGAATGAAGCTACCAACTTTAAAAGAAAACCCGTATTTTTTTCGAGAATTCATTCTTCCGTTCTTTCGTTTGCTCAAGCTTGCATAATCCTTAAACTACTCGATTATTGAGAAACAAGCACATAACATAGAGATTTGTATTACTACCCGATTATACCACGACGCAGCTCCCCAACTCCAAAGCATGATGCTAACGTTACAAGTACGTGTACGATGGTCGGACACTATGTTATGTTCCAATCCGAAATTCTCTTATAATCAATGTAAAATGACTTCAAGTTAAAGGTAATATTATATTAAGATGATGAATTATTCGTATGATATGGATCATTTCTTACTACCGTTAAATTATGCAAGTCGATGCAGGAGAATCTATCGTTTGAGAATCAGGATTGAAAAAACAGAAAAATCGCCTTTCGCCATATACGCTCCTGAATTTTGCGTACAACTTGAAATGATCGTAACTCCGGTTCAGAGGCACCTACAGACTTCAACCGGACGTCAAATTGTAGGTTTTTACCTCTACTTTTGAATCATGATATTGTGGCGAAAACGCCACACAGATGCATCGCCGACCAGCCGGGCATCAATGAAGCTCGCCTACACGTCACCGCGTTCTACTGTTTTCGGGACGTATCAGGAACGTCGTACGGGAACAGCCTGGCATCATCGAGGCGTCATCTAGAGTTTTCGGCGACACTATAAAATAGCCGGACTAGGCGGCGGGACAATAGTTCCTATTTGATTCATGTAAACGGCGCGCTCTCCGTACAACGCTCTAATATAAATTGTATAAAAATAAATTAGTGTAGTTAAATAGTGTTAGTCCGTAGTTGTATTAATTAAATAAATAGTGTTAGTTTAAAAGTGCGAGTTTAATTTTTTCACACCTCACGAACCCGAAATAAATAAAACGTTACAATATGCTTAATACTCCTCAGTCAGGTACCATCACCATAATAAATTATTTCGTCTTTAATAAAATTGTCTTTAAAAAATAAATTATTTTTTTTTGGTTAAAATTGGTGTTTTTTCGCAATTTTTCGCTCGTATTTTTTTTCAATCAACGAATAAACGAATTCTGACGATTCCATCTGATTCAGGAGGAAAATATACATGGAAATATATCCTTGCGACTATCAGATTTGATGATTTTCATAGTTTTTGAGCGGATCGAACGTTTTCAGTGATTTTTAACATGTAAATCCCATAAGAAACTTCCGGCGCTTTGCGGCACGGGAAAAAAAGGTTCCGATCGCGGCAGTTTTGGTTTCCGCACAAGTTTTTAGGTACTCAGAACTAAAAAAAATATTAATGTCCACCCTAATGTACACGCACTGTTATAAATAAAGATGTTCTATGCTGAACGAACCGTTTCCGGTGAGAGTACACTTCGTCGTGCTACCTAAAACTTTGAATTTACTTTAATGAGAATGAATACTTTTTAGTGTAAAAAAATCGCATCAAGGCACTCTACCCGAACCATGTGTCTTATTACTTGAGCTGTGTCGCACTGCCCTTTTTAGGGGCAGTAGTTTCGCCTACACGAAATAAAGCAGGTACATATTTAGGAGAGGCAAGGGCGACTGCATAACACATGTTATGCCTATTGGTCCTACATGGTCCTTGCGCTATGCCCTTAAAGCTTAAAAATATGTTTTAAAGCTTGTGTCCGAGAATATTTGAATATTTGGTTGTATACCTACAGGGTGATCTCAACAGGGGTGTTATGAGTAACATTAAATCGTTATTTACCTCTTGACTGCCACAATAGTTTCTTGAATGTGCCCTGACTGCCGAAGTTACAAACTTTGACGACTTTAACTAGACATATCATTTCCGACATATTTTGACTGGACTAGATCCTCCAAAATGCAAATTTTGGGAGGATATTGACCCAAAAATATCTCAATTTATGACATTTTGTTACTTTTACATTTCACTGATCATCATGGTGTTATCTGCATTTGTTTCACACACGCCAAATTATCGTAGTATCAATCTACAATTTTCCAATATTTTATTCAGACATTTTGACATTGAGTCTTCGCCGCAATTCTTGAATTTTTGAATATTATACAAACTTTGAGAGAGTCTGAACAGAAGTCAAAACACTTTTTCCTTTCCGGACATTATCTTTACCTACTTTTTGGTATAAGTGATTACAGTGATTACTATAACTACGCACCCAACACATCACATCAATACATCAATACTGATTTGCACCAAATTAAAGTTAGTTCGCAGACAGACATTGGTTGTCTAGTTGTTCTAGTAGGTTCTAGAATGTGAGAACATCCACTTCATTTCAAAATATTTCTCCTCCATCGACTATTTCCTTGACATATTAGTAAAGCCGGCAGATCCGAGCGGCGGGCCATAATCGTACGCGTCATACTACTTACTACTTGTATGTGCAAAAACAAAATTCATGAAAACAATAAACTGTTGCAATTTAGAAAGAGATGGGTTAAACTTACCCTGTTATTTACGTTGAGGTGTGTGAAAACTTTGTGGGCCGCCGCGCTGTTTAGCCGGCTTTACATATTAGGTACCTAGTCTATTGGAAAGTTTTTTATACTGGCCATTTTTTTTCATTTCAATTATAAATGAAGATCATTCGTACTATTTATGCAATAAATTATTTGAAAACTATTGTAACCAGACTTATCTACAAACAATTTATTTGCAAACCCTTCGTTTTTCAGTTTTTTTGGTATTCATATATTTACATACACCCTAGGAAAGTGCACCTTTACATATTGGCGATACATGTGTAGAAGAGAATTAGTTAAAAGTAGTAAGGATAGTAAGAACAGACAAAAGACAGTTAGATGCAACAGTGTTTCACGCTTGTGGACGTATTAGAAACGTATGATACCTGCGCGTAATAGAAAGTGTAGAGGGGTATTACCTACACGCCTATCGCCGAATTTGAGTGGGACTCAGCTTACTCTTCAGACTCAGCAGACTTTTTCGCAGCTATGGGGGTGTACATCGACTTAGCTGTATGAAACGAAATTCTTACGTAATTATGACTTTTACAATTATCCCATACACTTAAAAGAAGTGTACGAACATAATTGTATTTATTTTCAAATTTTTGTATTCCTACTACTAACCGGTCTGCAAGAAAATAAAATTGAAGTTCTATAAAAAATAAAAAAATAAAATGCACCCCGATGTCTCAAATCTGTGGACGATATTTAATACGGTTTTTATCGTAGGTACCGGCCGATTTTCAAATGAAAATGCAAATCGCCCAACAACTTCTTCAGCGCTCTGAGAGATGAAATACCACTTAATTATTTGCACTTTTTCCTTCTTAGTGTATACCGTCATCGTTATTGTTATTATAGTAAAAACGTTTATTTAATTACAATATGAATATTTTATTTACGCAGACACGGCTAAACTGATTCCTTATTTCGATTATTGTACTTTAGAGTCTAGACAAGAATTCAATTCACACGTGCGCATTATAATTTATGGGCGGGGCGTGCGTCCCGCCTACATAGTTTTATTGGTTCCCTATTGATGTAAACACGAAAGACAGAGAATAAAAGAGAACAAGAGACAGAGAATAAATCATAAAAGTTTTAAAATGACATATCAGTCTGGCAACTAAGGATATAATATTTCTCTGTCAGTTCCCTTTACTTGAAGAGTTTATTCTTTTCTATCTTTTAATGCTCGGCTTTGAAATCTTGGACTTTCTAACCCTGTATAAATACGGCCTATAACTTGAGTGTATGACGATAAAGATTGTTTAAAAAAACTGAAAAAATGATCATTTCCTTAGAGCTCTTCTCTGTTTTGGATGCAAAGTAGAACCCCGGGATCACGTTTAGGGTCCCCAAAAATATAAAACAACATATTGATTACATTTTACACATTATCAGGCGTTAGTAGAGCATTTACTTATAGGACAAAGATTTGTGATTTTCCGGCAGTTTGGGCCAAGTCGAAAAAAACAAAGCTCTTTGTTCTTGGCCGTCAACAAGTGGCCGTTAAACGTTCACTGTAAGGAAACGAAAATTGACAGAACATATTTGAGTTTGGTGATAGTAATGTTGTTACCTACCTATCTGCGCATGTAACTGCATAATCACACTCAGTTCACGTGCTTCCTCATTATTTCCTTAATCCCTACCGCGTTTACGTCACCATGTCGCTAGACTAAAAGCTATACGGATAGGCTCCTTTCACTTTATATTTACTGTCTTAGCTTGTGATCGATTGACCACGGACAGTGTGATGCGCTAGAAAACTGCGCATCGTAAAATGAAATATCCCTAATGCAGGCAGTTGAGTTCAATATTATTAGAAAAAACGAAAAAACTTAACGGTATTGTTCCTGTATTTTTAGATGGATGTTTGCTTAAGACATATGCATTAATATAAATGGTATTACTAATTACAGTAATACCGAATATAATGTTTATAACGACGTTGAAGGGACCGGCGAAATTCGGTCGTTATAACCGGAGGTCGCTATATCCAAACACCATGTACTTACTCAAAAATGGTCTTTATTCATAATAGAAGAGAGTACACTTAAACATACATTGACACAAAAAGCTGAAACAACAATAATATATTTTAATATGTAGGTACAGATTGATTCTACAAACAAATTAACACTGAGCTACTTTTAATTAAATTTTAACCAAAAAATCTGTTATTTTAGTTTGTTTTTGTAATTTTGTGTTTTCTAAAAAGTTTCTTTCGATAACTTTTTCCAAATGTAGCAAAGCAAAATCTGTTTTAGACTTTTAGATTTTGATTAAATGTAAAAAAAATGTTGAATCGTTTGAATCGCTGAAAATGCATCGTGAAGGTGGTTGAAAATCGATTATTTCGTCCATTTCTACATCTTCGTTGAGTTTTGACTCCATATTTGAATCTGAGCCAGCTAAAATTTCATATTCGGTTATATGCTCCACCGTTTCGAGTTTTTCAACAATATTTGAAAAGTGTTCCCAACTTTCTTGAGTTACTAGGTTAACTACAGGTAAAGTGTGGACCCATTGAGCTAGATATATATTGTCTTCATTCTTATCATCTTGTAGTCGAAGTCATTCTGCTAGTGGTAGTAAATCATGTTCATCAAAAAATTTTCTGTTGAGTTTGTAAAACAATTGGCTATTGTGCTTTGAGAAACATGATCCCAAGATTTTGAAATTAGATAAATGGCTTCAAGGATATCTAATTTTTGTGGAATACCTTTTTTCAACGTCTTTTAAAAGTTTAATGATTAGAAGTTTTCTAAAATGTGTTTTTAGAGACTGTATTACACTCTGATCCATTGGTTGAAGAACCGAAGTGGTATTTGGTGGAAGGAAAACAAGTTTTATAGCTTTTAAATTCTGAATATTCAGAACTAGACAGTTATCCAAAAGCAATAAAAAAAATTGTCTAATAAATTTGTTGTCCGATCGTGTAATATTTTTTTTCAAATAATGCTGATGTCATCCAAGCTCTTGGATTATTTTCATATTCAACAGGTAGGGATTTAACATTTTTAAAACATCGAGGTTGCTTAGCTCTGCCGATAACCACATGTTTTACTTTTTACCGTTCATATTTGCTTCAACAAGAACAGTCAATCTTTCCTTGGAAAGTTTGCCCCCAATACACTTTTCTCCTTTAAATTTAATTGTTTTATGTGGCAGCATTGTAAAAAATTAACCGACTTCATCTGTGTTAAAAATTTCTTCGCCTTTGTATCCTTTTCTTAAATTTGGCTACACTGGTTAATAAATCGTTAAAGAGTACACCCCTTCCGGTGCATTTACCCCTCGGCGTTTTCTTGCTGCGCGTGGCGCATCCGTCGTCCTCAACATTTCACTACATAATATTTCGTCGTTATATTAATTATGTCGTAATATCGGATGTCGTTATAAACGATAAGTTTCACATATAAAAAGGATTATTTCCGGCTATCTCTTTTAAAATTCGTCGCAAAAACCGAAATGTCGTATATACTACTCGTGTCTGTCGTAATATCTACTGTATAAGATATAATTATATTATTAATAATTCATGGTGTGACCCTCTACTCCCTCTAGCGCATTTTGATGGGACCAGATATTTTGGGAGGTCCAACAAACTCCGACTTTGTCATCATCAAACAATTTTCTTTTGGGTCAAGGAGTCTTTGCTCATTTCCCAAACATTATGTATTGATACTAGAATTTTCAATTTGTTCATTCTAGAAGATTTTTTCTTCTTTTGAAAGGGACTACTAAAGGAGGTTAATTTACTTATAAGATTATGCTTCTTTTAGTTTGATGACTTCACTTGGTTAAGTTCAGACATCAGAAAATCCGTATTTGGTGTGCTAATAGAACAAGAATTTTTGTACCAATTTTTTTAATAGGTACTCTCAAAGGTACAGGAGAGACGTTTTCTTAACTTGATGATATAGAACTACAACAAGGGTATTTTCAAGAAGAAGAATTTCCATCAAAATCATGCGACTTCTTTTTATGGCCTCATCTTAAAAACACACTTTTAATATTTCTGATTTAGTGCATCTCCAAGCTAGGATTACAGCAAACATTAACGAAATAAATGTCTCATGTCTTAGGTATACAATGTTTTCAATTCGATCAGAAAAATGTGCCAGATTTGTTTGAACCAAGGTGGTGCAAATGCTTTAAATAGTTTTTATAAATAAAGTTTTAATGAAACTATGCCTGTTTTTTCTGAACAGAAGTCAAAACACTTTTTCCTTTCCGGACATTATCTTTACCTACTTTTTGGTATAAGTGATTACAGTGATTACTATAACTACGCACCCAACACATCACATCAATACATCAATACTGATTTGCACCAAATTAAAGTTAGTTCGCAGACAGACATTGGTTGTCTAGTTGTTCTAGTAGGTTCTAGAATGTGAGAACATCCACTTCATTTCAAAATATTTCTCCTCCATCGACTATTTCCTTGACATATTAGTAAAGCCGGCAGATCCGAGCGGCGGGCCATAATCGTACGCGTCATACTACTTACTACTTGTATGTGCAAAAACAAAATTCATGAAAACAATAAACTGTTGCAATTTAGAAAGAGATGGGTTAAACTTACCCTGTTATTTACGTTGAGGTGTGTGAAAACTTTGTGGGCCGCCGCGCTGTTTAGCCGGCTTTACATATTAGGTACCTAGTCTATTGGAAAGTTTTTATACTGGCCATTTTTTTCATTTCAATTATAAATGAAGATCATTCGTACTATTTATGCAATAAATTATTTGAAAACTATTGTAACCAGACTTATCTACAAACAATTTATTTGCAAACCCTTCGTTTTTCAGTTTTTTTGGTATTCATATATTTACATACACCCTAGGAAAGTGCACCTTTACATATTGGCGATACATGTGTAGAAGAGAATTAGTTAAAAGTAGTAAGGATAGTAAGAACAGACAAAAGACAGTTAGATGCAACAGTGTTTCACGCTTGTGGACGTATTAGAAACGTATGATACCTGCGCGTAATAGAAAGTGTAGAGGGGTATTACCTACACGCCTATCGCCGAATTTGAGTGGGACTCAGCTTACTCTTCAGACTCAGCAGACTTTTTCGCAGCTATGGGGGTGTACATCGACTTAGCTGTATGAAACGAAATTCTTACGTAATTATGACTTTTACAATTATCCCATACACTTAAAAGAAGTGTACGAACATAATTGTATTTATTTTCAAATTTTTTGTATTCCTACTACTAACCGGTCTGCAAGAAAATAAAATTGAAGTTCTATAAAAAATAAAAAAAATAAAATGCACCCCGATGTCTCAAATCTGTGGACGATATTTAATACGGTTTTTATCGTAGGTACCGGCCGATTTTCAAATGAAAATGCAAATCGCCCAACAACTTCTTCAGCGCTCTGAGAGATGAAATACCACTTAATTATTTGCACTTTTTCCTTCTTAGTGTATACCGTCATCGTTATTGTTATTATAGTAAAAACGTTTATTTAATTACAATATGAATATTTTATTTACGCAGACACGGCTAAACTGATTCCTTATTTCGATTATTGTACTTTAGAGTCTAGACAAGAATTCAATTCACACGTGCGCATTATAATTTATGGGCGGGGCGTGCGTCCCGCCTACATAGTTTTATTGGTTCCCTATTGATGTAAACACGAAAGACAGAGAATAAAAGAGAACAAGAGACAGAGAATAAATCATAAAAGTTTTAAAATGACATATCAGTCTGGCAACTAAGGATATAATATTTCTCTGTCAGTTCCCTTTACTTGAAGAGTTTATTCTTTTCTATCTTTTAATGCTCGGCTTTGAAATCTTGGACTTTCTAACCCTGTATAAATACGGCCTATAACTTGAGTGTATGACGATAAAGATTGTTTAAAAAACTGAAAAAATGATCATTTCCTTAGAGCTCTTCTCTGTTTTGGATGCAAAGTAGAACCCCGGGATCACGTTTAGGGTCCCCAAAAATATAAAACAACATATTGATTACATTTTACACATTATCAGGCGTTAGTAGAGCATTTACTTATAGGACAAAGATTTGTGATTTTCCGGCAGTTTGGGCCAAGTCGAAAAAAACAAAGCTCTTTGTTCTTGGCCGTCAACAAGTGGCCGTTAAACGTTCACTGTAAGGAAACGAAAATTGACAGAACATATTTGAGTTTGGTGATAGTAATGTTGTTACCTACCTATCTGCGCATGTAACTGCATAATCACACTCAGTTCACGTGCTTCCTCATTATTTCCTTAATCCCTACCGCGTTTACGTCACCATGTCGCTAGACTAAAAGCTATACGGATAGGCTCCTTTCACTTTATATTTACTGTCTTAGCTTGTGATCGATTGACCACGGACAGTGTGATGCGCTAGAAAACTGCGCATCGTAAAATGAAATATCCCTAATGCAGGCAGTTGAGTTCAATATTATTAGAAAAAACGAAAAAACTTAACGGTATTGTTCCTGTATTTTTAGATGGATGTTTGCTTAAGACATATGCATTAATATAAATGGTATTACTAATTACAGTAATACCGAATATAATGTTTATAACGACGTTGAAGGGACCGGCGAAATTCGGTCGTTATAACCGGAGGTCGCTATATCCAAACACCATGTACTTACTCAAAAATGGTCTTTATTCATAATAGAAGAGAGTACACTTAAACATACATTGACACAAAAAGCTGAAACAACAATAATATATTTTAATATGTAGGTACAGATTGATTCTACAAACAAATTAACACTGAGCTACTTTTAATTAAATTTTAACCAAAAAATCTGTTATTTTAGTTTGTTTTTGTAATTTTGTGTTTTCTAAAAAAGTTTCTTTCGATAACTTTTTCCAAATGTAGCAAAGCAAAATCTGTTTTAGACTTTTAGATTTTGATTAAATGTAAAAAAATGTTGAATCGTTTGAATCGCTGAAAATGCATCGTGAAGGTGGTTGAAAATCGATTATTTCGTCCATTTCTACATCTTCGTTGAGTTTTGACTCCATATTTGAATCTGAGCCAGCTAAAATTTCATATTCGGTTATATGCTCCACCGTTTCGAGTTTTTCAACAATATTTGAAAAGTGTTCCCAACTTTCTTGAGTTACTAGGTTAACTACAGGTAAAGTGTGGACCCATTGAGCTAGATATATATTGTCTTCATTCTTATCATCTTGTAGTCGAAGTCATTCTGCTAGTGGTAGTAAATCATGTTCATCAAAAAATTTTCTGTTGAGTTTGTAAAACAATTGGCTATTGTGCTTTGAGAAACATGATCCCAAGATTTTGAAATTAGATAAATGGCTTCAAGGATATCTAATTTTTGTGGAATACCTTTTTCAACGTCTTTTAAAAGTTTAATGATTAGAAGTTTTCTAAAATGTGTTTTTAGAGACTGTATTACACTCTGATCCATTGGTTGAAGAACCGAAGTGGTATTTGGTGGAAGGAAAACAAGTTTTATAGCTTTTTAAATTCTGAATATTCAGAACTAGACAGTTATCCAAAAGCAATAAAAAAAATTGTCTAATAAATTTGTTGTCCGATCGTGTAATATTTTTTTCAAATAATGCTGATGTCATCCAAGCTCTTGGATTATTTTCATATTCAACAGGTAGGGATTTAACATTTTTAAAACATCGAGGTTGCTTAGCTCTGCCGATAACCACATGTTTTACTTTTTACCGTTCATATTTGCTTCAACAAGAACAGTCAATCTTTCCTTGGAAAGTTTGCCCCCAATACACTTTTCTCCTTTAAATTTAATTGTTTTATGTGGCAGCATTGTAAAAAATTAACCGACTTCATCTGTGTTAAAAATTTCTTCGCCTTTGTATCCTTTTCTTAAATTTGGCTACACTGGTTAATAAATCGTTAAAGAGTACACCCCTTCCGGTGCATTTACCCCTCGGCGTTTTCTTGCTGCGCGTGGCGCATCCGTCGTCCTCAACATTTCACTACATAATATTTCGTCGTTATATTAATTATGTCGTAATATCGGATGTCGTTATAAACGATAAGTTTCACATATAAAAAGGATTATTTCCGGCTATCTCTTTTAAAATTCGTCGCAAAAACCGAAATGTCGTATATACTACTCGTGTCTGTCGTAATATCTACTGTATAAGATATAATTATATTATTAATAATTCATGGTGTGACCCTCTACTCCCTCTAGCGCATTTTGATGGGACCAGATATTTTGGGAGGTCCAACAAACTCCGACTTTGTCATCATCAAACAATTTTCTTTTGGGTCAAGGAGTCTTTGCTCATTTCCCAAACATTATGTATTGATACTAGAATTTTCAATTTGTTCATTCTAGAAGATTTTTTCTTCTTTTGAAAGGGACTACTAAAGGAGGTTAATTTACTTATAAGATTATGCTTCTTTTAGTTTGATGACTTCACTTGGTTAAGTTCAGACATCAGAAAATCCGTATTTGGTGTGCTAATAGAACAAGAATTTTTGTACCAATTTTTTTAATAGGTACTCTCAAAGGTACAGGAGAGACGTTTTCTTAACTTGATGATATAGAACTACAACAAGGGTATTTTCAAGAAGAAGAATTTCCATCAAAATCATGCGACTTCTTTTTATGGCCTCATCTTAAAAACACACTTTTAATATTTCTGATTTAGTGCATCTCCAAGCTAGGATTACAGCAAACATTAACGAAATAAATGTCTCATGTCTTAGGTATACAATGTTTTCAATTCGATCAGAAAAATGTGCCAGATTTGTTTGAACCAAGGTGGTGCAAATGCTTTAAATAGTTTTTATAAATAAAGTTTTAATGAAACTATGCCTGTTTTTTCTGAACAGAAGTCAAAACACTTTTTCCTTTCCGGACATTATCTTTACCTACTTTTTGGTATAAGTGATTACAGTGATTACTATAACTACGCACCCAACACATCACATCAATACATCAATACTGATTTGCACCAAATTAAAGTTAGTTCGCAGACAGACATTGGTTGTCTAGTTGTTCTAGTAGGTTCTAGAATGTGAGAACATCCACTTCATTTCAAAATATTTCTCCTCCATCGACTATTTCCTTGACATATTAGTAAAGCCGGCAGATCCGAGCGGCGGGCCATAATCGTACGCGTCATACTACTTACTACTTGTATGTGCAAAAACAAAATTCATGAAAACAATAAACTGTTGCAATTTAGAAAGAGATGGGTTAAACTTACCCTGTTATTTACGTTGAGGTGTGTGAAAACTTTGTGGGCCGCCGCGCTGTTTAGCCGGCTTTACATATTAGGTACCTAGTCTATTGGAAAGTTTTTATACTGGCCATTTTTTTCATTTCAATTATAAATGAAGATCATTCGTACTATTTATGCAATAAATTATTTGAAAACTATTGTAACCAGACTTATCTACAAACAATTTATTTGCAAACCCTTCGTTTTTCAGTTTTTTTGGTATTCATATATTTACATACACCCTAGGAAAGTGCACCTTTACATATTGGCGATACATGTGTAGAAGAGAATTAGTTAAAAGTAGTAAGGATAGTAAGAACAGACAAAAGACAGTTAGATGCAACAGTGTTTCACGCTTGTGGACGTATTAGAAACGTATGATACCTGCGCGTAATAGAAAGTGTAGAGGGGTATTACCTACACGCCTATCGCCGAATTTGAGTGGGACTCAGCTTACTCTTCAGACTCAGCAGACTTTTTCGCAGCTATGGGGGTGTACATCGACTTAGCTGTATGAAACGAAATTCTTACGTAATTATGACTTTTACAATTATCCCATACACTTAAAAGAAGTGTACGAACATAATTGTATTTATTTTCAAATTTTTGTATTCCTACTACTAACCGGTCTGCAAGAAAATAAAATTGAAGTTCTATAAAAAATAAAAAAATAAAATGCACCCCGATGTCTCAAATCTGTGGACGATATTTAATACGGTTTTTATCGTAGGTACCGGCCGATTTTCAAATGAAAATGCAAATCGCCCAACAACTTCTTCAGCGCTCTGAGAGATGAAATACCACTTAATTATTTGCACTTTTTCCTTCTTAGTGTATACCGTCATCGTTATTGTTATTATAGTAAAAACGTTTATTTAATTACAATATGAATATTTTATTTACGCAGACACGGCTAAACTGATTCCTTATTTCGATTATTGTACTTTAGAGTCTAGACAAGAATTCAATTCACACGTGCGCATTATAATTTATGGGCGGGGCGTGCGTCCCGCCTACATAGTTTTATTGGTTCCCTATTGATGTAAACACGAAAGACAGAGAATAAAAGAGAACAAGAGACAGAGAATAAATCATAAAAGTTTTAAAATGACATATCAGTCTGGCAACTAAGGATATAATATTTCTCTGTCAGTTCCCTTTACTTGAAGAGTTTATTCTTTTCTATCTTTTAATGCTCGGCTTTGAAATCTTGGACTTTCTAACCCTGTATAAATACGGCCTATAACTTGAGTGTATGACGATAAAGATTGTTTAAAAAACTGAAAAAATGATCATTTCCTTAGAGCTCTTCTCTGTTTTGGATGCAAAGTAGAACCCCCGGGATCACGTTTAGGGTCCCCAAAAATATAAAACAACATATTGATTACATTTTACACATTATCAGGCGTTAGTAGAGCATTTACTTATAGGACAAAGATTTGTGATTTTCCGGCAGTTTGGGCCAAGTCGAAAAAAACAAAGCTCTTTGTTCTTGGCCGTCAACAAGTGGCCGTTAAACGTTCACTGTAAGGAAACGAAAATTGACAGAACATATTTGAGTTTGGTGATAGTAATGTTGTTACCTACCTATCTGCGCATGTAACTGCATAATCACACTCAGTTCACGTGCTTCCTCATTATTTCCTTAATCCCTACCGCGTTTACGTCACCATGTCGCTAGACTAAAAGCTATACGGATAGGCTCCTTTCACTTTATATTTACTGTCTTAGCTTGTGATCGATTGACCACGGACAGTGTGATGCGCTAGAAAACTGCGCATCGTAAAATGAAATATCCCTAATGCAGGCAGTTGAGTTCAATATTATTAGCAATACTATATTTTTTAAAACCTTAATTATTTTTTATTTTACTTTTACTTTTCTTTTAACACTGAGCTACTTTTAATTAAATTTTAACCAAAAAATCTGTTATTTTAGTTTGTTTTTGTAATTTTGTGTTTTCTAAAAAGTTTCTTTCGATAACTTTTTCCAAATGTAGCAAAGCAAAATCTGTTTTAGACTTTTAGATTTTGATTAAATGTAAAAAAAATGTTGAATCGTTTGAATCGCTGAAAATGCATCGTGAAGGTGGTTGAAAATCGATTATTTCGTCCATTTCTACATCTTCGTTGAGTTTTGACTCCATATTTGAATCTGAGCCAGCTAAAATTTCATATTCGGTTATATGCTCCACCGTTTCGAGTTTTTCAACAATATTTGAAAAGTGTTCCCAACTTTCTTGAGTTACTAGGTTAACTACAGGTAAAGTGTGGACCCATTGAGCTAGATATATATTGTCTTCATTCTTATCATCTTGTAGTCGAAGTCATTCTGCTAGTGGTAGTAAATCATGTTCATCAAAAAATTTTCTGTTGAGTTTGTAAAACAATTGGCTATTGTGCTTTGAGAAACATGATCCCAAGATTTTGAAATTAGATAAATGGCTTCAAGGATATCTAATTTTTGTGGAATACCTTTTTCAACGTCTTTTAAAAGTTTAATGATTAGAAGTTTTCTAAAATGTGTTTTTAGAGACTGTATTACACTCTGATCCATTGGTTGAAGAACCGAAGTGGTATTTGGTGGAAGGAAAACAAGTTTTATAGCTTTTAAATTCTGAATATTCAGAACTAGACAGTTATCCAAAAGCAATAAAAAAAAATTGTCTAATAAATTTGTTGTCCGATCGTGTAATATTTTTTTTCAAATAATGCTGATGTCATCCAAGCTCTTGGATTATTTTCATATTCAACAGGTAGGGATTTAACATTTTTAAAACATCGAGGTTGCTTAGCTCTGCCGATAACCACATGTTTTACTTTTTACCGTTCATATTTGCTTCAACAAGAACAGTCAATCTTTCCTTGGAAAGTTTGCCCCCAATACACTTTTCTCCTTTAAATTTAATTGTTTTATGTGGCAGCATTGTAAAAAATTAACCGACTTCATCTGTGTTAAAAAATTTCTTCGCCTTTGTATCCTTTTCTTAAATTTGGCTACACTGGTTAATAAATCG
Organism: Aromia moschata; assembly: GCA_029963805.1. Classification (NCBI taxonomy): domain Eukaryota; kingdom Metazoa; phylum Arthropoda; class Insecta; order Coleoptera; family Cerambycidae; genus Aromia; species Aromia moschata. Next base: position 27,799 of record JAPWTK010000368.1, on the reverse strand, counting down.
TTAAAGAGTACACCCCTTCCGGTGCATTTACCCCTCGGCGTTTTCTTGCTGCGCGTGGCGCATCCGTCGTCCTCAACATTTCACTACATAATATTTCGTCGTTATATTAATTATGTCGTAATATCGGATGTCGTTATAAACGATAAGTTTCACATATAAAAAGGATTATTTCCGGCTATCTCTTTTAAAATTCGTCGCAAAAACCGAAATGTCGTATATACTACTCGTGTCTGTCGTAATATCTACTGTATAAGATATAATTATATTATTAATAATTCATGGTGTGACCCTCTACTCCCTCTAGCGCATTTTGATGGGACCAGATATTTTGGGAGGTCCAACAAACTCCGACTTTGTCATCATCAAACAATTTTCTTTTGGGTCAAGGAGTCTTTGCTCATTTCCCAAACATTATGTATTGATACTAGAATTTTCAATTTGTTCATTCTAGAAGATTTTTTTCTTCTTTTGAAAGGGACTACTAAAGGAGGTTAATTTACTTATAAGATTATGCTTCTTTTTTAGTTTGATGACTTCACTTGGTTAAGTTCAGACATCAGAAAATCCGTATTTGGTGTGCTAATAGAACAAGAATTTTTGTACCAATTTTTTTAATAGGTACTCTCAAAGGTACAGGAGAGACGTTTTCTTAACTTGATGATATAGAACTACAACAAGGGTATTTTCAAGAAGAAGAATTTCCATCAAAATCATGCGACTTCTTTTTATGGCCTCATCTTAAAAACACACTTTTAATATTTCTGATTTAGTGCATCTCCAAGCTAGGATTACAGCAAACATTAACGAAATAAATGTCTCATGTCTTAGGTATACAATGTTTTCAATTCGATCAGAAAAATGTGCCAGATTTGTTTGAACCAAGGTGGTGCAAATGCTTTAAATAGTTTTTATAAATAAAGTTTTAATGAAACTATGCCTGTTTTTTCTGAACAGAAGTCAAAACACTTTTTCCTTTCCGGACATTATCTTTACCTACTTTTTGGTATAAGTGATTACAGTGATTACTATAACTACGCACCCAACACATCACATCAATACATCAATACTGATTTGCACCAAATTAAAGTTAGTTCGCAGACAGACATTGGTTGTCTAGTTGTTCTAGTAGGTTCTAGAATGTGAGAACATCCACTTCATTTCAAAATATTTCTCCTCCATCGACTATTTCCTTGACATATTAGTAAAGCCGGCAGATCCGAGCGGCGGGCCATAATCGTACGCGTCATACTACTTACTACTTGTATGTGCAAAAACAAAATTCATGAAAACAATAAACTGTTGCAATTTAGAAAGAGATGGGTTAAACTTACCCTGTTATTTACGTTGAGGTGTGTGAAAACTTTGTGGGCCGCCGCGCTGTTTAGCCGGCTTTACATATTAGGTACCTAGTCTATTGGAAAGTTTTTATACTGGCCATTTTTTTTCATTTCAATTATAAATGAAGATCATTCGTACTATTTATGCAATAAATTATTTGAAAACTATTGTAACCAGACTTATCTACAAACAATTTATTTGCAAACCCTTCGTTTTTCAGTTTTTTTGGTATTCATATATTTACATACACCCTAGGAAAGTGCACCTTTACATATTGGCGATACATGTGTAGAAGAGAATTAGTTAAAAGTAGTAAGGATAGTAAGAACAGACAAAAGACAGTTAGATGCAACAGTGTTTCACGCTTGTGGACGTATTAGAAACGTATGATACCTGCGCGTAATAGAAAGTGTAGAGGGGTATTACCTACACGCCTATCGCCGAATTTGAGTGGGACTCAGCTTACTCTTCAGACTCAGCAGACTTTTTCGCAGCTATGGGGGTGTACATCGACTTAGCTGTATGAAACGAAATTCTTACGTAATTATGACTTTTACAATTATCCCATACACTTAAAAGAAGTGTACGAACATAATTGTATTTATTTTCAAATTTTTGTATTCCTACTACTAACCGGTCTGCAAGAAAATAAAATTGAAGTTCTATAAAAAATAAAAAAATAAAATGCACCCCGATGTCTCAAATCTGTGGACGATATTTAATACGGTTTTTATCGTAGGTACCGGCCGATTTTCAAATGAAAATGCAAATCGCCCAACAACTTCTTCAGCGCTCTGAGAGATGAAATACCACTTAATTATTTGCACTTTTTCCTTCTTAGTGTATACCGTCATCGTTATTGTTATTATAGTAAAAACGTTTATTTAATTACAATATGAATATTTTATTTACGCAGACACGGCTAAACTGATTCCTTATTTCGATTATTGTACTTTAGAGTCTAGACAAGAATTCAATTCACACGTGCGCATTATAATTTATGGGCGGGGCGTGCGTCCCGCCTACATAGTTTTATTGGTTCCCTATTGATGTAAACACGAAAGACAGAGAATAAAAGAGAACAAGAGACAGAGAATAAATCATAAAAGTTTTAAAATGACATATCAGTCTGGCAACTAAGGATATAATATTTCTCTGTCAGTTCCCTTTACTTGAAGAGTTTATTCTTTTCTATCTTTTAATGCTCGGCTTTGAAATCTTGGACTTTCTAACCCTGTATAAATACGGCCTATAACTTGAGTGTATGACGATAAAGATTGTTTAAAAAACTGAAAAAATGATCATTTCCTTAGAGCTCTTCTCTGTTTTGGATGCAAAGTAGAACCCCGGGATCACGTTTAGGGTCCCCAAAAATATAAAACAACATATTGATTACATTTTACACATTATCAGGCGTTAGTAGAGCATTTACTTATAGGACAAAGATTTGTGATTTTCCGGCAGTTTGGGCCAAGTCGAAAAAAACAAAGCTCTTTGTTCTTGGCCGTCAACAAGTGGCCGTTAAACGTTCACTGTAAGGAAACGAAAATTGACAGAACATATTTGAGTTTGGTGATAGTAATGTTGTTACCTACCTATCTGCGCATGTAACTGCATAATCACACTCAGTTCACGTGCTTCCTCATTATTTCCTTAATCCCTACCGCGTTTACGTCACCATGTCGCTAGACTAAAAGCTATACGGATAGGCTCCTTTCACTTTATATTTACTGTCTTAGCTTGTGATCGATTGACCACGGACAGTGTGATGCGCTAGAAAACTGCGCATCGTAAAATGAAATATCCCTAATGCAGGCAGTTGAGTTCAATATTATTAGAAAAAACGAAAAAACTTAACGGTATTGTTCCTGTATTTTTAGATGGATGTTTGCTTAAGACATATGCATTAATATAAATGGTATTACTAATTACAGTAATACCGAATATAATGTTTATAACGACGTTGAAGGGACCGGCGAAATTCGGTCGTTATAACCGGAGGTCGCTATATCCAAACACCATGTACTTACTCAAAAATGGTCTTTATTCATAATAGAAGAGAGTACACTTAAACATACATTGACACAAAAAGCTGAAACAACAATAATATATTTTAATATGTAGGTACAGATTGATTCTACAAACAAATTAACACTGAGCTACTTTTAATTAAATTTTAACCAAAAAATCTGTTATTTTAGTTTGTTTTTGTAATTTTGTGTTTTCTAAAAAGTTTCTTTCGATAACTTTTTCCAAATGTAGCAAAGCAAAATCTGTTTTAGACTTTTAGATTTTGATTAAATGTAAAAAAATGTTGAATCGTTTGAATCGCTGAAAATGCATCGTGAAGGTGGTTGAAAATCGATTATTTCGTCCATTTCTACATCTTCGTTGAGTTTTGACTCCATATTTGAATCTGAGCCAGCTAAAATTTCATATTCGGTTATATGCTCCACCGTTTCGAGTTTTTCAACAATATTTGAAAAGTGTTCCCAACTTTCTTGAGTTACTAGGTTAACTACAGGTAAAGTGTGGACCCATTGAGCTAGATATATATTGTCTTCATTCTTATCATCTTGTAGTCGAAGTCATTCTGCTAGTGGTAGTAAATCATGTTCATCAAAAAATTTTCTGTTGAGTTTGTAAAACAATTGGCTATTGTGCTTTGAGAAACATGATCCCAAGATTTTGAAATTAGATAAATGGCTTCAAGGATATCTAATTTTTGTGGAATACCTTTTTCAACGTCTTTTAAAAGTTTAATGATTAGAAGTTTTCTAAAATGTGTTTTTAGAGACTGTATTACACTCTGATCCATTGGTTGAAGAACCGAAGTGGTATTTGGTGGAAGGAAAACAAGTTTTATAGCTTTTAAATTCTGAATATTCAGAACTAGACAGTTATCCAAAAGCAATAAAAAAAAATTGTCTAATAAATTTGTTGTCCGATCGTGTAATATTTTTTTCAAATAATGCTGATGTCATCCAAGCTCTTGGATTATTTTCATATTCAACAGGTAGGGATTTAACATTTTTAAAACATCGAGGTTGCTTAGCTCTGCCGATAACCACATGTTTTACTTTTTACCGTTCATATTTGCTTCAACAAGAACAGTCAATCTTTCCTTGGAAAGTTTGCCCCCCAATACACTTTTCTCCTTTAAATTTAATTGTTTTATGTGGCAGCATTGTAAAAAATTAACCGACTTCATCTGTGTTAAAAATTTCTTCGCCTTTGTATCCTTTTCTTAAATTTGGCTACACTGGTTAATAAATCGTTAAAGAGTACACCCCTTCCGGTGCATTTACCCCTCGGCGTTTTCTTGCTGCGCGTGGCGCATCCGTCGTCCTCAACATTTCACTACATAATATTTCGTCGTTATATTAATTATGTCGTAATATCGGATGTCGTTATAAACGATAAGTTTCACATATAAAAAGGATTATTTCCGGCTATCTCTTTTAAAATTCGTCGCAAAAACCGAAATGTCGTATATACTACTCGTGTCTGTCGTAATATCTACTGTATAAGATATAATTATATTATTAATAATTCATGGTGTGACCCTCTACTCCCTCTAGCGCATTTTGATGGGACCAGATATTTTGGGAGGTCCAACAAACTCCGACTTTGTCATCATCAAACAATTTTCTTTTGGGTCAAGGAGTCTTTGCTCATTTCCCAAACATTATGTATTGATACTAGAATTTTCAATTTGTTCATTCTAGAAGATTTTTTCTTCTTTTGAAAGGGACTACTAAAGGAGGTTAATTTACTTATAAGATTATGCTTCTTTTAGTTTGATGACTTCACTTGGTTAAGTTCAGACATCAGAAAATCCGTATTTGGTGTGCTAATAGAACAAGAATTTTTGTACCAATTTTTTTAATAGGTACTCTCAAAGGTACAGGAGAGACGTTTTCTTAACTTGATGATATAGAACTACAACAAGGGTATTTTCAAGAAGAAGAATTTCCATCAAAATCATGCGACTTCTTTTTATGGCCTCATCTTAAAAACACACTTTTAATATTTCTGATTTAGTGCATCTCCAAGCTAGGATTACAGCAAACATTAACGAAATAAATGTCTCATGTCTTAGGTATACAATGTTTTCAATTCGATCAGAAAAATGTGCCAGATTTGTTTGAACCAAGGTGGTGCAAATGCTTTAAATAGTTTTTATAAATAAAGTTTTAATGAAACTATGCCTGTTTTTTCCATTTTTATTTGTATTTCCATAGTATTTGAACCCTTATAACATTTCCAAGGTCCGGAAATTTGTGCCATAATGTATCGTCGGCACTATAAAACTCTATGATAATTAAAGTATTAACCGTATTTTTTAAGCGCTTTGTACATTATATACGCGTGTATTTCTTGCCGTGCATACCTACACCACTGACTGATCCTGCCAACGCGCCGGGACTCGCGTATTCGTGTAGTATGTCGGTCCTCAAGGAGCTCAGGATAGTTAAATGTAGTTTACCATGCGTTAGAGCAAACTTTCCGAACTCTAGTAATTAAGTATAACCTATAAATTACCTACATATTTCTTGTGGTCTACTTTGATGACGTTTTTATTAACGCACGATATGTCGACTGTTTTTCGAACTTTTGTAGGACAATGTAAGATTTATTCTTCGTCATACTCAGTTTATTGTCGGAATGTCCAAATTATTTTGTAATTGACATCAGAATGCAAGTGTTTTTTGTAAATAACGTATGTCCTAAAAGTTTTGGCACAAAATTCATGAACTTAAATCTTAACAATAATGAAATAATATCAAGTCGCCTTTGGTAACAAAAGATTGTTTACTTTGTTGACTGTCCGTCGAGGGTTATTTATTTCGAAGTTTATACTTTCAAATGTATAAATTAGAAATAAGAAAAATTATCTATAACTTAGTTGGGCCGGTACCCAAAGCTGAAATATTTCGAATATTCGAGACTGAAAATATTTCTCGCAGAACCATTTATCGAACAATAGCGGAGTGCGAGCAGGGAATACCTTGTTTGAACCTTCCAAAAAGTGGAAGACCACAAGTATTTACTGCACAGAGGGAAGAGCGGTTGGTAAGAAGAGCAAGAAACCAAGTTGGGATGTCATCAAGGAGACTGGCTCGTCAATATGACACTTCTAAGAGTACGGTATCATTGACATTGAAGAGGAATGGTCTGAAATATCGAAAAAGACGTAAGTGCCCCAAATACACTCAAGAGCAGCTTCTACGTATACCAAGATGCTGCCGTCAACTGAGACGGGTCTACTTTGCCGATGGCAAGAGCATTATTTTAGACGACGAAAAGTATTTCACTTTGGCTAACTCCGAAATGAAAGGAAATGATGGGTTTTATACAAATAACCTAGAGGAATGCCCTGACAATGTAAAGTTTAAGACTAAAGCAAAATTTGCCGATAAAATCCTTGTCTGGTGCGCAATTTCTAACAGGGGCATATCCCGACCTTTTGTGGGAAGAGTGAGAGGCGAAGCTTTGAACAGTCAGGGGTATATTGAGAACTGTCTTTCCAAATTGCTCCAGTTTGTCCAAGAACATCATGCTGAGGATGATATCATGTTTTGGCCAGACTTAGCATCGTGTCATACTCTAGAGATACCCAAAACTGGCTTCGTCAACACCGCATACTTTTTGTTCCTAAAAACGCTAATCCTCCTAACTTGCCTCAGGCTCGCGCAATAGAGGATTTTTGGGCATTATTGTCGCGGAAAGTTTATGACAGAGGCTGGGAAGCCCAAAACGAACAGCAACTAAGACGTCGAATTTTTGAAAAATTGAGAGAAATTGACTTGAATTCCGTTCAGGGCCTCATGAGAGACATCCGAAGAAAGTTGCGTCTGGTAGAGGAGTATGGGCCGCTTCACATAATTTGATAGTATAGTTCAGTTAAGCATTAAGATGTAGTTTATGATAAATAATTGATCTTTCAATAAATCTGTTCATTAAAAAAAAACTGCTATAAATATTTTGTGCCAGAACTTTTTAGGACATACGTTATGTACGTGTAAGATACTGGGACATAAAATCTCATATTTTTTCTTTACCGTAATATAAGATGCAAACGTTTTTAATTGTTTGTTTTTTTCTTATTTAGTTATCATAACTGTACACCCGTGAGTCATTTATTGTATATATAAATTTGATATGAATTATCATGTTATTCGGATGTTGTAATGGGTGTGTGTTTGTAAAGGCGACCGAAAAAAGAGTAGTTGAGAACTGCGTGAAATGGTGACAATATTGTATCCGTAAAGTGATAACGTGATTTTTTAGTTCACATTAGTGAAAATAAAGGTAACACCATACATATAGCCTTTAAATTTCTCTATGTGTGTGGATATTTAAGTGATATGAATCGATTTTGTTGCATTTATAAGTAAATAAGATTTTTATTTTAAACAGTTCATTTTTTGAGGCTTAAAACTCCGAAACGGCTTGCCTCACGCAAATCTTCAATCAGACCTTTTTTATAGAGCGTTTAATTTCCTATTAAAAACTACCTTGAGTATCACTATCCAGCGATTCTTCCTTGAGTAATAAAATTCCAAAGTTCAGAAAAAAAATTTCCCATGTTATTATGGGAAATAGAAAATTGAGAATCGCCACCTCTAAATATTAATATTAAGGGCTCATATTTTAACAGGGTTCTTTTCTAGATACTCTGAGGATTTTTCAATGTTCTCTGAGAAAAAAAAAATAGTCGGTTTTTTTTTTTGAAACACCACTGTTTATAGTGAGAATCGTCGAGCTCCTGAAAATAGTCATCAACTGCAGACTCCACCTCCTCATTGTTGGCATATCTTTTACCACCGAGCCATTTTTTCAAGTTTGAAAACAGAAAATAATCCGAAGGGACTAAATCTGGCGAATAAGGTGCGCGAGGAAGCAATTCGAACTTTAAACTGGTGCATTGTCTTCATGAAAAAAAATCGTCATCTTCTTTATCGCCAAATGCGACCGTCTTTTCTTGATTTCGTCACTCAAACGCTGCAATAAGTTCGCATAATACTCGCCGTTGATTGTTTTTCCTCTTTGAAGATAATCAATGAAAATTATCCCACGCACATCCCAAAAAACTGATGCCATAACCTTGCCCGCAGATGGAACTGTCTTCGCCTTCTTTGGAGCCGATACTCCCCTTTCAGTCCATTGTTTTCTTGTTCCTTCATTTCAGGTATAAAGTGATGGACCCATGTTTCTTCCATGGTTATAAATCGACACAAAAACGCGGCTTTATTGTTGTGAAACTTCGCCAAACACTCGATTGAAACATCCTCACGACGCTGTTTTTCTTCCACTGTGAGTAATCGCGGCATCTATCTTGTGCATAGCTTTCTAATATCCAAATGATCAATAAATACAGCACTTGCATACCTACCATGTGTGCTAGCTAGCACACTTTCAGTCGACGGTCTTCCAAATACCATTTTGTGGATTTTCTTCGCCATTTCTGTCGTCATTTGGTCGACCACTGCGATGTTCGTCTTGGCAGCTCGTACGACCTCGTTTAAACTCTGCCACCCAATATTTTACTGTTGTAAACGAAGGAGCAGACTCCCCCAGAGAAGAATCTGGCTCCGCTTTGATATTGGTTGGACTGACGCTTTTTAAATGAAAGTATTGAATCACATAACGACGACCAATTTTTTCCATACTTACAAACTCACTGAAAGCGTTGACAGTTGATGGCTGTCAAACAAATACTAAACAACGGAACGTCGCAAAACGTCAAACTTAACGTTAATAAGGTTGGTACTTTTTACCATAGACATTCTTTTCAAACAAAACAACCATATACACGTCAGGTCGGGTACTTCTGGGACTATCTTCGTATATATTATGAAGTGATCCAATAAGGTTGCTTGACTCGTTTTATTTTTTTATTTTTTATTATTTGTTATTTCCTTATACAGGGTGTGTCAGTTTTTTTGTAGCAGGACTTTAACAACACGTCAGAGTTAGAGGGCAGAATATGACTAAATAACTAATGACTAATGCCGGCAGATCCGGGCGGCGGGCCATAACCGTACGCGTCATACTACTTACTACTTGTATGTGCAAAAACAAAATTCATGAAAACAATAAACTGTTGCAATTTATAAAGAGATGTGTAAAACTTACCCTGTTATTTACGTTGAGATGTATGAAAACTTTGTGGGCCGCCGCGCTGTTTAGCCGGCTTTACTAATGACTAAAGTAAAATGACTAAATTAGTCATAGGATTTAGTCACGACTGCGGTTTAATCATGATTAGTTGTTAGTCATACCAATGATTGATGGTTAGTCATGATTGAAGTTTAATCATTAGTCATGTCATGACTAACCATCAATCATTAGTATGACTAACAATTATTAATCATGACTAATCACTAAAAATTATTATTTTCGGTAACGAAAACTTATTATTTTCAATAATAAACCTTTGGAATCGACCACGAAAAAATTTCCCCCCTCCTCAAAATTGTGTCGTTTAGGACGTAGATACAATTAATTAAAATCGTTCATCCGTAGCCGTGACTGCCAGTTAACGATCTCCAAAAATTATGAAATTCGGTATGTGGGTTCCGTTCGGGTATCTAGTTGTGTCTCGAAACTCGGCGTTACTGTAAGTCATACACAAGGGATGAAAAACGGGGGTTGAAGTTTTGATCAATCTTTTTTTGTTCAATTCAGTTTTCCGTCTAGTTGTGCAACACCTCGGGAATTCCGAATTTCATCACTTTAAGGGGGGGGAATGGAGGAGGGTGAATACAGTAAAATTATGCTATTCCCACAATTGTCAATTATGCTATTCCGTCAATTGTGATGTTTGTACATTTTCATGATTCTTGTTTTGTTCTGTTCACATTTGGGTCAAATTGAGCTACGAACCTTGGGAATGTTGAATTTCATTACGGAAGGGAGATTGGAGGGTGGTTAATACTGTTACGAACCTCCCCTTTTATCTATGATGTAAAATAAATCTAAATTTCAAGAATATACGTTTCGGAAGTTATTATTTATTTTTATAAAATATAAAAATAAATTAATATTATGTATAATAAATATTATTATAATAATAGTTAAATGATGACCTTTCCGCTATTGTCAATCGTTTTGGTAATTAATTAATTGTTCAATTCACATTTCGGTTGGTTGTGCAACGAACCCCGGGAATTTCGAATTTCATCACTAGTGGAGGGGAATAGAAGGGGGTAAATACAGTAAAATCTTGCAATTCTCGCAGTTTTCAACCGATTTTCATGATGTATATTTTGTTCTATTCAGATTTGGGTCAAATTAAGCTAGAAGCCTTGGGAATGTTGCACTTCATTACGGGAGGAAGAATGGAGGGGGGTAAATAACGGTATGTGATGACATTTCCGCTATTGTCAATAGTTTTTTGATGATACTTTTTTTTTTGTTCGATTCAGTTTCGAGAATAGTTGTACACCAAGCCTCGGTTATGCCTAAATTCATGATATGAATGGGGGGGGGGGGGGTGAATAGCGAAAAAATATGATATTTTCGCTATTACCAACCGATGTAGTGATCTGTACACCACCTAATGGGACGTCCTTGTAATGCTTGTATTACTTATCAATATGTTTTAGTTAACTACTTTTTTTTAACTATTTTGGTTTTTTTATAATTTTTTTCGTATTTTTTCAATTCGTAGTTTTTTTACAAATTCGTTCTTTACACTTTATTTTTCATTTCCAATTTTTTTTTGTGATTGGTAATGGCTGATAACTAATGATTGATGGTTACTCATGATTAATGGCTACTGATTGGCAATTAGTCGTGACTAATGAATAATGATTAATTTAGTCATGAGTGATTTCCGTGACTAATGATTAATTTAGTCATTAGTCATTGTTGTTATGATTAATGAATAAATTCATATATCACGAAACACATGTATATGTATTCTAATTGAATATTAAAAATAGGATTTTGTAAGTATCGTAAACATTTTCAACGTAATGCAGTCAAAGTTGGTATACGGGTGTTTTTGGTAAGAGAACCGACTATGAAGATCATTTTATTGTAACCGCCAGAGTTTAATTTAATTATTAAAATGATCATGTTATTTATGTATTTTATGACTTTTTTAATAAAAAATATTATTCCCTGTGCTTTTCTAAACAAAAAAGCTGCACTTGTCAAAATCCGTTAGATTGCCGTTTTTGAGATATTCGAATTGTTATCGTTCGATGCAACCTTATTTATCTTTATTAGTTTTTAAAACATCACAATAATATGTGTGATGTGGCCATGGAAACCAAAAAAAATAGCTTCATTTCGTCTCAGCATAAAATGCTAAAAGTGGGTGAACCAATTCGCTTGGCATTCTCGAGGGTTGACTTGGCCTCAATTTTGTCAATCAATGCATTGGAAAAAGAATATCCCCCCCCCCCCCCCCCCTTCTCCCTCTTCCCCCCCCCTCCTCCCCCCCCCCCGTTTCGTAAGGTGTCCCCAAAGTAAATTGGAAGGGATGAAAAGGTCGGCAAGGCTGGTTTCGTTGACGGGTTGGTGCCGACAAGACCAATCCGGTGACGACATTTTGTGTATAGCCGACATCGACCAGTTGTGAAAAAGGAAAAAAGGGACAAAGTGAGTAGAAACCAAAATGTCGGGGTAATCTCGTTCTAACGCCAAGCAATCAGGCTTGGAAAAGAATATACATTTTTTATAATATTTAAAGAAAAAGAAAAACATGTTCTAACGCCAAGCACTAAGAGGGCCAGTGTTATTCCCTCACTACCTTCGATGCGTGTGCGGTTGCTTCTTATCTATCGTCTCACTTCTGTTTGTCCTTTTTCATAACTGGCCGATGTCAGCTTTACACACACGGTGTAATTCATTGTATGTTTGCATTATATCACATCTAGTTTTCATGACAATAAATCAGTACTGATATCATCTCATCTCAACAACTACAATATCAATCTCGTCTAATCTTTAAGCCATTTGACCAAATCTAGAATTCGGAAACTTTAAAACAATTGATAGTTGACGCTATCAACATTCTTCGCCAGATTTACAAATTATCAAAAGCATAAGATGAGTACATACTTGACAGAGATCCTTAAACATTTTGCGTCAGAAAAAATATCTGAAGCAAAATACATAGATACTTGTGGATATAAGCAATTAGCCAAACATTTCTTGTTCTTTATTTCTTTATCTTTCGCCATTAAAATCTTTTATTTACACATGTATTAATTTTAAATAAGAAGTGTTAAAAGGTATAAGTTACTAAGTAGTTGGATTTTTTTGTCTCAATATTTTTCAAATTCAATTTTTTTCGACTAATCTGGTTCAACTATCTACGAATGAGCAATTCTTGCTCCGGTCTGTTCTTTACTTGAGCGAACAAACATAATTCAGTTAATTTTAGTTATTTAACTACAGTCTGCATAATTATAATGAAAATGGCTGATTATAATAATTAAAACTTTGGTCCACCGAGATATTTTGGTGTTGGAACTTTCCAACGATCACTCTTGAGAACTGACTAAGTATACTTACTTCCACATCAATGTAATGGTATGGAAATATAGCTTTTTATATATAAAGCGTATCCAGTCAATTGGAACAGCTAGAGAAAGGAGTCGTCAATATTCTAGCGGTACTTATTTAAATGTATGCATAAATATGTGCGATATTTTACTAACTCTACTGATATGATGTCCTCGTGGATTTGACGGAGATGTGACGTAAAGTATGGGCGGGCCCATAATCTTCACGCGTTTAATTGGTCATTGCTCTTTACTCACTGGAGGTGACGTACAACGTGCATTGGTCGTTTCAATCGTTGCTCTGTTTATCTCTCGTATCTGCATGTTTGTCTACTTAGTTGCTTCGAGACGGTGGCGTGGCACTATTGTTCCGGCGGTATTTTTCCGATCAAAGTTAGCAAATTGTTTCCTGATTAAAAGTTATTGTTATTATTTAGGACGTTATAACAAATTGTGGATACTGTAAGTTGTTATACGAGGTGTGTAAATTAAGTAATGAGACTGATTTATTAAAATCTTTTTTATTCCAATATTTCGTTATTGTCGATTGCTTTTGGGTAACCCCAAAGACAAAATCGACAATAACGAAAAGTCAGGAATATACGAAATAAGTTGTAAAGATTGTGATCAAAAGTATATTGGGCAAACAAAAAGATCTATATTGACTAGATTTAAAGAACACATGGCTCATTTGAAATATGGCAGAACAGAAAAATATTATGTTGCCCAACACGCTTTTGACAACAACCATAGGATAGACATAAATAATTTAAAATTAATTAGAAATGTAACAAACAGCCAGTCCACTGTTTGCTCTGATAAACAAAGACAGTTACGGTTCAGTGAACCGTGGCAACACATTTGGTATAAATAGTGCAAGTGTGTAGGCTAGAATTTAGTTTTAATCTTCTCCTGAAGATGCCAACTTGCTTGGCGAAACGCGCGTCGAGAAAAGTGTAGTAGTTCGGTGTTTCGTGGAAAACGTTGTTTTTTTTTTCACATCGCAGATTTTTCGAATTTTCGAATACATTCCGACATTCGGTTGTTCTTTTGAAAAAGCCAATTTGTAGCCGGCGGCGGTCAAATATCAAAACTTATCGTTACGACTTCTAAATGACGTTTCTTCGCATATCCTGTATGTAAAGAAAATATTATTTAATGACCAATCAAACACACTGTATAGTACATATTTATAACGCGGTATTTTTGAATGTTGTCAGTGTCTAGACGGATATATACATATTTTATTAAGGATGGTATGGGGTCAACAAAGAAAGCATTCGTATTTTTAGATTTCTCTAAAAATAATTGGAACCCGTTTTTTAAATAATATAAAGTCCGTTCACTCCGTGTTAACATGGCGCCTCGGCATTCATCTATACTTTCGCTTCCGAAATGACAGAGGATACATAAAACATAACTTACCTATTATCTATGTAGAGGTAAAATTTTTATCATATAATGTCTCCACCAGTTTCTGTCGGAATAATTAAATGGAAAGAACAGTCGAGATGCGTCTTGATACATAATTCAAATGTAAACGAAAGTAAATACATTGTAAATTAAGTTTGACATGTCCGCGTGATTTTTTTTTACTCGTCCTGTAGTGTTTTTATTGAATTTTTTTCCAACCTTTAGGTCCTCACGGTATAAACAGTGTCACATATAATGAAAATGTTATTTAATTTTACACACTAAGAAACTAAACATAACTAAACTGCTCGTCAAAATTAGCGTAACACTTTTTAGATTAGCACCATTTGCGTTCTATTCGAGTTGGAGAGTTTCGGTTTTTAATTTTCGGTAGCCTGTTGTATTGGTTTGAATGCCCCGAAGGCGCTACATTGCACAGTGGTCAATTTTGCGATTCTAGGAGGACAACATTCCAAAATCTCATGTTCTCAGAATTAAATTGTTTCATTAATAATGTATAAAAGACCCATTAAGGTATTTAATGCTGTAAAATTTATTATTGTATTATACATTTTTATGACCCTTAACGAGGGTTGAAATATGTATAAAACCAGGTACTTGCTTGAGAATATTTTAGTAGTCGATTTAACCCTAATGTGTGCAGTTGAATCTCCGTTGTTTTTGTGTGAAGTGAATTTGTTCTCGATGGAAAATTTAGTGGAAGGTATGTACTTTATTTTGGTATAAAACAACTTGTGTCTTTTTTTGTTTAAATCAGAAAATTTTCGGTTATAGTTGGTTCTGTAAAAATTTTACATTTTCTGCAATATTAAAGTTTCTCGAGAGCTACAATTTGATTTCCGCTTTCTTCCGCGTTGATCTTCTTTTCCATAGATTGCCTGTAACTTACTCTACTAAATTACAAAAAAATTGCCTGCGTCTAAGTGCGTCTAATTATTTTATCCTTAATTTTAGAAACGTATGTCATACCTCGCAGAAGCCTGTTCAAGATATGGGTTAGCGAACCGGAAAAGGGCAAAAGAAATATGAAGATGTATTTGTATATTTTTAATTACTTCAATCTTGCAACCCCTGATGTTAACTTAGAAGATGTTCTTATGAAAAAAAAATCGTCATTGAGCCATAAATTGTCTCAAAGATGTGCAAAATGTTATAGAAATAAGGAGATGTTTTTAAATAAACACAAAACATGGTTGGAAGACCTGGTTAGTTTTACCTGAATTACAACCATATATACCGGATGTTCAGAGCCAACCTGCAGCTTCCAGTTCAAGTGGTCCAAGGAGGCCAAAAAAATAATTTGAACAATCAGGTGAAAAGACCAAAAGACGCAAAATACAGCCATTGCTAGAGACAAGCACTAGTAAAGAATTGATTTATGCGGCTCAAGCAAGTTTACAGTCTGAGGGTAACCGTGATGCAGCAACATTGCTAAAAGAAATGGTATCTACTTCTCCGAAATGTGCTACACGTATCAAGACGTCTTTCCACTCCCCTGATACTACAGGGCTAAAGCTAAATAATGAAGAAGCACTTATTTAGACGGGAAAATGACCAAAAGATCGTATATTGCTGTGCACCAACGCCTGCTGCAAGAAGTATTGGCTCCAAGGTATGTCCATCATATCCTTTCCTGATTGAAGCCAAGGCAAAGTGCTATCCGTAAAATGTCGTAGTTACAGAAACAGCTGCTGAAGTGGATTTAAAATCTTTAATAGAACATACTACGAGACGGATTTGTGAAGTGCAACGGGTCGTGTTAGAGCAGAATAAAGCTGAACTAAACGATGTTGAAATAATTTTTAAATGGGGTTCCGATGGGAGTTCTAATAGTGATTAGATAACTTTATTTAATATTCCAATTATTTTTATTAAACATTTGTAGCTATAGAGCTATTTGTCTCATTTTATGGAACTTTGTACTTTTTATTATGTATTTATTTTTTATTTATTTATTTGTGTGCTATTTATGACACAGTAATTACCTTAAACTTTCAAAATAAATGATATTTTATCAAAATAAACACGTTTTTTGTTTAAATAATTTTGTCCTTCTAGAATCGCAAAATTAACCACTGTGCGTTGTGTCTTAAACGGTTCGCCGTTCACACCCCAGAAAGCAACCCCATGTCGTAATTTGAATTTGCAAGATTTTGACGGCAATTCAACATACAGATCTATGCTTCGGGTAAAAACTCCATCTCGGCATACATTAACTTCCTTATTTTTTTTTTCCCCTTCTTTTTTTATTTTCGAATTTATTATAATATTAATTATATTTTTTTATTTTTATTTTTTGTTTTTTTTTTTTTTTTTTAAGGGTAGAAGCTTTTTAAAATTTATCACTAAGAAACTATATTCTCTATAAAATGAGACACTATTAAAGAAAATGATCCCCCCATATTTACACACACAGGAACTCTTATTTTAATTGAGTCAATAATGTCCTGCAGTATCCACGGTGCCCATCGATTTCTTTAATTTTATTGACAATGTGTTACTCTGGATTTACTAAATTTGCCTTAACCGGTTATTGAAATGATTGAAAAAGAAGACCTTTTAGGCGCCACTTTCAGGAGGTTCTGGCTCCCGTAGGATGCATTTCCGGAGATATATCTGACCATAGGAATTTTTATTCGTATTTTAATCATACGAGGTGTGGGTATTAAATAACCGAATTGACACTGCTACCAGGGCGCTGGGAGCGTGTCGCGACAAGTTTGAACAGAACTCTGTCTGGTGATACTTTTCCCACCCTGAGCTCGCTGGACAAGTCAGTGGCTCGCTCAAGTTTGCAGCAGTCGTTTGAATTAGTCTACGTACCTTTTCTTGTTAAACTGGGGAAAACTTTTACAGAAGCTTATGCAAAGTTAAAAGAAGTGTACGGGAATGAATGTGTATCCCGCACACAAGTTTTTGAATTTGTTGGGTTAAAGAGGGACGTGAAACGACCGAAGACGATCCGCGCCCTCAACTTCAAAAACGGACGAAAACATTGAAAAAAATTGGTAAACTAATCCGCGAAGATCGTCATCTAAGCATCCGAGGCTTGCTGAAATAACAGGAATCAACAAAGAATGTGTTCGCCACATTTTGCATGAATAGTTCAATATGCGCAAAATTTTTTTGGTGCCAAAATTTTGAGTTTGCGCAAAAATGGTGCTAAAATGCCTCACTCCCGAGCAAAAGGAATCAAGCAAACGAACATTTGCGCTGACATTCTAAACAACATGACACTGATCCAGGCTTATTAGACACGATGATTATTTGTGATGAATCGTTGTTTTCTACTAACGATCCCGAAACAAAGCCGTTAAAGCAAGAGCTTAGGAGGCTTAAGCGGAGGTTCTGAACCAGCTGATAGAAGCGGACTTCCAGCACTTCTTTCAACAATGGAAAAGTCGTATGGAGCAGTGCAGATCGCCAAGGGGAGTCCATTGAAAGCAAAAAAGTTGCTACTGTAATTGGTAACGAATAAAAAGTGTTATCACAGCAGTTCGATTATTTAATAGCCACACATCGTACATGAACTATAAATGTAGTATTTTGTTTTTTGTATGTACATATATTGGTACATATTTAGTTTTAACAAATATTATAACAAATTGCGTGTAATAAATTATGTTTAAGGTCATATTGGTACATTTATTGCCCATCTGACATCTTAAATGTTTATATTGTTTGTGTGACCCTATAATCTTGTGACCATAAAAATATTTAAAAATGGAAGGTCTCATTATATCACTAAAACATTTTGATTTTTCAATATTTCAATTACTTACTTTTCAATTTGTTAATTGGAATAGATTGTTGCAATAGTTTTGGCCACTATTGCAAGTAAGATATAAATAATATGCATTTTTTGTGAACATGCTGTTTGTTTTAGGATCTAATGATATATTACAGAAAATTGTTTAGCATAACTGAAAATAAAATGTCTATTTCTAAAAAGATATCCCCATCTGGCACAAAGTCCCGATGACTTCTGATATGTCGCACGCAACTCTTTCGTTCTTTTTCTGGTTTGTGAGACAGTAGGATTTTAAAATTGTTGCGATAGAGTCGATACAAAACATCGAAACGTTATTCGGAAAGTTTAAATATAACGTTAGTTAAAGTAAATCGTATAAATGCATTCTATTTTCCCTAATACTTTAGGGATTAGGATGTTACTAAAGAGGTGTGAATAAAATGTTAATAGTGTAAAATAATACAGACTCATGCAGGTAACAGAAGTACCTTTATTGCAATACTTAGTAGACTAAGTAATCAATAAACATTATTAATTATTACATTAATTATATTTGCACATCCACGTAGTGGGATGCAAGTAGTGTTCATGATTTTTTTGTTAATATTTATTGGCTAAATACTAACATCAAAATAAATAACTCACAATTAAGTTTTTCCTAGGTGAGCATTGTAAGTGTTTATGTTGTTTTTGTATTTAATTTCTTTTTTGTGTGCATTTTCGTTTGAAAATAAATTATAAACAAACAAAAAAACAAATAACTCTAAAATGTTCCTAAACATCGGGATTTTTAAGTGGAAGTTTAAGCGAAAAAACAAAATGTTTGTCCGTTTATACACAGACTGTAATAATAATAATAATAATAATAATAAACGTCTTTATTTAGGTTTAGTACAAAAAATACATTATATAAATTAGTTAATAATAAGAAATAAATTATCGCAAAAAATTACAAATAAATAAATTGATATAAAAATTCAATAATAATAATAAAATTATTTCTATATAAAAAAAAATAAAAACAAATAAAACATATATAAATAAATAATAATTTCAATAAATATTATATAATTATTCAACAATTTTTTATTTAATTAATTTTTTTTTTTTTTAAATAAATTTTATAAAATTTTTCTATAAAATTTTTTAAACTTAATATAAAAACACATTTCTAATTTTTTTATTTTTTTTTTTAATATAAAATTATTTCTTGATTTAATATTAATTTAATAATTTTTTTTTTTTAATTATATTTCTTTATTTACTCTTTATATTTTTTTTTTAAAAATATTTATTATAAATATTTTTTTAATATTTAATATCTCTTATATATAATTTTTTTTTTTTTATTATATTATCATTTAATTTATTTTTTATTTTAAAAAAATTTAATTTTTAATATTTATTATCTTTTAATTAAACTTGGTACTATACTGTCTCTAAAAAGTATGTATGGATCCATGGAAAGTAAAGTATGGATTGTATTTGTAAATTTTCAAATTCTGACTTAAGATTCTTGATCAGCGACCCCAAAAAATTCCGAGTAACACGTTAGATGTGAAAAATAATGTAATAAAAAATGTACACTGGAAAGGGTTAAAGGCGTTTTTTTTATCTTACGATATTTACCATTTAGTACTTATTTTTTTTTAATTGTAGAGAAAGCTACTAGTACTACCTATTACCGATTCACATAGTATAAAACAAAGTCGCTTCCCGCTGTCTGTCCCTATCTATCTATCTATCTATCTATCTACTACCTATGTATGCTTAGATCTTTAAAACTACGCAACGGATTTTGATGCGTTTTTTGTGATTTGAACGTTTTTTTTAAATAGATAGAGTGATTCAAGAGGAAGGTTTATATGTATAATACATGCATAATATAGTAGAGAAACACTGATAATTTTAGAGGTTTCTAATGTGATGTCGTAAACCGTGCGAAGCCGGGGCGGGTCGCTAATAATTAATAAAGTTTTCTGCGTTATTTACATTTGGTGATAAATGCTCTTTAAAATAGCACAATAACATGTAGGTAATACGAGGTATGTAAATTAAGTAATGAGACTGTTTTTTTTTAATTTTTTTTGTTTCGAATATAATTACAATTCAGTATTGTCGCCTTTAAAATAACTTCCTTGAGAAGTCACACAGCGCTGGAAACGGTTCTTTCATTCTTCCATGCCCCATGGCAAATAATAATAATAGCCACTCCTTCCCGCACAGGTCCCTGAGAGGACCTAAGGGGTTACTCTTCGGAGTAATTATAGGGTGAGTATTATTATTATTATTATTATTCCTCCTAACAGTGTTAACTATATACTGGATTATGGTTGGTAACAAGTCGTCAATCTCGAAGAAAGGACACAAGTCAGGCGAATAAGGACGCTGAGGAGCCACAGGAATGTTTTTCTAACTCTTTACTAAATGGCTGTGTAACAAGGCGTATTGTCGTGATGCAATATCCAGTTGTTCTTGATGTTTGGTCTCACACATGACCCTTTTTCGAAGTTTTTCAAGAACCTCTTTCTCTGTAAAAATGTTGATTTACTGTCTAGCCTGTAGGCACAAACTCTTTATGAATAATTCCCTGGCTATCAAGAAAGCAAATCAGCATGCATTTGATTTTCGACTTGCTCATTCTTGCTTTTTTGGGTCTTGGAGAGCTTGAAGTGTGCTATTCCATGCTTTGGCGCTTGGTTTCCGGGTCGTACTCAAACACCCAAGTCTCATCACCAGTAATGACACGTTCCATAAAATGGGGATCATTTTCAATCGATTTTGCAAAGTCGAGACATCTTTCTTTCCTGATGTCATTTTGTTCCTACGAAAGGTTTTTTGGAACCATTTTTGCGCAGATTTTTCTCATTTCCAATTCGTTAGTCGAAATCTGATGAACAGTGGTGTGATTCAAATTTAACTCTTCCCCGATCATTCTTGTCGTCAACCGACAATCTGAACGCACAAGATCCCGTATTCTATCGACATTTTCACCGGTTCTTGAAGATCGGCCTTCCGCTGCGTGGTTCCTCTTCAGTCGACTCTCTTCCTTCTGAGAATGCCTTAAACCACCTAAAATACTGGACTCTTGAAAAAACACTGTCTCCGTAGGCGTGTTGAAGTTTTGCTAAAGTATCCGTTGCGCTATGTCCAAGTCTGAAGCAAAACCTGATACTATTTACACAACCGGTTTACGAAAACAGTCACAAAGAACAAACAAATGACTAACAAGTTCAAACTTGTACTGTGCATTGCAAGTTCAAACTTGTACTGTGCATTAATGCAAAGGTGCATTAGGTATATGTTAACCTACCACCCATCCAAGTCCTGTCGTCTCCACAGTGTTGCTAGATCGGGCGCTACGTTGCCAATCTCATTACTTAATTTACACATCTCGTACCCGTATGTTGCTGATAGTACAACAAATGTGTTCAAAATAACATTTTGCAAAAACAAAATGTAAATATGTATATCATTTGAGTATCGGTCACTGAAAGGAAGATAACATTAAATTATCTACTTATCAGGAGTATTACAAAAATGTAAAGTTTAGATGATATGACAAGATTTACTGATATGAAAATTAAGTCATCTTTGTATGAGTAAATTTTTTTAAAAGGGGGTGGGGTGAAAGAAAGGGGGGGGGGGGGGGGGGGGGGGGGAACCCCCTCTTAAATTTGGGGAGGGGGGGGGGGCGCGGGGGGGTTTTTCTGGTTAGGGGGGGGGGAAAATTTTGTTGGGTTTTTAATTTTTTCCCCTTTTCCCCAAAAAAAGGGGGGGGGAAAAAAGGGACTACATAAGTTTCAAATTCGTTAAAAAAACAAATTGAATTACCTTGCAATTACCATGATCTACCATCTATCATATTTATTTTCTAACAATTTTTTTGGCAGAATAGTTTAATGTTTTTTACTTCATCCAGAACATTCTAGATTTAAAATAAAAACTGAATTTTTTTAAAGAGTATAATAAAAATTATTCCTTATTTCAATGCTTTTTTATTCAGAACGACTGAAATTGAAATTATATAAAAATATACAGTGTCTGTCATTTGTGTCAACATATTTGTCTGTTGACACAAATGCGATAAAGTGAAGAGTAACAAATTATGTTTTTTCTATTGATAAGATCTATATTGATAGATGTCTAACTCTAACTTTTTCTAGTGCTTTTAAAAGAGTGACATTAATTTTGAGTAACGGTGTGCTATCAGGTTTTGCTTCAGACTTGGACACAGCGCAACGGATACTTTTGAAAAACTTCAACACGCCTAACGGAGACGGTGTTTTTCAAGAGCCCAGGTTTTTTGGCGGTTATCATTCTTAGAAGGAAGAGAATCGATTGAAGATGAACTACGCAGCGGAAGGCCTTCATCTTCAAGAACCGATAAAAATGTCTATAGAATACGGAATCTTGTGCATTCAGATCGTCAGTTGACGACAAGAATGATGAGGGAAGAGTTAAATTTGAATCACACCACTGTTCATCACATTTTGACTAACGAATTCGGGATGAGAAAAATCTGCGCCACAATAGTTCCAATCTGCGCAAAAATGGTTCCAAAAAACCTTTCGTAGGAACAAAATGACATCAGGAAACAAAGGTGTCTCGACTTTTTTAAAATCGATTGAAAATGATCCCCATTTTATGGAACATGTCATTTCTGGTGATGAGGCTTGGGTGTTTGAGTACGACCCGGAAACCAAGCGCCAAAGCATGGAATGGTACACTTCAAGCTCTAAGACCCAAAAAAGCAAGAATGGGCAAGTCGAAGATCAAATGCATGCTGATTTGCTTTGTGATAGCTAGGGAATTGTCCACAAAGGGTTTGTGCCTCCAGGCCAAACGGTAAATCAACACTTTTACAGAGAGGTTCTTGAAAAACTTCAGCGTCGTGCATGTGAGACCAAACATCAAGAACAACTGGATTGCATCACGACAATGCGCCTTGTCACACAGTCAGTTCAGTAAATGAGTTTTCAGCCAATAAAAACATTCATATGGCTCCTCAGCCTCCTCATTCTCTTAACTTGTGTCTTTTTTCTCTTTTC
Source organism: Aromia moschata (assembly GCA_029963805.1). Classification (NCBI taxonomy): domain Eukaryota; kingdom Metazoa; phylum Arthropoda; class Insecta; order Coleoptera; family Cerambycidae; genus Aromia; species Aromia moschata. The sequence continues at coordinate 4,700 of JAPWTK010000368.1, read as the reverse complement.
GAGATTGAGAAATCACCTCAAGGGACGTCATTTTGGGACCATAGAAAACATTCAAACTGCTGTAACCGAGCAGGTCGAGGCTATTCCAATATATGTGTTCCAGCACTGCTATGAGGAATGGAAGAACCTTATCCAGCGCTGTGTGGCTTCCGAGGGAATTTATTTTGAAGGAGACAGTACTCAATTGTAATTCCATTCGGATACAAAAAATTAAGAAATGAGTCTCATTACTTAATTTACACACCTCGTATGTTGTGTGTTATTTAAACAATTAAAAAAACGGTGTGTGTTATTTAAACAATTTAAGTCCGACTCTGTTTTACAATAAAAAGTTTCAGCTCTATTACATACATAATTATTTTATTACACATCCAGCATTTTCTTGAAAAGCAACGTAGAAGGGGATAATTCATCGTCGAGCACCCTGTAGAAGAAAAAAAGGTTTATGTCAAAAAAGTTTAGCTCTCACTTTAATGGTGGATTTTTTCCTTTTCGCATTAAGAAAGCTATATAATCGGCAATTTACCATAAAAATTTAGAAACCACTATATTGATAAATACATACAGTGCGTCCATAAAGTGACGCATAAATTCATTATTAGCTAAATGAACAATATTATTGAAAATTCCCGAGACAGGTCAATTTTTGATTGCGATTTACTATTTTGTCACATACTAATTTAATATACAGGGTGTCCCACCTTCGAGTAATGACGCCACCACCGATTTTTTTAAATGGAACACTACATTTTTTTTTCAATTTTCGGATGACCCTGGCCGAGCTGAGTCCAAAAATGTATCACAAGTTGCTTCTATCTATTACAGGGTGGACAACAGTACAAAAATGACAAATTATGTATTGCTGATTAAACGCACTAAAAAAAATTAAATTAACGTTATTGTGATACAAAAATACAACTACTTTAATAAACACCAGTTTGGACAAGACGCGCGAATGACGCGAGGCGCGATACGTGGTTCGTTATTTTTTTGTCATTTGTTTTTTGATTGTCATTGTCATTTTTTGCCATATTAAAAACGGCTATTTAGAGTTCACTTTTGTATTGTTAACGCTTCAAAGTAGGTACTTTAAGTGAAACCTAAATCTAATTTATTTAAAACGTTTTGTTGAAAATGCCTTTAAATGAAAGGGATAGGATTGAAATTCTAATGATGATTGGTGTTGGCGACAGAATGCGGACTCAACAAGAGGTGTGTAGATTATTCCATGAAATGCACCCAGATCGTGAACCTGTTTCACAATCTACAGTAAGCAGAATAGAGCGAAAATACAGAGAATTAGGACACGTGAGGGATGCACCAAGGCAAGGTAGACCTAAAATTAATGAAAATGTTCAACAAGACGTAATTTTGTCGGCACTAGAAAATCCACATTGTACAGTACGGCAAGTATCTAGGGATTTGAATATTGGAAAGTCTTCAGTATCGAATATTTTTAAAATGGTAAAATACCATCCCTATAGAGTACGCCTCATCCATGAATTGGCTGAAGACGACTTTGACCGAAGAACTGAATTCTGCGAGTACATGATGGACCACAATAATCAAAATAACGGTTTCATTGCTAATATTTTATTTTCTGACGAGGCAACGTTTTTTTTGAACGGGCATGTTAATCGGCAAAACACCCGCTACTGGTCTCAGGAAAATCCACACTGGATGCAAGAATACCATACGCAACATCCACAAAAGGTCAATGTGTGGGCTGGTATTGTGAGAAATAGAATTGTTGGTCCATACTTTTTTGATGAAAATTTGACAGGAGCATTGTATCTGAATTTTTTACAATATACATTAATTCCTGACTTGACCCGGCTATTTCCTGATATTGAAATAGCCAATACTTTAGACGGCAGAATTTGGTTTCAACAGGATGGTGCACCACCACATTTTGCTATAGCTGTGCGCGAGTTTTTACACAGAACCTTTCCAGATCGGTGGATAGGAAGAAGAGGATCAGTGGAATGGCCCCCTAGATCACCTGATCTTACTCCACTAGATTTCTTTTTATGGGGTTATTTGAAATCTAAAGTTTATACTAATAGACCCGAGAACATCCGTGAGCTCAAAGATCGAATCAGGCAAGAAACGTTAAACATAACACCTGCTATGTTACAAAATGTCAGAAGCGAATGTATTGCCCGATTCGGTCATTGTTTAGCAGTCAACGGAGAACAATTTGAGCATTTATTGTGACTTTTCTAAAAATACAGAAACGTATAACTTTCTAATGAAATTTTTCATAAACACTTTATGTATTGTTGTCCACCCTGTAATAGATAGAAGCAACTTGTGATACATTTTTGGACTCAGCTCGGCCAGGGTCATCCGAAACTTGAAAAAAAAATGTAGTATTCCATTTAAAAAAATCGGTGGTGGCGTCATTACTCGAAGGTGGGACACCCCGTATATTAAATTATTATGTGACAAAATAGTAAATCGCAATCAAAAATTGACCTGTCTCGGGAATTTTCAATAATATTGTTCATTTAGCTAATAATGAATTTATGCGTCACTTTATGGACGCACTGTATATGTATGTATATATTAAAAACTATATACATAAAAAAATGTATATTTTAATTAATTGATTTACATACTTTAAACGGATATAATAAAAATGCCAAAAATAATGGTAATATTTTTTTTTATCATCCGATCTCTACTAAAAAAAGTTTTTTACTGCTCCTCACAACTTATCGCCGCAACCATAATATACAGGGAGTTCCACCTAAGGCGGTTTCTATATAACTTTGTTCTTGTAAATTTAAGAAAAACGCGTTTCAAATAAAAAGTTGCCCAAAATGGTGTGGTGCATATTTGTGAAATATTCATAATCATGCAGGGTGCTCCATTTCCTGTAACCTCTACACAATTTGTAATTGTGCATGTTTTAATACTCCACTACAATACTTTTGATTGACAAACATCAATTGTTAAACTTGACAATCTCCCAACAACAATAACTTTTTTGTTTTCAAACAAAATATATAGATATACAAGTAAGGTTGTCCATATTTATAAGTTCGTGAAAAAGAAGATTGAAAAGAAGCAAGTAGGCTTTGACAATATTGTTTACATCATTTACTGACAACAATGAATACAAACCATAATAAAAACGAAGCTCAAACGAAAATAATACAATAATAATAAAATTAAATAATAAAAAACGACAAATAAATCCGTAAAAACATTACATAAACCTTGATTATTTTACATTCAGAGCTCGAAATTTCTTGTGTTTTGATCATTACATTAACGAATTCAATTTTCTTCCCGAAAGGCTGTAATACGCATATTTTCCCTAATAGTTAGTGGAGTATCGTAAACTTTATTTTTTTTTATAAATTTCCATAAAAATAAGTTGCAATTTGTAATATCTGGTGACCTCGGTGACGTTTCAAGATATGGATATAAAATGATAGTACGAACCACCCTACTGCGTACATATCAGAATGAAGGGGAATTGATAAGTTAACTTCTATCTTGAATATATCCCACCACATGAGGTGGGAACCAATCACGAACCAATCGCGAGCGCAGGCGTGCGAGGCATCCGGTATGTCCGAGCTGTCTACGACTACGGTAGAACCACACGGGTTGGAAATTACATTTCATATTTTATTCTTGTCTAGTTACTATTAGAAAAGTGCGTTATTACGAGGGTATTGTAGAAGCACTACATACATTCTTAAAAATAAAAATGGATATTTATCAGACTGCCGAAAAAGTTAAAATAACTAGATGGTATTTTGGTGGTCGGTCTGTAAAAGGGATATGAAAGCCATTTTTAACGATCAATTTCTCAATAGGCACTCTCCGACGATATCAAGGATTAATCGAATCGTTAAACATTTCGAAAAACATTGCTGCGTTTAACCTAGATCCTATGAAAAAAATGCAGTCCCGGTAAATATTGTCATTTGTCAATGCTTTTACGTACGTAAGTTAAAATACATACGCCAGTACATCCTCCTTAAACAACTATCTGCATATTACTAAACTAACCAAACGACGACAAACGTTTGGCGCAGTGATTTTGATCCCCGTTTTCGACATGGGCAGAATCTACTAACGTGGACGTAGTAACTCGACTTCCGGCTAGTCGCGACAGAGTCGGACTATTACAAAACGATAGTTCAGAGAAAATACGTCATAATATACTGCAAACTACTAACTCGTACTAAGGAGCTAACTATTACATGATGAAACCGTATTTAGGTGTGGTAACGTTAGTAGTCATGAAAAATGACACCTGGAAAGAAAAGAACTTGTAAGTACCCACAAAAGCATATAAAATTTGGACCTAAAACGCTAAGAAACTTGATTCACAAGTTATAAAGTTACAATGACTTAATTAGATTTTTAAACACAACATATCACGAGTCTATGATAGCAGTGTACTAGAAAAATTAGCTGGTAATGTCCTTACAGTTGTACAAGCAAATATGGGTTCACTAGTACGTAAGATGAACTCACTACTTGGTAAATCGTCGATTTAAAGGTAAAACTTATCAAATAACATCATGTACGTTCTTTTAAAACCTGCGATTTTCTAAAAACAAAAGACAACAAAGTTATTTCACGAAGACTTAGAGATAAAACAAATATTACTTTTTAATTCTAAAAGTAATATTACTGTAACATAATGGCCCATATTATTGCAATTTTTTTTCGTC